>VYZV01039857.1:47227-61758 GCA_013401275.1 Pandion haliaetus | reverse complement strand
AAAAAAACCAAAAGTTAAAAAAAAAAAAAAAAAAGAGTCCTCCTGAATGTGTTTCACAGGAGCAAGCTGAGAACAATGGACAGAAAGACAACACAAGGAAGGAAAAGAATACTTAGTTTTTCTGAACACACATAGTAGTAGAGATAAAGACAAAAGGAGAAAAGGGAAAAGATAGAGATAGGAATGGGAAGAGAAGCTCTGTGGTATCAGGAAAGACAGGAATACAGGAAAGTTGAAACTATAAAAGCAGGGAAGTCAAAAGAACCTATACTCCCTAAAGGCTAATCCCCACTCTCAAGTTCATCAGCAGCCCTTGCGCAATCAACCCCACTGCAGGACAGGGATCCAGCAGGACCATTTCTCCACTTACTTTGCTTGCAATGCACTGTCCTCAGTGCCAGTACTATCAAAGGCTGGCTGCTGAGAATCCAGAGCCATGTTATTAATGGTGAGTAATTCTCCTTCCTGGAGGCATTAAGAGGATGTCTCTTTGCTCGAAAGTACTCCCATCACACAGAGCTCTCCACTGAACCATGCAGGTTGGTATCACTGAGCCCATTTTTATGGAGAGAGGTCACTAAGGAGTCAAGTGATGAAAGAATTTGGCCAGGGTCACAAATCCATCAAAGAACGGAGTGTGGGCACTTCACTCAGTCAATTCTAATATACCACATCCCCTCTCCATATCCACTTGAGTCTGAAGTACATAAGATTAGTTGAACTTCAATTTTCTTTCTTAAGGTTGAACACAATAATGAAGCTTACATGCTAGCATTACTTTAAAAAATTGTGCTTGTACTATCTTGAAATCTTCCCTGGATCAGAGAATTAATCCTCCCTCCTCTCCAAATGTAGCACTCATATAGACCCTGTTATGCTCAGTGGTCCATTCACAGATCGTGAGGTGACTTGCATTCCTTATCAGGAAGGCAGCATACTTTCACCAGTCACTAAAACTTACTCATGAACACATCTTAATGCTAGGCTACCTCCAGGCAGTAGCATAAGGCATTCCGGACCCTATGTGAACAAATAAAAAGATTATAAAAAGAAAGATAAAAGATTTTAGCAAAAACAGGAGCCTACCAGAGATTACTGAGAGAAGACCTGTTTGCATCTACAGTTAGGGATACAATAAAGGGCACTTGGTAACCCTACTTTGAAGATTTACTAATAAAGCCTTCACTAGTGATTTCACAACACTGAAGCTGCAGTCTTAATTTTTTTGATATATGAGCAAAATCCTGTGCTATCATGGCAATTTACCAAATCTTTACATTTTCTCTGGTTTATATGGAGCTGATTTCCTCCAGGGAATACATATATAGGGTTTCAGCTGTGTGGATTTTTTCTCTTCACCTGGATGCTGCTGATGCTTCCTCTCCTGCTACTGTTCCGACTCTCATCAGCTGTATTAGAATTATAGCAGATGGCATCAAAGCCCAAAATTCCTCCAATGCAGTCACCAATGAGACACACCTGAGGAAATAAAAAGATTTTTTGGGGAGATGTAGCAAGTGTTTTAAAAGAAACAAAAAGCATCACAGCACTGCAGAGGAGTTGCTGTCTTACTTTACACCTTTGTTCCTGTTTTTTTACACCTTGGTTCCTATTGCAGCTGAAAACGTGAAGCCACTTTCTCTCACTTCCTTTTATCTCCATCCATTCACCCTATGCCAAAAATATCTGTCCCAGGGACTGTTTTGACCAGCTGGGAGTCCTGCCAAACAGGCTCAAATTCTTCTAGCTGCTTGCAGCCGGATTCCAGCTCAAAAAGTCCAGATCACTGGACAACCGGTCTCAGAAAGATTTTAAGCCACTTAACATGTCCTTCAGAGTCATACAGGGAAGAGGATCTCGACAAATTAAAACCAGATTGGCACTCCCCGTCAGGACAAGGGAATGGAACTTTTACACGAGGTATTAAGCGGAGAGGTTCACTCTTGTTTCACATTTAATATAAACATACAAACTACCTTCAAAGTATGGACCTGGGAATTAAAATACAGAGAGTACTAAAACTGGGAATGCAACAGTTGTAGTAATTTTATGGCACACAAGAATCTACCTCACAAGCCAATTTTCACTGAACACCTCCCCATCCCACAGGAGACAATTCTTTCTCCCTGTCCCCCCTGCCTGTGTCTGAGGATGAATAATAGCTGTATCACCTTTCTCCTTGATAACAATCCTCATGGTTCCACAGGTTCCAGTAACCCTTTCTCTCCAATTCTCAAACTGAAGCAAACATCTAGTCTGTTGTTCCCAATTCCAATTAGTTTAACAGAAGACATTACCTCTCCTTACAAACCTTAACTTGCTTCTAGCCTTAATTCAGCTTGGCTACAACACTAAACTACAAGTTTTTAATAACAGGATGTTGTGCATGATTTCTTCAAAGTGAAGCATGTTAGGAAAAGCGAGTGCTTCAAGATGCAGGTAGGGAAAAACCTCAAAATTCCCTTAGTGCATCTCCACATAACATACACTCTTAATTGAGTACGTTTCTTGGGATAAAATATTTTAAAAAGTAAAACATCAAAATACATTAAGGTTAACATCTATCCTAAGACAATTCTTGTTCTAAAGTTGTATAAAAGTGAACAGCATGCTGATTTACTCTCCGATTTTCAAATTCCTATGCTACACAATAAAATTCACAAAGAACTGAAAATTATATGATGCAGGTAACCTTAATAAAATTTGCAGCACGTTTTGTGGGGGATTATATAGTAGCTCCTTCAATTTAGCATTCCATTTCTAATTCTCATTATTATTGGCATTAATGTAATGGAGTTAACTTGTTCCAGATACTGCATAAAACCAAACAGGCAATCTCTGATCTAATGAACTTGCAATATAAATGCATAGAAGAGACCAAAATATGAAAGGAAAGATACATACAGGGTAGGGGTCACATTATCTGGTATGTATTTTAGAAGTACAGAACTTATTCAGAGGTAGAGTTAAGATTTCTATCTAAGGATCAAAGCAAAGCACTGTAGACACCACAGAGAAGCCACTTCCATTTTAACAATGCTGGTAATTGTTGATGGTGAAAATTCTGTGGAGCATACAGAAGTCATGCAGACTTTTAACATGAAATATTAATATATATGGTTTGTAAAACACACCAAAGAGTCTTCTTTGTAGCTTTGTCAAAGAAAAAAAACCCGTAACACTTAATTCCTATTGAGAGAATTGTTTTCACAATTATTTCTGTAACTGGTATAATTCTTCTTTACATAATCTCACCTTTCGTAATGTTCTGTCACTGCAGCTAGGTGGCTTTTATGCTTCAAGCAAGAATAGTTTACTATGGATATTAAAACCGGCTTCAAACCAAATTTTAGTCTAAAAATACTGATATGCCACACCATAATCTTATTACTGCTATGGAAAAGAATTTTGTTTGTGTAATAAAACACATGCTTTCCGTCAAAGATTACACTGTACTCCATATTAAATGTCTTTTTTTTTCCTTTTTGTGAAGTCTGTAGGTCACTGTACTTTAAGGAAGTGCATGTTTCTGGCTATGTAGAGGGCCTCATCACAGAATAATTTCAGTAACTCGCACAGGGTAGCAGTATCGTATTTATTCTACGTGAAGCACGAAAGTACTGGTTTTTGTAGTCTAAAGATGGAGAAGCAGGAACAGTAACTGTGACACGTCAGCCAGAAGAAGTCTGCAGGTGACTTCACTGGGGAGTGGGTCACACAGAAAAATTATGCGACTTTCCCAAAGTTACACAGAAAATCTGCAACACTTGTTTTCTAGGTTTCTTTACTGTCAATTGTTTTATTGCTACTGTGATGGAGGCAAAAAAGAAATAGCAATAGTTAAATGTTGGATTCCTTATTCTCTTAGTCAGAGATGCCCCAACTTTTCTATCAGCTATAGCAGGTGTGTGAGGAACTTAGTAACATAGATTGTTATTTGTCTTGGGCTGGCATGCTTGTTCACTGCTTAGCATACCACACTTACCACACAGTTAAGGCTCTTACACGTTACCAGTGTTTGTAGCAATACTTATTAAGAGCTTATGGGTCAAAATGCTTGTGGGAGAAGGTATAGTATCTTCTACCAACTGAGTAAGTCCAGGTTAGATACTGCATAGGATTCCAGAAGTGTCTTTCTCATGCTGGGCAG
Source organism: Pandion haliaetus (assembly GCA_013401275.1). Taxonomy (NCBI): domain Eukaryota; kingdom Metazoa; phylum Chordata; class Aves; order Accipitriformes; family Pandionidae; genus Pandion; species Pandion haliaetus. The sequence goes on along the minus strand of VYZV01039857.1, from coordinate 57,608 downwards.
TGAGAAGGCATTTTGCGTATGTAAACCCATGCTAAAATTAATTCATCATATCTGCAGTATTGTCGCACACTCGTAACTCAAAACCCTCAACACAATGGGTTAAATAGAAACAGCGTTGCTCCAAAGGAATTTTAATTCGATGTAAGAGAAAATAGTCCTACCTGTCCATTAAAACCAGCACCATCTGTAGATTTGAGAAATTCATTGTAAACTTGATTGGCTCTACTGATCACCATGGCAACTGCATCCTGGTACTGAGGGGATGAAACAGCCAGCAAGGGCAAGGCAGCCAGTGGGATGTGGTCTTCACTGCTGCTGAGACAGCTCTCGTCATAGCTGTAGGGATTTAGGCTAGAGAAGGACATACTATCATCAGGAAAAGTGCAAGAGGCAGCACACAGCATTAGAGAATGAACAGTTACTTATTAACAGAAATGGGCTGGGCTATTGCAGTTCACAATGAGAGAATACAGTAAGGGTCATTTTCTCACAAATTCAACTGCTTAAAAAATCAACGAGTTACCACTTTACGTGAATGAGATCATGCTGGAAGGCATTCCTGTAGTTAAACATACTTTGGTGCAATTTTTTCACATACAAGTAGACATAATTTAGAACAGCAAAGAGATTTTTCCGTTTCAGCTTTTTTTTTTCCATATAACAACTTAGTACATCAAAGAAAGGGATTCAATCATCACAATGGAATATTGTTTCCTAGAACACGTGTGACAGATGTATTGTTCAAAAGCATATAAAAACATTTTCCCAGTCAAGAAGATGGAACAAAGCTGCACACATTCTGAAATTGCATGTAAATGTTTGCATAGTAACATTTTGCAAAAAGGAGGTGACTCGACTGAAAACACAAGCTTAAATTTAATAGGATGTCAGCTTTATTTTAGCTTGCATGTGCACCCTTCAAGTTTCTCAGTAAATCTGCCAATCGCGTCTTGACTGATTTTTACTGATGAGTGGGGAAAACAACTCACAGAGTGCCAAAGATGCAAAGCACACTAGTGTGTGCCAGATTCTCTTACAGTAAGTTGACTGTCCTTTAGAGATTAAAAGAAAGTCAGAAGTATTTTGGATAATTCAGCTCATCCAAAATTCATCCAAAGCTGCAGGCAGGCAACTTCAACACTATTTTGTAGTCACTTTCTTTAGTAACTTGGTGGGCCATCACAACATTAAAAAGTAAGCTGCCTGAAATGGAATTAGTGTATGTCTTTGCTAAAACCTGCATCTTTGAGACTATTACCAGGGTAGTGGAAGAAGAGCAGAAAACCTGCAACGCTCAAGTATGGAAGCTGGTCTGTGTTCATGCCCTGAGCCTCACTGGACATTTCCACACTTGTCTCTTGCTGAAGCACTCCAATGATTTCGTATTTTTCATCCAAAGTAGAGTAACAGTTTCCATGTCCTGGAGCTCAGCTGGTCTGCCAAGCTGTGCCAATTTACCAATTAACACAGCTTCATTTTGCCAGCTGACTAGATCATCCAAATGCACAGCAAACATACAGTTATGAATGCTAACTCTCAAAAATTAAAAACAAACCTTAAAAACCTACATAAAAAGGCCTCATTTACTGTAACAATTGCCACATAACACCTCGGAAAGAGAAAGGGACAAACACAGGAGGAAAAAAAATTATGAAGTGAATGTTTGAAATGGAAAAAAATGCCTGCATAAGTTTTCATAATAAAAGTAAAATGCAAACAATATTCAGAAGAGAACTACACAAAACACAGTCAATGGAAAAATAAATAGCTGGTAATTTTTTTTTTTCATGGCTAAAGGAATATAAATCAAACTGAAATTGAGCAATTGTTGTCTAGACAATCACAGTTAAGTGGCTTAGAAATGAGGGTTTGGGGTTTTTAATTCCAATTTATTTTATTGTAAAGGTTGCAGCTGCAGAGACCTCCATTGTTATCAGAGACACAACACAAAGGAAGAAAGATCCAGACCACTGGAAAGAGTGTATGGCAGAGATTATGTTGTTTATCACAGAGGACATGCTAAGTATTAGTGCTGAAGCTCAGACAAACAGGCGAAGCATCAGCACCGGAGCTGAGAGGAGCACAAGTTTTGTTATCTTGATGCATTGGCAGGACACTGCAGGAGGTCCTTCCAAAGCACCAGCTTGGAAACACCATGCTTGCACAAAGGCTGGAGGTGGCCTCCCTGATAAAAGGAAGCAAATGACTAGGCTGGCCTTCCATGGTGTAAGAGTACACCTGGCCCCCAGGGGAGAAGTGATCGATGCATCTGCCAGCAGGGATAACTGAGATTGCACCATGGAGATGGGGGGTGAGGGGTTATCCAACCCAGGGAGGAGGGGGCAGGAAAGGAGGAATACAGGAATAAAATCTTATTCTGAATGCAAAAAGCATCTGGCTAGATGCAGATCAAGACAAAACACTGGTCCCTCCTCAAAACCTCCTCAGGTCAGCAGTCCCTGACCATGGCAAAGGTGAGAGGACAAAACAGAGGGGGAAATCACCCATATGGTAACACTTGTTTGGATAACTTTCACACAACAGTTTTTTGACATTTATGGTTTGGCTATCTACACTCCATGCTGATAGTCCTAGGGACTTGCTATTGCTGTTTCTGAATGCCAGAATATGCATTTACTTCCTCCACTTTCAGGATAAAGGAAAAACAAGGACTAGAAAATACTCAAATCATAATGACTGGACTTCTCCATACACTTTCTAATTAAATTATAAAAGTATTTTAAAAAAATGATTAGGAAAATGCAACACCAAGAGCTTACATTGCAGGATCCACCATTGTGCAAGGAGCATGCAAGGGGCTGAACACTCCAAAACTCACTCAGCAAAACCCCTTTCATCTCATTTGATTATTCATATGCTTACTTTCCTACTTAAGTGTTCGCTTCCTAAATGTAACTTTTGTTTGGGCCTTTTTTTCCTTCTCTCTCCTTTCCCCCTTTCCTTTATGGCACTATTTTCAAGGCAGGGAGAACTGCATAGGTGCATTCAGATGGAAAGTCTCAGTGGAATCCCTCTGAACCCAGGCACTGAGCACACAGACACAGCATAATTCAGTACCTATGCCAATGAAAACAGAGGGTTGTACTGCCTTGGCACACACTATGCCTGCACATGCAGAAAATGGAGGATACATTTAAACCAAACAAGAAATCTTCTGCTGCTGCTTAGTCAGTCATCTGGCTCACCCTTGATGAAACATTACAGTAATTAAAAACACACTTCCTCCCCCACAGTTTGCTAAATGGAATGTTTACCACAAGTTTATATTCCACAACTGCATCCTGAAGTTCTGGCTATGAAAGCTGCTGGCATGAAGCCTCAGAAACATGAGAGCAGGGAATCATCTCTCCTTTTGTCAGCCCCAAACGGGTACATCACAAGCAGCTCCACACAAGAACATACCAAGGCAACACAAAAACTCATATTGGTGCCGGGAATGATTCTATAGGACATTCAAACATCCAGCTTGGCTATTTTCAGTCTGGCTGAATACCATGTGCTGCAACAAGAGGGAATCAAAAAACAGAGAAAGAAAGTGGGAGGTCTGTTCACTTGGGCTGCCAGCACACACTCTTCCTTCCACTCTATCAGCTCTTCTTCCGGATAGTTGAGACCTGCGAGCACTGCATTATGGGATACCTAAGAGACACTACTGAGCTCTGTGTTAATCAATGGCCCAAATGGGCAAGGATGATCTCCCAAACAGTCTTTGATGCTTCACCTCCTCTTCTACTATCAGTCCTCTTGCTTTACAGGACAGCAACTTGGAGATGCACATACTTCTTTCCTGGTTGTTTCAGTGTATTCTCCCTTGATGCGAACAGTCAGGCACACCTTCCACCAGTCTGGCCTGCACTCTGCCACCTCTTCTTCCTATGTGCCTGTCACAGCTTGAAGTCCAGCTAGTATTTCAGAACCTTCATGTACTCCCCATCACTCCTCTCTAACTCTGTCATGTGGACAACAGGCATTACCATTCCTGCATCTTATGGTCCAAAACATGGTTGTAGACCTCCCCAACTCTTCTGCAGGGTTTTCTGCTCTACACGAGGTTCAAATGTAACCTTGGGCACTATATTGCAACAAAAAAAGACTATAAAAGCAACCATCACTTAGGGGAAGCCCAAGACAAAACCAGGAGAAGTTTCTCTTTGCTTAGAAAAGAAGAAATCAAGCAAATCTAATTCTCTCCTCCCTGTCACTACAGAGTTCACAAATTATTCCTGGATTACACTTGTAGAAGAGTTGAAGCAGGCCCAAGAGCATCTGTTTCTTTCTTCTTTCTCTATCATGCCATTTAAAATATTTATGTCAAGGAAAGTATCACTAAGGAAAGAAATGTTACCTGGAAAGGTTCTCTCATTTAATGAGTGAATTTCAAGACTGAAAAAGTGGGCAAGTAAGAGCAGCTACTGAAGTGGATACATCCAATGGAAAATTCCATTTGTTATTTCTAAATTCATTTCACTAGAGCCACGGGGGCAAATAACATAATCAAAAAGATTTTAAGATTTTAATCCTTTCCCTTACTGAATATTCTGTATCTGCTCAGCTATCCTGTAGAATACTGCTTGGGCTAATACCAGAACTAGACCGCAATCAGAACTACACTACCAGAACTGATAGACTATAATCAAGTATCATTATGATGATGTGGAAGCCAAACATACAGCACTCAGTGGAAAGTTTTCTCACCTTGCTAAAACTTTCATTCATTCAGTGTATAAGTAGTACTGAACAAAGAAGTTGTTTGGGGGGGGGGGTGTGTGTGTGGAAGTAAAATTGTTTACACTATTGCTGCTGTGGTCTTTGTTTCTGCGCAAACCTTGTAAAGCAACCTGGCCATTGAATGGACTTGGAATAAAAGTGTAACACCTCCTCAATCATATAGCCTAAGATGAGCCTTTGTTCCTTGGTGTTAATAACCCGACAAAGAAACACCCAGATCACACTCCTTCCTTCACAAATCATCTCCTCTCATGCTTAACAAGGTACCAGTTGTCACATGTAATGTCTCAGCATAGCTGTTTCCTTTCCAGCTTTCAGGGAACATGCCTTAACCACAGTACTCTCCTACGCCTACATCCCTTAAGCTTTTCTCATATATCTTAGGCTAGAGGCACAATCCAGAGAGCAGAAATCTTCCTGTTTCTTTCTCGGGCTCTATGTTAGGCCTTTGGTTAATGACAGAAAAATTCTCAGTATATCATTTTAGTCTTGTTTCTGTTCAACAAATTTGAGAAGTGAAGCACCGACAGACTGGTTTTCTCACTTATGACTGTCGTGGTTTCGGTTTCAGCCCAGCCGGTAACAAAGCACCATGAAGCCCCTCACTCACCCCCCCACCCCCTCCCCTGGCCACGGTGGGATGAGGAGAAAATCCAAAGGCAGGCTTGTGGGTCGAGACAAGGACTGGGAGGGATCACTCCCCACTTATGGTCACGGGCAAAAGACAGGCTCAACTTGGGGAAGAAACAAAAACAATTTCATTTACTACAAATCAAAACAAAAACAAAACACAAGGATATTATGAAGGAAAACCAAACCTCAGAACACCTCCCCCCACCCCTCCCGCCTTCCCGGCTCAGTTCCATTCCCGGTGCTTTCTCCCTCCTCCCCCCGNTCCCCTGCTCCACCGTGGGGTCCCTCCCACGGGAGACAGTCCTTCACCGACTTCTCCAACGCGGGTCCATTCCCGTGGGCTTCAGTTCTTCCCGAACTTCCCTGGCGCGGGTCCTTTCCGCGGGCTGCTCTCCAGTCACACACTGCTCCAGCGCGGTTTTACCATGGAGTCACGGCCATCTTGGGGAGCCTCCGCTCCACCATGGACCTCCCTGGGCTGCAGGGGGACAGCCTGCCGTCTCCCCACGGGCTGCAGGGCCATCGGCCTCCTCAGGCGCCCCTCCTCCCCCTCCTTCTTCACTGACCTCGGGATCTGCAGAGGGGTTCCTCTCACGTTCCAATCCCCCCCCACACTGCCGGTTCCCCTTCTTCAATCTGTTCTCCCAGAGGCGCTGCCACCGTCACTCCCTGTCTGGGCCAGAGGCAGGTCCGACTCTTTGGAGCCGGGGGAGCTTCTAGCAGCTTCTCACAGGAGCCACCTCTGCAGCCCCCTCCCTCACTACCGAAGAAAACCACACCACACAAACCCATAACAATGGTCAGCCAGGAAATTTGTTACAGATGCAGGAATAGTATTGATATTTCTTGATCCCCAAGTGGATACTATAACTGGAGTCATATTTCCTCTCCCAAAGGAGTTGCTACATGTCATTTTTCACATCTCACAGCATTGTCAAAAAGACCACATATCTGAAATTGTTACTGCTGTACACATAACAATTGTTAAAATTAATAGCAGTAATAGTTTTGCAAGGTGATGATACCTTTCATATGAGCATGCACACAGGAACTTCAAAACGTATCATTGTTGACACACAGTTAACAGTTCAGAGTTATGTTCTTGATTTGAGTGCAGAAGTGGTGGATTCACCACCCCTGGAGGTATTTAAAAGACATGTAGATGTGGCACTTAAGGACATGGTTTAGTGGTGGATTTGGCAGTGTTAGGTTTATGGTTGGGCTCAGTGATCTTAAAGGTATTTTCCAACCTAAATGATTCTATGACTGTATGAAATACTACACTAAGTAGGCCTCTGAGATGCAGTTACTAACTACTCTTTCTCTGAAAGTTGCATTTAGTATTTCATAGTGACTTGTTTTTACACCGAAATATTATCACAGCTTTTTAGACAATGATTTTCAAATGCTGCAGTGACTACCAGGAACCTCAGAAACCCACTGGACTTAATGCCAATGTGATCTGATGAACCATGTCTTTAAGCCAGACACTGAGACTAGAACATTTTTGTGAGAATTTTCTTAACCTGCCCCCAAAAAACAACCTCGCCCCAAGAAACCCCAACACTCCCAAAACTCTCCCCAAATTCCAAACCCACCAAACTATTTTTTTTCAGTTAATAAGCAACTTCCTAAAATGAAATCATTATCTCTGCTTCATATAGCAATTAGTAAATGTTTCCTAGCAGAACCTGGTCTTGAAGGAAACAGGACCTGACAGCTAGAAATGTAAATCTGAATGTTGTAGCATAACTGTACCATAGCTCAGTGTCATTTAGGTTTGCAGAGTCACGCTAGTTGAGAAATATATTAATTTTATCAATGACAAGATGTTTCAGGCATTCTTGACTAGTGTTCTTCATTAATGAAAAGCTGATCCAATATCTACTGTAATGCACAGCATTCTCTCCCAGTTGCTCTCTAGAAGCCCTGAACTGGGGTCTATCTACCTTTATACAAGTGAATTACCAACTTGCTTAAAGCAAACTACCCATCTCTCATGTTAGTAAGGGCAACCTCATAAGCACCATCTCCATTTACATCAGTTAGCAAATGTATCTGCTCAGACAGGAAATTCCATGAAAGCTAATGGATCCCTCTCACTATGCATGCAACCAAATCCTAGTTGTACTGTGAACTGAAGCCTTCATTAGCCAAAAGCACTGTTTCGTAGAGATGCATCCTTTGTAGCCCATTCAAGACACTTCTGTATATGGCATTCTTATAGGTTAATGACAATAAATGAGTGGTCTACCACAAAACACTACAGGACCTCAAAGTGCAGTAGCTGCTATTGGGAATGAATAGATACTAAAGTTTTGTTGTCTTAAAACGTAAAAACCACATTCATATGTAAATTCTCTCTCCCCAACACAATGTGTTAAATCACTCTTGTTTTAGATTATTTCTTTCTGTTCTCAATTTCCACTGCAAAGCAGAATTTACTTAAATTGGTCTAAGTTTCTCAGCAACATTTCACAATCTCCACTTTATTCCTAAACCAATGTCAGCAATATGCAATTTTTGTTTCTAAAACAGGAAACATTAAAACTATCAGGAGGGTTTTCTATAACATCCTGTCCCTACAATGGCCAAATAATGAACAGATAAATAAGACAGGCAATGTCAGTTGGCATATCTGCAGGCAGATCTAGCTATGTTTCAATTTTAAAATAAGATAAAAGTTGACTACTGATTTTGGGGGGTAAAATGCGGTGGGTGGGGAGAAAAGTTAACAGTTATCACAGTTTTCTTCTGTCCAGATTTTTTCTGGATTTTTTTTTTTTTTCCCCTTCATTTGGATGCATGTGGACAATAGGCTGTAGTCTACCATGGGGTTTGTTTTTTTGCTTTTAGTGGAGTTTTGTGGTTTGGGTTTTTTTAAAACAAATACATCCACTTAGAAAAGGATGAAAGATCGTCCCAAGTTTTGCTGTAAGCAAAAGATTAAGAAGGATTCGCAACATTTCATTATGAAAAAGACAGGTCACAGAAAGCCATTCAAAACCACACTGCAAAGCCAAACATTAGACAATGCAAATCAACTTACTTGGAAACAAGAGAGAAAGCTGCTGAACAGATTGCTGGGCAGGGAACAAGTCTGATTAAGATGTGGCCCAAAGCAGCAGGGAAATGGGCTTGGGTCACTTTCTCAAACACAGAAGTGAAGGTGTTGATATCCGCCAGCTTGCTGCTGTGGTCCCCACCTCCAGTGTCTAAGATGTTACCCCCATGTAGGATCAAAATTAGCACATGAGTTTTGCAGTTCTGGTGTTGAACTCCTTCCTGTGAGAAAAACACAATAAGAAGGGAGGAAGCATTTTTATGGACAGTGTTGCTATACTTGGTGTCAACGTTCACAAGCTGTTAGCAGTGAGTTTTTTCCCCACCCCCACTGTAATTTTTTTATTATATTTGCCTTCACGGGGGGGGGTGTGTGTGTGCCCTGTGTTCCATTTAATTCAAATACGTCTAAACCACGTAGAGCACACTATGCTCTGCCAGAAAACCCTTGCAGCACAGGGGTAGGTTTCAGATCAACAAAGATTATAAACAGCTTTGTGTACATCAAAAGCATTTTAGATATATTGAGACAGGAGAAGAATTCCAACATCCACAGACAGCCTAAGTGAACATCTGTCTAGCTATTGTGAACAAGGCTGCTGCATTTACTGGAAAGGTTCTAACTCAAATCATCACAGGTTCTAAAAAACCAAATTTCTCTGCCAATGAAAACATCCAGCAAAAGCCAATGATAACAGTTACCTCAGCCTTTTGAGACTGACAACTTCTTATTAAAATGAAAAATGGGGCTAACTTACCCAGACATTTACTGAAAGAGTAAAAAATGTATCATTGCTGATATCCACAAACCTCACAGATACATTTACGAATATGTGAATACATGCATACGCAGACAATAATCAGTGTGCCCCATAGAATAAATAAGATGTTATCTACTTGAGACTGGAAAAGCATTCTGAATGTCTCACAACTGCTTTTTTTTCTTTACCCCTCGAGAGTTATGTGCACTCAAAGAAGAACTCAGTAATAAATTAAAAGATTAGGANNNAGGATTGTGCATTGCTAGATTGAGTGATTTACTGAGAAAGCAGGCAATGTTCTGGACACTTTATTCTTAAGTTCTGGAATGAAAGCCACAGTCTTCAACAGTAAATATAAAATGAGAAGAATTGCTCTGAGTTCAACAAGAACTAAAACAGAAAAGCTGACAATTAAACACACGCACACATATTTCAGGCTGTAGTTTAGTGAGGGGTAGGGCTGGAAATGTTGTTGAAATGGTTAAAACAAAAAAATTGGTATCTTTAGCACGTGTATAATGGTGACAGAGAAACGGTTGAAAATGAGAGAATTCTAAGTTGTTCTGTAAAGCCACTATCTCTGTTCAGCCCATGATTTTTAGTATCCAGTAGCAGTAGTCATTGTGAAGGCATTTTGCTGACCTGCCTTGTATCTGCTTAAGTACTGGAACTTATTGCTCTAATTTGCAATTTCCCTCTCCATATGGTCCCATCCCAGTCATTCAGAAGAGAAATTTAATTCCCTTTGAAAGCTAGGAGTAGCTCCTTCCACAGCCAATGCCATCTTGTAAGTGGCACTGCTGATGGGTTGGTGGAACTGAAAGCTTCAAAATAGATGGAAAAATTCAAGCGGGTCAACATCACTAAAGTCACTGTTACAAAAAGTCTCTCAGCTGGATTTAACTGGTATCCTTCACAGGAGGACTCAAAGGGATTGAAATTATTTTGCCTCTCAGCAGTAGTTCAGCTATGACAGAGACAAGGGACTCAAGGGCTAATCAGACAGACATCTGAAGTCAATCAAAGACTGTCATCGTTTTCAGGGGACTGTAGGATTGGAATTCTTCAAAAATGGAAAAGTACACATTTCCATTGCCTGTCCTACATGTGGACAGAGGACCTTAATCAGTTAACTGGAAGGAACAGAACTTGTTTAGATTCTTTGCTGCTTCTAA
>VYZV01039857.1:36660-47195 GCA_013401275.1 Pandion haliaetus | reverse complement strand
ATTCTGTTACTATCCATTTCATGACTACTGCTGAACCTGCTTCACAAAACCTGCATTTTCACTGAAGTATTAAGTAGACATAACAATTTCTCTTCAGAGAAATGGGTCACATTTGCACCTAAGTTAATTATGCAATGTCTAAAAAGCTTGTGATGATTTTCAGTGATTGTATGTGCACCTACTGAACAAAGGAAAGACACACTAAGCCACCAAACGGGTTTGTAACTCCGTAATGCAATATGAGAGTATTTCTACACGTCTACTCCTTGGAAATCAGCACAGCTTGTTTTGGGAAACAATCTCACCTCATTGTCCTCGTGTATTTCAATACTGCCTTGTGCTGGGAACCTTTTTTTCCTTAAAGAGGCTCTACATAATTCACCTGAAAGGAAAAGAGACATAACTGATCATATAAATATTTGGCTGCCTCATTTTTTAGACTTCTATGGAGGTAAGACACATTTCTAGTTTCAGGACAGAAAGATCTGTTCACAGGAAATCGTGTGGACAAACAGAACAATAGACAAGGTTTCTTGCAGCCCTACATATTAGAGGCTCTTCTATTCTTAACAGCAACGTTTAGAACAGGATTCGGGTCCTTACACAGAGGTGTGTAGGACCGGTACAGCTGCTGTTGGTCATCTGTGCCTTTCTGGAGCAGCAGCAGCAGAGGTCACCTGAGGTTCTGCATCATCTCTCCTCATCCCATACAGGTATCTTAGATAGTCTGGTATGTCTTCAATGGCACTAAACACCTAAGTACAGGCAAGTGAATTAAGCCTTCAAAGTTCTCCAAAGACCTTCAGGATTCAGCTCTTCCACAAACCTCTGTGACTACCTGGGAAGCCCCCAGAAGTAACTGCAGTGCTCCATTACCAGGACACAAAATAGGAGTAACAGACCATACAGCAAAAGACAGTTTCTCCTCAAAAAATCTTGTAACCTGAAAAATAGAAAGTGACATTGCAGAGAAACACAGTGCTTTGTTAACACCTTTTCACAACAGGATTGTGCGTGCAACATCCTTTGTTATAAACATAACAATGAAAGTCTCCGTATTGACCTCAGAGCATGACCAAAGAGACCCAAGGACCCACTTGTGACTACTTCTTAGGCAGACTGGCTGGACAGCAACTCATTGTAAGTGGTGGAACATTCATGATATCAGCTTTAAGACCATGAGACTGTCCACTGTCTGGCCTTGCAAAGCAAAAATTAGGAAGCATTTCTTTGCACAGAGAGTGGTCAAACACTCGAACAGGCTTCCTAGAGAGGTGGTTGGTGCTCCATGCCTGTCAGTGTTTAAGAGGCGTTTGGAAAATGCCCTTAATAATACACTTTAATTTTTGGTCAGCCCTGAAGTGGTCAGGCAGTTGGACTACATGATTGTTGTAGGTCCCTTCCAACGGAAAATATTCTATTCTATTCTATTCTGTAAAACTTCTACAGCTGACTATGAAAAGGCTTACCCTCTGAACAAGTCTTCTCTGTCCTTGAGGACAAAAAAGATTATATAGCACTATCTACTTTTTTTTCCCCCCACTGTGTTTCTTCAGTCATTGAAGAGAATTGCTACAGGATCTTTCTGGTCTCTTCATAATGCAGTCTTTTTTTCTCCAGCTGCATGTGTTAGTTACCTAGGAAACAGCTGTAGGATGACATTTGATTAGCACTGTTGTCCGCTTCATTGTCACATTTATACATAGGGCCAATCTCTTCCTTACAAATTAAAGGAATGTTCCATACTCCTGTCTCTTACAGCACTTATGAGACATCTACATCAGAGGAGATGAGCAAAGCTTTGCAAAAAACACACTGAAGCACACTTAACTCACACTTTAGCTTACAGGGTTCTGCAATCAGATCCTGGAACACTGATTTCTCAGGTAAAGAAAGAGGAGGCAAGATGAAAAACATCAAACTTCTGATTTGCTGCTGTCTCCAAGAGGTATTCTACTGGCCACTGTGCTTCATTTCTAAACACAAGGACAAGAAAGTGACTGCTGGTAGTCAGCATGGATTTACAAAGGGAAAATCCTGCCTAACCAACCTGATAGCCTTCTGTGATGGTGGATGAAGGGAGAGCACTGGATGTTGTTTCTCTCAGCTTTAGCAGTGCTTTCAACACTGTCTATCGTAAGATCCTCATAGAGAAATTGAGAAACTGCACACTACGTAAGTGGACGGTGAGATGGACTGAAAATTGGCTGGACCGCCAGGTTTAAAGGGTTGTGATCAGCAGCACAAAGTCCAGCTAGAAGCCAGTGACCAGTGGTGTACTCCAAGGGGATTACTGGGTCCAGTCCCGTTTAGCATCTTTATTAATGACCTAGATGATGGGGCAGAGTGTACTCTCAGCAAGCTTGCAGGCAATACAAAACTGGCGGGGGGGAGTAGCTGAACCACCAGATGGCTGTGCTGCCATTCAGAAGGATCTCAACAGGCTGGAGAAATGGGTCAAAAGGAATCTCATGAAGTTCAACCAACTGAAGTGCAAAGTCCTGCATCTGGGGAGGAATAACCCCACGTAACAGTACAGGCTGGGGAGCAGCCATCTGGAAAGCAGATTTGCAGAAAAGGACCTGAGGATCCTGGTGGACAACAAGTTGACCTGGACCCAGCAATGTGCCCTTGCAGCAGAGTGCCAGCCACATCCTGGACTGCATTAAGAAGAGTGTCTGTAGGTCAAGGGAGGTTATCATTCCCTTCTACTCAGCTCTGGTGAGACGACACCTGCACTCCTGTGTCCAGTTCTGGGCCCCTTAGTATAAGAAAGACATGGACTCACTGGAGCAAGACCAGCAAAGGGACACAAAGATGATTAAGGGACAGGAGCACCTGACATGAGAAGAAGCTGAGAGAGATGGGACTGTTTGACCTTGAGACCAGAAGGCTTGGGGTATACAGGGGAAATCTTAGCAATGTGTATTCCTGATGTGATGAAGTAAAGAAGACGGAGCCAGAGTCCTCTTCATGATAGTAAGTGAAAGGACAAGAGGCAATGGGCACAAAGTGAAATACAGGAAATTCCATTTAAATATAGGAAAGAAGTTTTTACTGTGAGAGTGGTCAAACACTGGAATGGGTAAGCCCAGGCGAGTTACAGAGTCTCCATCCTTGGAAATATTTAAAAAAAAAAAGCTGACTGGACACAGCCCTAAGCATCTGCTGCTCTAAATGACCCTACTTTGAGCAGAGGAGTTGGGCTATAAAATCTCCAGAGGTCCTTTCCAACCTCAGTCATTCTCTGAATTAGAAGACATTGGAACACAATATTTAAGTTTTTCAGGGCTTTCAAAACACAGCAGTTCTTTAAAAATTAGTATCTGATGGCCACTATAACCCACAAACCAGGTATTTGGTAGGATGGTCTCTTTGAATTTCTAGCAGTATTATGAAAACTCCAGTTTTACAGCACTCAGCTGGCTTTTTTTAAAAGGCACTAAAAAGACAGTAGCAAAACTAAAACCTGATGGTTTTCCATTCATAATTTAAAACGTCTATGATGTGATTGCTTCTGCTACCATCTCAGTTTCCTGGCAGTGACTTTTTACTTCAGACAGGAAACAGATAATGTATACAAGTAAACCTAAGAGGAAGACTAACACCTAAAACATTGTCAAGTTGAGTTTGTTTTGTCTGCTAGTAATCTATGAACCACCCAGTATTAAGCTAGGAACAACAAATCAGTTTCCTTTGAAATACAAACTCTAGTGATACCTAGACCAGTAGAGATGCATTCTGCTTTATCTGTTAGATGTGCTCCTATTCAGGAGTTTTCCTACTCATTTCACAATGCTTGCTTCTTTACCTTATATGCCATTGTTCTCCAGAATATTAATTTCATTTTAAGGTACAGAATATTAAAAGCTACAAATTAGTTGCCGTTTATTAAAATGTGCCAAAATGGCAAAATTGCCATGATTTACTGCTAAGTCCAGCATCTCAACCTCTGCCTAAGTAAAACCACTCTCACATAGTAAGAAGCAACAGAGACCAGCAAAAGTTCTTTATGAGAACTATGGCATGGTCAAACTATGCCAGTCTTTCTTTTAAAATAAAGCAATTACAAACTAAAAGTGCCAGGCTCTCTTTAGATAACACCTTTTATTCCTATAACTCAGTGGACTTAAATAGTGAAGTGAAACATTGAAACATCTCACTGACAGGGAATTACTTTAGCTGAAGTCGTGGCGGTCAGTCCTTTGGGAAGGGCAAGTGTGCTTTTCCCTTCTACAGACAGTGATGAAATCCCAGACAAGATGTGAATCCTCCTATCTCTGTAACACCTCCTCCCTCTCTGCGGAGGAGGAGGAAGCTTTGACACTCTTCTGAATGTCAACACCAGAAATTTGTAATTTAAAACTTCAGCTGACTGCAGTGTTGCAGCCTTAAAATTCTACTCATCTCACAAGGGTTAGCTGTTCTGAGGAAAACTGGGAGGCCTTCCTCACCCCATGACAGATACAAGTTTTAGGGGTTAATGAGAGAGGATTGTACTAAATAATAATACCAAAGTAGTTCACCGACAGCCTTCTGGATTTAAACACGTTTTTCTCTGTTTCTTCCAGCGTGTCCGAAGAAAATAAATGCATCGCATAATGCTGTAGATGACTCAGTTTACTTCTTTTTTTGGCATTCTGAGTTCATACCCTCTTTGTGGTTCCACTCCATTTCACATACGTTTATAGGCAGTCTGCCAGACCCAGGGTCTGGCCAGGTTATTCTAAAAGTACTGAATTTAGTCCAAAACACATTTTGAACACTGTCTACTCTTCTGCATTATCTGCATTAGGACTGAGAGCTAATTCTACGACTATCATTCCTTATAGCCACTAGAAATTTATTTAACCTCTGTGGCTACGTTTCTCCGTATTTAAAAGCAAGGTAACTATTCTTGCCTTTCTGGCAGGCAAGGATTTAAAGGATAGTCATTTAATACTTCTATAAAACAAAACAATACAACAACAAAAACCAAAACACCAGAAAACAAACCCAACAGCAACAACAATCACCCATAAACCCTGAACTTCCACCAAATGCAATTCTATTCTGGAAGTCTCTGCAATTTAAAGCTGCTACTAATTAAAAGTGTGTTTCCAAAAGCCTGTGCAGAAGACTCACTTTTTTCTGAAGGTCATCATATTAAAAAGTGTCAGTTTTTTAACACCTAAGCTCACAACAGAACTAGTACTACAGAAACATTAGTTTTGTATCACGAAAAAGGATTATTCAGGGCCATGAGGCACCACCTTATAGTGAACCACAATATTTATCTTCAAGAGAATACTGAAAAAGGAAACCCAGGACTCCTCATCACATGCTCACAAACCTCTTCGGTTATCTATACAGTGCAATGCACTAGACAAAATACTTCCTTGGATTATTTGTGTGCTGTTCCTTTGAAAATCTTGTTCTAAAGATATGCTTTTAGAAAGCAGAGAGGGTGGTTTGCTTTTTCCCTAATGCATCAAATGCCAGGTTGCAGGATAGCTCCTTACTTCACACACACAAAAACATCATAGACAACTGGACACTAGGATTCTGGGTATTGTTTTAATCACAATTTCTATTCTATTGTTAAAGTAGCCCTCTATCATAAAATTTGGCTTCTTTCAAAACTGCTTTCTCACTTTGGCTGAGAAAAAGAAAAAAAAAGCATGATATCAACTTGCAATAATAGAGATTTCAGAAATGATGATACACAGATCAGTTTAGGGAAGCATACAAGGTATTCTTTTCTTTCAGACATGCTAATGTGCATAGTTCAACTGTCTTCAGAACACTGCTACGCTGCCAAAAGTTCAGGCTGTAGTAATGTTAGAACATATACCATCTTGTTTTGAAAATCTGCACCTAGAAGTACAGTTTTAACATAAAAAGAATGAGGAGATCTAAACAAAAGAAAAAAAAAGAAAAAAGGCAAAGGGGAGCCAGGTGGCTTTTGCTGACTTGCAGCACAGGTCAGAATTTCAACGGGTAGATCTTCAGCATTGTGCTGCCCTGTGCTGCCCAAAGAAACAAACTTGCCTGAATTCAAAGCAGTCCCACAGTAGGGGAGGCAGGGGGCTGTGTGTCATGCATGTGGCACTTCAAGAAATTTGCTGATCATACACTTTGGAAGATAATCAGATTTTGGGTCTACATAGGTTCAGCTTCATTGTTTAGGTTAAATACCAAAGACTTAAATAACTGGGGGACCTTCTCTGTCACAATGACAATATAAAGGGTGAGACTATTCAGCAGCTAAAGCTCTGTAGGAGACAGAAACGGACAGCACGACCTACTAGAGAAAATGACAAGAAATTTAATTAGGCACTGAAATGAAACTGATTACAGAGAAATTACATGTTTTACTATTTACTGGAAGAGCTTTAATGAAGTAAAATAACAACATGGTTTTGCTGGACCGAACCTCTTTGATGACATTATCGACATTTTACAGATTTTTCCAGCTGTCTTGATTCATACCATCATTATACCAAGTCATATTAATTGTATTGTTATGTAAATTACAGTAACAAAAAAGGTACTCAAATCCCGTACAGAGTCAGAAACCAGTGGGTTGTAATAGCTTACACTGTAACAGCTAGTGATGCAGTTAGGAAAGGTCAGGGTGGGATAAGATTAAAAACTTTCTGTACATTTGCTTTGTCTTGTTTTTTAATTAACCTGCAAACACACCAGCTACAGAGTCTGCTAGGCTTCTCAAATCTGGCACAAGGAGAGACTTAGGAATAGAAGAACATCCTGAAATCTCATTCCTCAAGAAAGTCAGCTCCGCCACAGGCACCCAAACTAACTGACCAGTAGTGGGTAGGTGGCAGTAGTGGCTAGTTCCAACAGCTGTCCCAATGTCCAAGTTTACAAAAGCAACCAGGTCTCCAAACAGACTGAGAGCTTTCGAAAACCCAGCCTTTGTTTTAATGCTTTCCTGGGAGCAAAACACTTGAAAACCTCAGCCTAGACACAGCTGCTGAGCCACCCTACACAGCTCTGGCTCATATTAACTGAGCAGAGTGAATTCTTCATGCTATTGAGTGAACTTGGCCTAATATCACTGCATTGGTATCCAGCAGGCTGCAAGTCAGCATGCAAGTTCCTAGTATCTTTTTTCCCAGATGTTTCCTCAGCCCAGGCAGCATGGCAGGATATAAACTCACAATCTGTTGTTCTGCTTCTAAGGTGCCATGACCTCCCTCTAAAAGGGTAAATAATCTTGCCTCTGCAGACAGAAGCATCTTTTCCAGAGCTAGTCCAAGACTGTGGAATTAACTCACCTATCGCAAAACTTTACACCTCCCACTCCCCCTGCAAAATGCTCTGCCTGTCAGAGAACAGAGTAGCATGGCAATAAAAAGTAAAAGAAAAAAACAAAACAAAAAGAACAAGAAATTAAGTTCTGCTAAATCACAAAACTATCTTGCACATAAAACTCCACTGAAAAGAGAAAGAAAAAAATGCATGGCATATGACGGATTTAAGCTACAACACTTCATACTCATAAAGGCAGTCAGATACAAAGGAAGAAAATTGTGTAAACCCACTTTGGGACAGACTAGTGAAACAGAAAAAGAATTAACTGCTGGCTAGGATGTAAGGTTTGGATCAAATTTTTGTTTCAATGTATGCTTCGATGTTACCTAAGTGCGGTGGATTGACCCTGGCTGGATGCTAGGCACCCATCCAGCTGCTCTATCACTCCCCCTCCTCAACTGGACAGAGGAGAGAAAATATAACAAAAGGCTCGTGGGTTGAGATAAGGACAGGGAGAGATCACTCACTAATTACCATCGTGGGCAAAACAGACTCGACTTGGGGAAATTAGTTTCATTTATTACCAATCAAATCAGAGTAGGATAATGGGAAATAAAAAAAACAAATCTTAAAACACCTTCCCCCCACCCCTCCCTTCTTCCCAGGCACAGCTTCACTCCTGAATTCTCCACCTCCCCCCGCAGTGGCGCAGGGGGACGGGGAATGGGGGTTACGGTCAGTTCATCACACCTTGGCTCTGCCACTCCTTCCCCCTCAGGGGGAGGACTCCTCACTCTTCCCCTGCTCCAGCGTGGGGTCCCTCCCACAGGAGACAGTTCTCCATGAACTTCTCCAACATGGGTCCTTCCCGCGGGCTACATAGTAGAAATCACGCAAAATTCCTGAATTATTGGTAACAGTGCATTGCACATTGTCAAAGAACATCATATAATACATACATCACAACAGACCTGTATAGGCTTCCTACCTTACATGGATGCCAGGGTACTCTCACGCTTCACTAGCCGTCTGGGTGAATCATATGACATCAAAGAGATCTTGAGACTGGTTTCTGTCCTGTTCAGCAAGACCCATAGCAGGAGCCCCTGGCCCTCGCTGCAATCATTATACCGCCCTCCTTTTCATTGTCCCATATTGTTAAGCACAGTACACTCAGAAAATGAGATCTGACCAGTCTACATGGAGCCATGTATTCTAAGATTTCATTTGCCAGAGAAGAAAAACAGGAAATGCACCCAGAACCCTCTGTCTACTTGAAAATCTATCTCAACTAGATTAAGGGTTCTTGTAGGGTCAAAGTGGTGTTACTCAGATCTTGCCTTCACTAAGCCTGAGCTGTTCTTTTCTAGATCATGCCCTGGAATCTTAAAACACAGAAAATCAATACACAAAACCAACAAGCAGGAATACAAACGGAATAGAAATACAAATAAAGGTTTTGCATATCATCAGAATGCTTTTACATGTTGCAGAAGCTAACCTTAGTACCCAGTAATTCTCCCACACTACAAGAACACTGCTGACAAATGCCAAGAAAGTAATTACTGTCTAGCTATTCAAAACCTCACTAGTCTACTGATTAACAAACGTATGGTCAAAAATTACTTTTTAGAAGCACAACTCTGCCTATTCTTTATTCAGAAATATGCAGATATTTATTAGCTCTCAAATCTTTATTGCTCCTCCAATAGCAGAAAGTTTCAAAACCACACACTGAATGCAAGAGGGAGTAATTCTACTATCCTAATTCAGCATTCTGGAACAGCAACAGCTGAAACAGGGAAAGGAGAAGGAGTACTTTCATTAAAATAACAACAATAATTTTTAAAATGTTCAATTTCCCATTTCCTCCCCAGGGAAATTTCTTGGCATTTTAATATAAGCTCTGCTCCAGAGTTGTAATCCAGGCTCTGACAAATGCCTTTCATAACTTTCTACAGGTTTGTAGTCCGATATTAGCAGACCTGAAAGAACAAAATTAATGCTATTGTATTCCAACTGCAACAAGTCAGATGAAAAGAACACATGGCTATCATTCTCTTTGTGGGGACAGAAAGCAAGAGAGTGAGGCTGAAGCCTTGGAGAAAGAGTAAATCCTCTCAACCCAATCTGAAAACAGAAAGTCCCACATCTGGATGAAAATCTGAGACAAAATAGCATCCTGGAGACACATCCTGTAATCTGGGGCTAACTCGGCCAACCGGGAATACCTGGTAACCTTAATTAAAACAGATGGGCAAATGTAAGTACTGTGAATAATTTGATTTAGCTGAGACCTTAGTAGGTGCTCAACTATCACGTGGAAACAGTGACCTCATTATTAAACAACTATGTCAACAGTATGAATTTTTAAAGTTCTATCTTTTGGGAGATCATCAATTGATACCATTTAAAACATAAGGCTGCATTACGAAAAGCAGCAGGAACTACTAAGCTTTTTTGTCAGGACAGCCACTGGACCATGTACCAGCTCACTGAAAACTACCCTAAGTAGTTAAATGGCTCTTAGCAATATGCAGTACCAAAACAAATTAAAGTGAAGGAGGTGAGTAAAAACAGAAACTGACACCCACCTATTGCTGATCAGATGCTGAACTGTAAGGAAGACAGCTCACAGTCCTAAATTAAGTGCAACCACGTTACAGAAATTATACTGCTTTTCAGTCTAGCAGTCAGTATTCAGGAACAGTGGCTACCATCTGAGCCAACTGATTTAATGACTAGGGAAGAGATGTACCAAGTATTTCTGGAGACAAACATACACTGCCACCACAGATACCAATGAGCCAGCACCTCCGGCAGGGATTGTTTTGGACTCAGATTCCCACTGGAATTGGTATATATATGTTGCACATGTTCATCAGTGACATACAGAAACACCAAGCAAGCTGTGTGTCTATAGCCTTGCCTGAAGTAACTCATTGCCCGGTGTCTTCATGTGGAGTACATTAGATCTCAAGATCAGCATGAGAGGAAAGCCAGGTGAAAGGAAAAGCTCAGACAGTGATTCAACTCCCCAACTCAGCCATGGAAAGCATGAGTTCAATCCGTGACAAAAAAATAAGGAAATAAGTACCCTGAATCTAGGAGAAAAGAATGCACATGATCATTCCCAAACTTCTGAGAACATGAGGTACAGTTCAAACCTGTACTAGGAATCAAGCCAGGTCCTCTTTTTTTTTTTCCCCAGATCATTTCAAACATCCTTAATATTTTGCCATGTTAATTAGGGAGAAATTTAGAGGGAAAACAAGAGA
>VYZV01039857.1:9783-22359 GCA_013401275.1 Pandion haliaetus | reverse complement strand
ACCTACTGCCACTTTAATGAGCATATGAACTTTATCCCCAAGTGTATTTGCCCTCAGATACTAAGTACATCCTCTGGTGACAGCCAGAAATTCTGTGCTCCTGAGAACCATGAGTTGTGCAAGAACAGACAGTCAAAAGAATCAGAAATTGCACACAGCAATTTTCAGATGTTATCTAATTCTATCACATCTTACAAAGATGCATATTTCTTTTCCTTAGAAGAAATAATGACCAAGCAAGGACATGCCAATTACCTACTANCACAAATTCACATAACTGCAAATAACCTGCTATTGTGATTTTAACACATAACCTAAAATAGACCATCTCAACCTTCCTACTCACACATCCATCCTTCTGGAGATCATCATCACATCTCTCTAAATTTCTATGGGCAGCTTTTGTAGAAAAAAAGCTATTCGCAGACAGGAAAGATGCACAAGCACTTTCCATTCACTGCCAGACAAACTTTCCTTCAGGAACTCTCTCATCATTGCTAAAGACAAGAGCTTTCTTTCTACCCACATCAAGGTCAGTAAGCAAACCTGTTACACATACAATGCATTCCTATCATATTACTGAGTAATTAAAAACAGTATGACAGGGCAAATAGACAAAGGAGATCCATACAGATTGCGTTAAGATCTCAAGCTTGGCATTTGCTAAATTCTGAAATCTTGGCTTTGCAAACTTAGTTATGGGATATTCAGCAACTGTAATGAAATATAGCCTGTCCTGAACTTCTGGTGTGTTGGGCTCCTGTCACTTCAGTGAAGGGCTGAAAGTGAGATCTGCTATGTCAGCCAGCCAACTGAATAGATACACTGTTTTCACATCCAAACTGCTACACAGCAGCCAAGGGACAACACAGTCCCCAAACTCACTTGCATCATAAAAGCTACAAATGAGCTTGGAAATCCACTGCTCTTATGGTTTCTAAGGTTGTTTTTGTTTTATAAAAAAGCACAGAGCTAAACAATACACGATTAAAAATTAAGCCGCTAGGCAAGAGGAAAAGAGTCCAATGTCCCTCAAAAGACAAGTCAGTCTCCTTTTGTTCAAAAGGGAACCAGTTGTGCTAAAAAATGCCACTGACAGAAAACAGTCCTTAATGCAACTTAAGTGTTTGGATACCTTCAGCACAGTCTCCAGACATTCTTTTTTCTGTAAAGCAATTTTTAAATTTTATATGTTCATGCTATTCTTGCTTGCTTTTCTTGCAGAAGAGATGCAATCAGCAGCTAGAGGTTGCAGAGCTCTCAGCAAATCAAAAATCCCTACCAATTAACTACAACATGTAGTGATAATGACTGCACTGTTAGACAGCAGTACCTCAATGTTAAAACCATTCAGAGGCTCGAACAAAATACTTGCTCGAACAAAACACAAACAGTAAATAGGAAATGCTAAAAAGACCACTCCATTTCAACACAGCTGCCTTTCCCATCCTGCCATGATCAGTCAGTCATGGTTGAAGTATTTCACTACACCAAGAAAGAGCAGCAAGAGTGCAGCCTGCAGTGAAAGGAACATTACAGTGGTCATGAAAAGGATGCATACCTTTGTTGATCAGCTTGACTGCTTGTGCAATTATTATGCAAGCACCTTAGCCATTGTGAAATTTTTCCACAGTTGTATGAAGATCAACTATAGGTGAAATTCTGTTCTTTTCCTTGCTGCATGACATATGTGGTACATGCAGCTGGTGTACAGAAGACCTTTCTCCTTTCCAGACACCTTCTGTGTCATCTCTCAGTGAAAGAACGCAGTACAAGAAAAGCAAAGTCTAGCAACCTTTGCCTGGAAGAAGCCTCCCTGGCATTTCTGCTAAGGTGGCTAGGAATCAGAGTTGTCCAGCAATGGTTGTTGGCTCACTGAGGACAGGCAGAAAACCAGAGCGCCACAGACAAAAGCAGAAACTCAACACAAGGAAAACCATAAAGCTTGCATGTTTTATTAGATCTGATGAAAAAAAAGAGGCCTGAAGTTGCAATGTAGCTTGCACAAATTTATGCACAGCAGTTCTGTCTGTGGCAACAATCCAGAAAATGCCAGCTGCTTCTGCTCACCAGTTAGGAAAGCAGAGGTGAATAAAATTTCTCAGTGTGGAAGTTACCAGCTCAAGAAGGGCAATCTGATCTACTAAAGCTGCAGAACAACGCAACATTTTTCTCACTGCAGTTCAGTGTAATTAAAGCTGTTTCATGTTCATGGATGTGTGATGCTGGTCAACCGGCAAAGCCCAGATATACTGACGTCAAACTGCATTGCACATTCCTTGACAGCTGCGTGTTTCCATGTTTTTTCTACTCTTTAGAAAAAGAAGATGGATTAGGGCACAGGGCTGGGCAGGCGGGGGAGGGTGACAACATGAAGGGTGAAGAGNTTTCAGATGTTTCTGGATTCCCTCATACTTTAATTTGCATGTGTGAGAGAAAAGAATAAAGAAATGGTATGTTAAATCTTGTAACGCTTTCCAGCTCTCAAGTCCACATTTTAAAAAGGCCAAATATAACAAGAGATGGGCAACTGAGGGAGAAAGGACAACCCTACTATTCATGTGACCTTATTTTAAGTCTTATGCAGGTTTGGTCTCAAACAAACATGTCTTGATCTCATGGATAATGTGTACTCCGACTATGGCATTTTCTCCCCAGGACTTCACCCTTTGAATTGCTGACACACGTTTAAATTCACATGTTGATTACTAGCTTGGATTGAATGACATATTTTTTCTGTAACAAGCATTTGCCTGGTTTGCCAGTTAAAATATATAGTAACTGCATTTCCCACTATAAAGAAACTTAAGTAATGAAATATAAAGCACATATTGAATTCAAAGTATACAAATAGCCTTTGCTGTATTTGCAAAGACTTCTTCACCTCACCTTCACTGCACTGTGTCAAGAGTACAAAACCAAACCAACAACTTCAACCTTATAAACATTAACAATATATACTTAAAGTACTTAGTGCTCAGTACATGCAATTTTCCTTAATGTAACAGACAGATACTTTGCACCAGGAGTGAATTTAAATGCATAACTATGATGTGTGAAAATGCTTTTGTTCCACAACAGGGAAGGCATCTGCATCAACATAATTTATGCAGCTGTATGAGTATTTAATTCAGCTTGATTGCTGTTTGTGTTATTTTCTGTAATGAAAACTTAATAAATTTAAATGCTGCTGCCAGTTTTGCCCCAAAGACTTATTTCTACCTCTGATGAGAAAGGTTGTGCTGGTCAAGTGCTCTCAGTCGTAGTTACTGAGAATCAATGATTGAATGAAATTATATATTTGCCATTTATAAAGTTCCTGAGGATCTTCTCTGACTCCTATTGGAACTGTAGCGTTATTTAAGCAGCATCCAACGGGCCTTCAACTATGCTTAGTGCACACTGCATCTTCTCATACATCTTCATTTGTTGAAAGAGCCCGTAATTACGTGCTTTATTAAATCAATTTATTAAACCGTGAAAAGAACCAGTGCTTTGCTCTCTGCGCAGGCACCTAGCAAAACCACTGGCCCCAGAGACCAAGTGAATTGTAACAAAGCTCTCTGCAACCAAAGCAAATGAACTCATCATACTCTGAGAGCCGTAAGTAAATCCAGCTGTGGGGGGAGAGTTTCCTGGAATCAGCAGACCATACTCACACCTTCCATTGAAGGAGTGAAGTACCCTGGGAAAGAAGCCAGATAGGACATCTTTCTCTTTCCTACATAATGTTTTTAAAGAGAGAATCCAGCTTTACCTGAACTCTTAATTTTTTTACTATAAACAATTGGGTTAAGGCTGAAATATCTTTTTACTATGGCACAGAAGACAACATAGCCTTCCTTCAAACACCCCCTTCCTTCTTTGCCTTTATCATTTGTATCTGGTGGTTGCTAATCACACACTTTTCTAAAATTGCTGAATCAGTAACACTTGTTAAGCTATAACAAAAGCATTGTACGATTATCTGCACTAACAACACTACAATATAACCTATTGGCATATGGCAGATAATTCCATGAAGATAAGATACAGGTAAGCACATGTAAGGAAAAAAAGAAAAAATAATAATTTAAGAAAACTAATAATCATCAAGTAGCTAATCAACAGGACTAAATCTGAGAGTATAAAGTGGCAGAGGAAAGAAGGAAATGCACGTAGTTGCCTCGCCTATTTAGAAAACTGATGTATTTAGCAGGGGTGCATCAGGGAAAATTTCTAACTGGCAGTGTGCGTTACAGCCAGAATTCTACTTTCTTTTCCATGACTGAAGCAGTGAAATCACATTCTGGCATAACAAGATAGGGTACACGTAATGGTTCAGACTTGTGCTAGCCCAGTTCTTAATGACTTCAGTCCTTGCCTGACACCTCTATTCAAGACCGGTCAAAATCAGCACAATGAACCATAACCTAAAAGCCATAGTATTCTTGCAGCATATGTGAAGCAACATCAGGATGTAGATGCATCTTACACATAGGCCAATTCATCAAATGCTTTGAGTTAGGTACACTGGCTCTAAATCCTCTTCTAACAGCTGTATGTGAACATAACTGAAGTAAAAGAAGAGAATGGATGAGAATTCTTTCTTTTACAAAACATCACAGAGAATTAGATTAAATGAAAATAGAAACCCTTTGTATGAAGAAGGATGGATTATAACTCAGGAGACTGCTTCATTTGTTTCTGCACAGATCTTCCATGCAACCCTGGGTCTCACGTTCTATTTGCTGCAGCTATTCAACTGTCTAATGCAAACAACAATCCTTTCACCAGCCTTGTTTCTTAACAGCAGAAACCCTTAAAAAGTCTCTTACAACTCTTTCCTTAGTGTCCAACACAAAGGGCACTATGAAAAAAACAAACAAAACCATCCTCATACAATGGATGCTAAAATGAAAACAAGCATTCTAAATCTTTGCCAGCCCTGGAAGAAATAGAAATGTATCTGCAAGAATGCAAGGATAGTTGGTTCTTGGCAAGTCATTTAGAAGACTAACTCATATTTGATGCAATACTGTATTACTTTTTCTTGCCACTTTGTAGCAGAGAAAATGGCATATTTGCAACGCATATAGTATCTCTCACAAATTTGAATCTCTGACTCCAAATGTAGTAAGTTACCAAGCAACGTAAGTGAGGCCTTTATATCATTGTTAAGAGCAAATGCAAAACAGGGAAGTTTTTTCTCCTCTAACTACCTATTTAATGATTTTTAAATACACTGCGTGTGTTTTGTCTACCTGTCACTTAAATACTATCAAAATAAATCATTCTCATGGTAGGTAATCAAGAAGTTTGTGACTCAGATAAATATCACTTTTATATACCTGTATACTAAAATAGAACTGTTCACAGCTATCTTCAGGATTGACTACATGTAGCAAATCCACAAAGAAAAGTCTCCTGAAAAGGCTCTTAAAATGGACAAATCCATCAAATTCTTGAAAAAGCTGGATTAATTAACAAGCACCATTATACACGAGCCCCATACCACTGATGGATAAGGAAGTTAGGCCCTTCTCTTTCCCTAAAGTCAATGAAGTAATTTTAATTTTCAAATGACTAGGCAATTTAGTAGCCAAACTATCAGTTGAAGGAAGACTGCTTAGGCTTTTGTCCTAGGTCCCAGATTCTTACTGGTGTGTCAGTGCCCATTTCCCACTCATTTCAGTGGCACATATTTACCTAAATGTTTACCTGAAACTGGCCCCAAATACTCCTCAAAGCGTGTCCCCTTGAAAATTCCAGATAATGGTTTGCTGACTTTAAGGAGCAAAATAACCCAGTGACAATGACCAAGTCTCTTATATATGTTGATTACAGGAAACATGCGAAACATTAGTTGTGGTCTTGTAATCTACCTCATGGTTGTTGAACTGAGTCCAATACTGACTTCCCACTGAAGTCAATAAAATTTGTATTACCTGGCTTGCCAGAGAAGTTTCCTCCTGAAAGAGATCATTGTAATTCATTTCCCAGCACTAAAATACTAATTACACATCTATGTAAAACTTTTAACTATTATATATGAGTATTTACATAATCTGACAACTAATTGCTTCAGTAGTCAGATTTCCTTATTAACTTTAAATTAATATGTAAGGCAAGTTAAAAATTACCTTGATTTTCTTCCAGCTTCCCAATTGTTTCTATCTGCTCAACAAGGTCATTTGAGTTCCACTGGCTCATGCCTATAAGTATGGCACTTTTTCCTTCCACCATCTCTTCTGTAGGAGGAAAAAGGAAAACAGAATAAATTGCAGTGACAAACAAGGGAAAAAAGACAGGGTGAGAACTAGTAATTGAGAGAGAAATAAACATTCATAATGGTCCCTAAAGTGGGAATATATAACAGGTTAGCATATGCAGGACTCTCCAGGAAAGCTTCTTCCTTACTGATATGACCTATAGCGTACCTACGTGCTTCATATATTGTGTGCAGGAAAACCATGGAAAAGAGAGGACTGCCTGAATTTTTTGCTCTTACCTTGACCAGTCACTTAAAAACAAAGTTTATAATAAATCACTTTGAGTGTTTAATATCAAGTAACAAAATTAGTTAGAATTCTTCCCCCCCTCTTGGAAAAAAGTCGTAATTTTTTTTTTTTTTTTTACTTTTACTTCAGAACATTCAAAAGGCAGAGGGAATAATAGACACACAAACCAGTTAAAGGCTTTTCAAGCATGTTTTTTTTCCCCTTTTATCAAAGCCACCTGTGCTACACAAAGCTTTAAATTTTCATCCAGGGACACAGAGGCATAATGGAATGGCACCAAGACCACAGCACAGAGAACCACCTCTTTTATTGGGATCCCATCCAGGGAGGGGGTTCGGAAAAGCTGAAAGCACAAAACACAAACCATAGATATTGTCTCTCTCTTAAAGAAACCCAAAAAACCAAACAGGTCTAGGAGCTGTAGGAAAACGTTTTCCCTTCAATTTAACAGCCATTTGGCAAGAAGGGTGCATTAGTCCTTTCTGAATAAATTTACTAAAAGCATTTCAGCCTGGCTGTATACAGCCCAGAATGGTCTTTGTACCTAGGGTAAGCGCACAGAAAAAAAACCAACGTAAAATGAATAATCAAGGTTCGTTACTTGTTCAGGCAGATTCAGAGAATGGGTCAAATTCTGCCCTCTCTTACTGCCTTTTGTACAGAGAAGGGCTCTATTATGGACTTAAACACAGAAGAATTTGGCCAGAATATTTCTGGCTAAAATGATGCACATTTTCAAACAAAAAAAAAAGAAACATGAGTTTGTTGGCAACCAGGCCTTGCAGTGGACCTCTAAATGATTTTTAAATTTATGTTCTTTCATGTTCTCTCATATGCACCTCTCTCATTTAGAGAGATCTTGGTACTGGGGAGGAGGAGAGCGGATCTGTCATGACCATATCTTTCCTCCCCCTAAGTCCTACCTTTTAGAAACAAACACTCATGAAGGTCATTTGTCAGATCTATCAGAGAAGCTGGATCCAGCAAAGCTCTACTGGACTTGATGCAATCTCAGTGCTCCCCGAGGCAAAGAAAATCAACGACTTAGAATAGCATTTTGCTGGGTTTTTTGTCACTTTCTCTCACAAAGGCCGATTTATTTTAAGTTCTGTAAGGAGAGAGGAAGGGAAAGAGCCATGGGGTGGCTCTGGAGCACCCTGACAGGCTGGCTGAGGGCACCCTGGTGGCACTCTGCCACAGCCACTGCAGATGGACCGAGCTGCCCCAAGGACATCCTGCACCTCCTGTGACCAAGTCAGCAACTGAAACCTTCGCCTAAAACTCAGGGGCAGCTTATCCACTGTGGGATGAGCTCCTTCTGCATTAACTGCTACCATGAAGTGAAATGAGGGAAAGCAAGACTGGGCCACTGAGCTCCTCAATGTCAGCAGAAGGCAGCTCTTTTGGTCTTCTTCATGCAGCATGCCTCCTGAGAAACCTGCCTCATCCAGCAGCATTTTAGACAGCCAGCTTTGGGGTGAGGATCTGCCCAGTACTGGCTTTAGAACTTGTATCAAGGCAATGCTAACGAACTCTCTTGCAGAGAAATAGGGCTCCAAAACTGTTTGAGCATTTAGATGTAGTATTTTCTTATCACTTTTGCTGTTATGTCATTTACCAAGATAGGCATTCCAGATGGCCTTACTGTTTAGCAGAAAGATGAAATAAGATTAGAGACAGAGGCCAGACTCTATTTCCCATTTCTATTGGCTTTGAGTTGGACAGAAAGCATTAAATGTGGTCTGGAATACAATGGTATTAAGTCCTGGGCACCAGAACCTAGTGCAATCCAGACCCTGGCCCTACGCCCATTCAGAAGAGAGGCTGTGGATCACCCCCCAGCCTTCCCATCAGGTTTAGGACCCCTTTTCCTCTCCCAGACTAAAGAAAACAGTTATGTTCTTCGCCAGCTTTGCTCCCTTTGCTTAAAGAGCTTCTTAACTATCCAGGCATGAAATTCCTCTATAAATACACATGCCTGCTTTCCAAACTGGAGTTCTGCCATGCCTCTTTCCCCCAGACTAAATAATAGGAAAGAAGACCCTTAAGGACAAGCATGAGAAACTAACCTAGTGCAATTGCACGACACTACAGAATATCCATATTCAAACACTTGTGGTCTGGTGGACAGCTATGATGTTCATCAGTATCAACTGCTACAACAAGCATTAACCACCTCTGAACACTCTGTCTCATGCCATCATTTGCTGGCACTCTAAATCAGGTGAGCCTGCTGGTCTTCAAGTTGCACTGTTCCCAGCTGTTTCAAAGCAGACTAACAAGGTGTCGTGGTTTCAGGTCAGCTCAGTCGGTAACAAAGCACCACGAAGCCGCTCACTCACCCCCCACCCCCTCCCCTGGCCATCTTGGGATGAGGAGAAAATCCAAAGGCAGGCTCGTGGGTCGAGACAAGGACTGGGAGGGATCAGTCCCCACTTATGGTCACGGGCAAAAGACAGGCTCAACTTGGGAAAAACACAAAATCCATTTCATTTACTACCAATCAAAACAGAAACAAAACACAAGGGTATTAGGAAGGGAAACCAAACCTCAGAACACCTCCCCCCACCCCTCCCGCCTTCCCGGCTCAGCTCCATTCCCGGTTCTCTCCCTCCTCCCCCCGGCGGCGCAGGGGCACAGGGGATGGGGGTTGAGTCAGCTCGCCACACATCGTCGTTGCCGCTTCTTTCCTCAGGGGGAAGATTCCTCTCTCGTTCCCTGNGCCACCTTCGGGAGCTTCCGCTCCACCGTTCACCCCCCTGGGCTGCAGGGCCATCAGCCTCCTCAGGCGCCTCCTCCTCCCCCTCCACTTCCATGATTCCAGTGTCAGCAGCAACGTTCCTCTCAGGTTTTTCCACCCCACACTACTGGTTCCCCTTCTTAAATATGTTTCCCAGAGGCGTTACCACCGTCACTCCCCGCCTAGAGGCGGGTCCGACATTTTGGTGCGCGCGTCTGACATTTTGGGGCGGCGAATTCTTCCAGCAACTTCTTAAAGGGGCCGCCTCTGCAGCCCCCCTCCCCTGCCACCAAGGAAAACCGTGCCACACAAACCCATAACACAAGGATAAACACATAGGCCACTCTGTAAATGTCTGCCCATATATACCAAATATATATACCCATATATATTTGGGTTGTTGGCAATCCAAAAACCAGCCAGACAATAAAGCCAAAATCATCTGGTAGTACACTTAAGTAAGCAAGACAGTTTCTCAACTGGAATAAACTGATGCATAGAATTGAGTAAACAAGGTATCTGGTTAGTCTTAACTGGGTATCTGGACCTGTGAGTTTTCAAAGCAATTTTACGAGTTGTGTACCACTACAGAAAAGGATATAAACATGCATCTCGGCCTTTCGAAATAACGTTTCAAAGCAAATTCACTTAAATGTACACAGAAGGCAGGGAAAGTGGGGAAACAATTTTTTCTGAATTTTTTTATGACTTTCAACCTCAAGCAAGCATCATCAATGAAAGAGAAAAAAAAAATTACAGATAAAAGGTATCCTATCTCCTTACCAGACTGCATACAAAAATGTGAAGTTTCCGCTATTTTCTAGCGCAAAATAGATTAAGTAACTGACTATAGAGATGTGATAAAGAGGCATGGAAAAGTGTCAGGAGTAGAAAGGATTTGCTGGCTTCTGCACCTCTGGGAAGGCACAAGGACTGAACACTGCAAGCCACTGTCTGCAGTACTGGATGTAGGTCAAACTATTTTTCATAATGCAAACCAATACATACTCCAAGATGTTCTGATTTCACAGACAATCTTGACCTCCATAAACAATCTACATTTTCAAATGCGGTTTCACTTCACAGCACTGGAGTCTTCTCTTGCCATTTGCCTCCTGTGGCAAGTAAAAGCACCAGACACAGTTTATCCCTACAAAAAAGTTATTTCATCCTACAATTTCTTTATGAGAAGACAAAGGGATACAAAGTACTTCTTATTTCCTTAGAAGGGCTCTATTTATCCTTCTTTCTGTTATTGCTCCTCTCCTTCCTGCTTGCCTTGAACTCTCATTCATTTATATTGCAACTGGTTTACTTTCACGAGCTTCAGCAGGGATACTGCAGCAATGAACTGGACACTCCGTTAACGTTATCTGCATCTAAGAAGCTGATCAGCTATGAGGATTGTATTCAGCCAAGCATACCTCTATTCCTAGGAGGAGCTCACCTCCTGAAGTTTCAGGAGGAAATTGGGGGATGGGGGCATGTCATGAAATGATAAAGTGATCCTCAATATGCAGAACAAAGCACACACTAAAGAGTTTAAGAGCAAGTCACTGCGAAGAGGGACAAATAACACCAGAAGGTAGCCCCTACTCTGACCCACTCCAGCAAATTGCAATGTCACAATACACATCAAAAGAAACAGCCACTTCAAGCTCAGGGGTTAAAATATCCAAAATACTACAGAATATTGTGCATGTGTATTATGCATATAGCCAAAACACTTGCACTCCAGGGAGGCTTGTAAAGTGGGAACTCACTCCCAAGACAGAGGTCTCTCTTTTTGGCAGAACCCTTAACTGCATGCCAAATTCTACCACCCACATGTTCCACCCCAGCCATTGCCACTCACATCAGCCCACCCACAGGACCATGTGCCACAGTCTTGAGAAATTAACAGATTATGCCCTCCATGCCCAAACTGTAGCAAAATTGGTATTGTGATTCTTGAGACTTTCTGATCCTTCACCCAGAAAGCCACAAATTCACTGAAGTCTTTCACTATTATTTAGCTATTGGACAATTTTATTTCCTGGCTAAGATGATGTCTGCTCACAGAACAGCAATGTGAAAACAAACAAACAGCTGGCATTACAGAGGAGCTCTCCAAACACTGTGCATATGGAACTAGTACTTAAAAAAATACCATTCAAATAATCATAAGCATTACATCTGTGTCAGTTATGTATAGTTCTTTTTGTGGTAATTGCTCCTATTTTGCTTATTGTTAACTCATAAAATTTTGTTAACCTTAATTGGGTTTGATGGGCACTGTCACAATCAAATGAACAAGATGGTAGTGCTTCAAGTGGTTTAATTTAAAGTTTTGTGATGGCTTATATTTTTCTTTTTTCTTTAAAATCGCAATCGTGGACTCTTCTGATTGTTTTAGATTGAAGCTTTTAGCTTCTTAATTAACAAACTAAGTTGTATCTAAAACATACAGAAAGCTAGCGTAGCCAAAATCCCCAAAATGTTAAGCCTAACAAAAAGCATTCACTTTCAATCTCAGGAATTTCAACTGTTCTCTACCTTTAACGCCCAAATATTGATGATGACGACTTCGTTCTACCATAAATTTCATGTATTTAATCTTTGAATTTCTTAATCTTTTTCCCTGAAATACTATCCGCAATTCACCAAAACGGGTAGAAATTCTGGATACGATGGATCTACCAATTCATGCATGTTGTTCTACTACTCAGCTGCTAGCAACATAATTTCACCAGAAAGAGTAAAAGCTTTTTAAATTGGTGATGCTGTAACCCCTGTCTCCTGCTTACTTACCACATCTGAAGTGTTTTTTGTCTCTTCCCTCCAACCCATCAAGTGGTTTTAAAATCCATCTGAGAATGATGGGTATTTTCAGTGATGTTTTATGCTTAATACTTCCTGCTGTTCCCATCCACCAGTTGGGAATAAGTAACAAGAAGAATCTTGGCCATCTGAGCCTCACACCAGCTCTTCAGTGCAGCTGCACATATACAAAACTTTCAAACTGGCAGCAATGCAGAACAAAACACAGCCCTCAAGACCTCTTTAAGGCCTAGCAGTGGTGAGGGTCTGGCTGACAGGTAAGATGTTATCCACAGATAAAACAAGGTCATAATGGTTTTCCTCTGTCGCTTTTTTTCCCCTCCTTTGTTCTTCCAGAACAAAGTTCAGTGTTGGCATTGCAAGACAAAGCAGCAGCACAGCAAATTGCCTTTAACATGCACCATGCATTTATACCAGTGAAAAATAACTGAAAGCAACTGAAATAGGTATGCCTCCAGGGCTGCATTTTGGAAGATTTTTTTTTTTCTGCTTCAAGGTTTTTGGGGGGGAGGGGGG
>VYZV01039856.1:56717-80672 GCA_013401275.1 Pandion haliaetus | reverse complement strand
TCTCAGGGGCAGGAAAGGACTGTGGATTCCTGCCTTGTGGCTTTTACTAGCCAGTTAATCCTAAGGTGTGTGACTGGAAGCTTGTTGCTCTTATGCTTCCCCAGACATCCTCACTGGGTGGCCTATGCAATGCTGTAAACTGTATCATTCTTGCTGTTAAGACAACTTAGCTCGTGAACCCTCAGGAAATCCTTGATGTTGCAAGTAACCAGGTGGTCCCATAATTAATTATAATTGAGCTGATCGCTATTTTAATTTTTAATAATTGACAATAGACTTTCTTTTTAAAGTAGGATCCCCATCAATGACATTGATTTTAAAATGGTGAGGTTATTTCTGCAATTCTTAAAGTTAAAAAAATTATTTGTGCAATTATTATATGTATTTTTTCCTGTGTTCATATTTTTCTCCTCTATAGCTATCTAGCTAATTTTGAAAATTTATTTCCCCTGAGCTAAAATGGGAGGGAAAGGAAACAGGCAAAAAAGGGGGAAAGAAATGGAAATCTGTAAGTGAAAGACTTCTTTTAAAGTGCTAAAGCAAAAAGGTGAAAGGCTTGGGAATGGGGAAAGAAGACTTGAAATAAAATGAATGACAAGCAGGAGAAACGGTGTGGAAATCATTAATGAAATTACTTTCCAACTTTTCTACCATTTTGTCTCAGCAAGCCAGAATACCAAATTGTCAGCATAGTTCCAAGATGGACATTTTAGTGTCTCTTTCACAATTCCATTTCAGAGCTATGGAAGAGAGATTCCAATTTGTATTTAATTCTTAGACTTACAAATGTGCCTTTTCCCAATAAATAGAGAATCAATGATGCACTTTATTGTTTTTTCAGCTTTCTCAGCAGGGAAGATTGGCCTCTTTACATTGGAAGACCTCTATCTGTGGTGTATGCATTTCAGAGCCTTCCCACCTGCTTTTGACAAGCTGGGTGAAATGTATCAGTAACTAACAGGATTTTGACATAAAAGTAAAATTGTATGCAGTCAGGAATGATTGAATAAGTGAATTCACAGTTCAGTTTGAATAAACCTATGACTAATAGTAATTCAGTATTAACAGATTATTAACTTAACATTTATTAACATCTATATGCTAACAGATTAAAATGTTTCACACATGAATTAGGTACTCTTATGTTCATAATTAAATGTTTACCTGTGTAATATTTTAGCAGTAGAATAAAGAGTAGCTTCATGTTGAGCCAGACTACTGATTGGAAGAACTATGCTGTGTTAAGATAGCTTTATTCAAACCTTCCTGCTCCCACCGGGAACACATTATTGCATGCAAGGGCCATCCTACTACCTTCTCAGTATCAGCAAAGATAATAAGGTCAAATTATTTCATACACTACAGAATACTTTCCATGGATGATCTTCTAATACTAAAATTTAAAAGCCCTTCAGGCAAATACTAGAAACACACAGTTGTTTTGTCTAAATGACACCACTGATGCAGTAGGAAGGAAACAACACAGGGCTATCTGAAACTGGTTATCGAGTGGAAGCTGTGGTGTGTGTAGCAACGGCAGACTGTATGTAAGGTAACTGTAAGCCCATCTGAAAAAATTTCTACTAACAACAGCCAAATTCAGCCAGCTTTCCTCTAACACAGTAAAGACAGCGGAAGCCTCATGACAAGATCATGGAGTCTGTTCAAAATACCTTTCAGATAGTATTTTGGTTCTGATCCTACAGAGACTTAACAACTTGGTTAATTTTGACCATTGCATATGATTAGAGAAGTCAATTTTAAGCCTCCCTATTTGGCATGAAAGAAATACTTTAACGATATATGTAAATGTTTAATTTCCATATGGTCTGATCCAATTAAGTCAAATTGGCATCTTTGCATTAATGAAAAAGAGGAGTCCTGCTCAGTTATTTGAGTGCTCAGTCAGAATAATTGCCCTGAAATTAGGATCAGAGGCTTTTGTTTTTCATTACGTCCTCCAAGTTATATACACCGTATCAAGTGTAAGAGATTGTTTTTGAGTCCTACCATGATTTGGAGTATTTTTTTCTCCAACTCTGCTGTTCATGCAGCACTAAATCCTTTGGGCAATGTTCCTCACAAGAAGAGAGGGAAAAGAACAGTGCATACCAAGAAGGTAGAAAATTTTAATGCCCTGTACAGCATGATCTTCTTCTGTCTTTACTTACCTGGTTATAACAATGACAAAATTGTTGGGCTTTTCAGATAATAATCTGTTTAAAGCTCTTGGAAAGCACCTGTTTTTATCAGCATTAATTGCTTCCAGGGGGACTAAGCATTAGTAAAGATAAGTCTTTGCATCATCAGGGACTAATTAGGACAAGTACAAAGGAAAGAGAAGTAGAATGAAAATTGTTCTTATTATTCTTAATCTTCCTATGTATTGTGTTCTGAGCCTAACAGCACACTTCCCTGCTTCTTTTTTGTAACATTACCTATTAGCGTTATTTATAAACATTGTCTAACTTGGAGGACTTTTTTCCTTTATCCATCCTTATTTTTCATGTATTTACATAAATGCTACCAATTAATGTTTGGTTTTGATGCTGCTTTCAGTGGGAAGCCACACTTGTGAAGATCAAGTATGCAAACAGTTTAGTGTCCTATTCAAGGAATGCAGCCACTGCCGAACAGCTGGAGGTTGATTTTTCCATAGAGACTTCATCTGGACACATATGGGAAGACATAAGGTATGCAGTAGCTAAGGAGGAAGTATATTATTTGTTTCATTTTGCTGTTAGCTGTCGTCATGTTTACACATTTATCTATAATATAAATATATATACACATATTACATATATAGGTGGACTACACTCCCTCATT
The DNA here is from genome assembly GCA_013401275.1 of Pandion haliaetus. NCBI lineage: Eukaryota > Metazoa > Chordata > Aves > Accipitriformes > Pandionidae > Pandion > Pandion haliaetus. The sequence goes on along the minus strand of VYZV01039856.1, from coordinate 77,846 downwards.
GTTTGGCATTTTTGAAAGATCAGTGATGGAGGGATGAAAGAATAAGATAGTTTTAGTCTTGTAATAGGTTCATACTGTATATAGTATACTAGATGTATAGTATTAGGTCTAGCTATAGATGTTTTATATTTATATTATATATATATAAAAACAGTGTATCTAATATTAATAATATATTACCAATACTTTTAAAGAAAAGACATAAAGTTTGATTCCTGTGTTTACTCAGGGCTTTATCTGACAACTTTACAGTGATATCCCTGCTTGCTTGATGTAGTAATCTGTTATAATGTAACCAAAAGCCAAAGGAAATCAATATAAATACAAAATAGAAAAGTGGTTTTTTACCCAGCTTCTGAGAACTAGCAGGTAAGTCAACATTTCCAAGGGTGCAGCAGCCCGGGCATGAAGTTAGTCCCTTGCCCAGGCGTTCTGCAGCCGACGTAGTTCTTCAGGATAGCAGTGTGAGCTGGTCAGTTTGTCTTTAGTGTTATGATAAAGTGAAATTTTTTGTTGTTGTTTCTGGATATTAAAATTCTTAAAGACTCGTGAGTGTCAAGTTTAGTAGCCAGCTTATTTTCTCTTTGTGTAATATATAGCTTTCTAATATAAGCACTGCTTAATCTCTAAACCAATGCATTTTTCAATGGTGTAAGAGTACCTCACCGCAGTCACTCTCTAGGCCATTAGAGAATAGTCTATATGTAAAAAGCAGAATGTTGTGTTCACCCCTCCTTATTGTGGTTCCTGATTACTTGACTTGCCAATCACACATAGGATTTTCCTTAATGGAGGTAAGTTTCACTGACCACAGGACCAGCTGACACGTTAAACTGTAAAACTTGGAATTTTAATTTATGCTTTTCTGTGTTTGTTCTAAGAACAAACAATTTGATCAGAAAAAAATGAAATGCAATAAAGAAAATATTTTAAATTCAAGAAGAGAATCTGTTTCATCACATTAAGTGTTTCCAGAAAATTATGTGCCTTGGAAGGCATTTTGTGACCTTGTTTATTACTATTAATATTGTAATTACTGTTTGCTACGACTTTAAAATATACTTCAAATATTGTCATATGTACACCATGTACACAAGGTAGACTGTCCTGTTTAGCATCTCTGTGTGCAAGTGAACTACTGATAACTAGTTTCTGAGTATTTCTTTCCTCAAACAACTGTGCCTCTGTTGTTTAATCTTGACCATCTCTCCGAGTTTGCTTTTGGGATATGTTGGACTGTGTCAAAACTTTGTTATGCCATGCAAATTTACATTGTAATCCTCCCACTCTTTACCAGGCCAGTTTTAAATGAAGGAAAAATAAGCTAGGTTAGCATTTGGTTTTGATAAATCTTTGCCTTTCAGCTTACAGTGCTGTAGGTGCCTGTAAATTGATTGTAATAGTTTCTCCAGATGTTTTCCCAGATAGTCAAATTAGGTTGTCTGTACTATAATTTCCTGAGACGCCTTTTTTTCGCCTTCTTTTTTTAAAAATAAGTAGGATGTTTGATCTGCTCCAGTTTTCTGGATCTTCACTTAGCTCAGAGGCATGGGAAAGAATGAACTTACCCAGGTCACACTGTGTTCAGAGGCCAGACCAAGAATAACAGAACACGTAACAGGTATCTCCTGATTCCAGATATATAACAGATCTATAACAGATACCACCTGATTCCAAATCCACATTACGCCACACTGGCTCTGAAATCTATTTGAATAATACTAATTGCTATAAAGTATTCCATAATAATTAATAAAGTAATATAATTACTTCCATCCCTGTCATTATTGTAGCTGCATAATCAGAGATTCTCGAGGCAGTCTATAAGCTTTGAAAAAGTCCACTAAAGTTTGAGTTAGCTCCTCGGCTGTTATCAGTGGCTTACTGGCATTGTCTGACATCATGATTCACAAGCCCAAGGTTAGGCAAATACCGTGATCAGTTCCCACATTTAAGAAAATGCCTTTATGTCCCTGGTGTGCAGCTACTCTCTAACCAGTCAGCCCTGTCACCCTCTCCCCAGCTATTTCAGCTCAGAAGAAGAAAGCGGGCCCAAACACAGGGAGTCGTGCTGGGGCACACGGTGAACATGAATCCCAGTAATGGCCAAAGTGGCAGAAATTTGTGACCACATGAAGAAAGGACTCCAGACAGGAGGAATGAGGGAGAAGTCCAAGCTCTATAAGAATAAAGAAATAGGAAAGCACTGCTGTAAAGAACCAGAAAAATCGCATGGTTTTTTTGTGAGACCTCAGCAATTTTTCTTTTACTGGAATCATTAAGCTTTTCTGTAATTAAGTGAAAAGCTTGTAATATTCACATACCTATCTCTGTAGGAATTCCTTGAATATTTTGTTTAGCATGCAGAGGCATAGCTTAAGTTGGCCAATGGTAAGAGACCATCCTTGGTTTATTTTTCACTGGGGACTTCTACACCACACAGGCTTTCTGTTTGACCTTTACCTTTTCTTCAGAGGACAAGAGGTTGAAGTCTGCAGGATAACCAGAAATACCCAACATGGCACAGCTGCTCTGGAGAAAACCTAAACTACTTTTGAGCACAAGAAGTAGTAAACATCTGGGGATCATTTGAAACTGTAGCTGCTCACTCAGTATGGAAGACATGAAAGAAGCAGTTAATGTTTCTTTTCTGGGTAGGGGATTGATCTTTATCACCACTTTCCCTAAACTGTATTAATAACAATCACCAGGGACAGGAGAAGTACGCATATTTTAAAAGGCAGCAGTAGTTGCCCCAGGTCACAGAAGTAAAGGAGGAATTTAAATCTGAGTTTTACTTGTTTTCTATCCAGAAGCATGAATCTCTTCTGTTGGAAATAATTTTTGTGTGAAGTTTGACTGAGACTTCTGAGGATACATACAAATAAATCAAGTTAACAACAAGAAGAAAGAAAAAAATCCCTCCTGTAAGGCCTCCAAAATAATTATTTCTCTACTGTACCAAAAAGAACTATAATTTTTTTTTTTTTTTTCGCCAGGGCTTTTAATTTTTAATTTAAGATAGAAGTATATGAGAAGGTAGTTCTTGCTTCCTAGAACATTTGATCTTCTAGTATTTTCTGTACCAGGTCACTGTGGCTGCTTCCATCTATGGAGTCAATAGTCTCTATAGCACCCAGAGGACTGTCCTCCAGCCACCCAACACACATGGCTTGCTTTGTGTGGAAACCAAGTAGAGGAGTGGAAGAGAAGGGGTGGTCTTCTGCAAGCACACCTGCTGAGGTCACTTGAGTCTACTGATATGAAATATCCTTGTATGCCCACAAGACCGTGTAAAATGGGACTAGGGAGTCCTTGCTCATGTCTGTTCTGAGTGATTCTGAATCTTCCTGTCTCAGTCCCCACTGACAAAAATAAGTGGAAAGGGATGGCATCCAGTTCCCTCAGAACCACCCCCTTTGTTGAAATACTGCCATTACCACGGAGCAAGTTGTCTCAGGAGCTGTACTCTCTGCTGCTCAGCAGTATCTTCCTTCTGTAAGAGATAAGGTCTTCTACATCATCCATACCTCTTGGATGCTCATGATGAGGGTGGATCAGCAGAGGAAGGGTCTGCCCAGAGGGGCCACGGAATTTATGTCCATGGAGATCCTCAAAACTTGACAGGACAGTCTGAACAACCTGATCTAGCTTTGAAGTTGACCATGCTTTGAGCAAGGGTTTGAACTAGATGACATCCAGCTGTTCATTCCAACTTAAATTATTCTATGATTCTCCTTTAAGTAGTAGAAACTGTATACCTCAGTAGCAGAGCTGAGGTCAGAAGTAATGAGGAACCCTGCTGGCTGCAGAAGCCAGACCCTTGGTCAGTTAACAGCTGGAATAGCCTTTTCCCCAGCCTCTGAGCTCAGCAGGCTACATTCCTGCCTGTCTAATAAATGAATTGGTTTTCTTGGTCAGAGACTTTTCAGGACAAAGTACAACTATCAGGCATTCCTGAGCTCAGAATTCACCTAGGACCAGAAATGCCTGACGGCCACCTGCTCTCCCATGAGTGAATCTCCAAGGATGGCAAGGTCTAGTGTCTTTCCCAAACTGGAGGAGCCGTGGAAGCCAAGAGCCATCCCTTAGAGCTCTTGCCCCGGGGAAAAGCAGCTGCTCTTCACTCCCAGCTGCTCCTGAGTGTCATCCCTTCACTTCAGCTCTTGGAAGATGTGCAGTGTTGCTCCCTCTTCCTTCCTTCTTTCTCCTTCCACTCCCATAACGCAAGATGAAGCCTTCCTAGTTCTTTCTACGCAGAGCTACAAGACCCAAGGGAAAGAAACATGAGAATCTTTGAGTTTTTCTATGGGTGTAAATGGAAATTTGGGTTTATGCTGTTAAATTCTTACTGAGGAAAGTGTGAGGTCCTGCTTTTGCTGATGTAGTGGAATAATGCAAGTACTAGTCTAAATTTTTTAAAGTTCCTCTATCTGGAGCATGAACTAATGTATGGAGTGAATATGCCATCTCAACAATCTAATGTAACCCACAGGTCTTTATGTACCTTGGGGATGTTTTCTTAGAAAAACCTTACTTTTCCTAACTTTAAGAATGTAGTAATGCACAGATATAAAAAGCAATGCAAGATATTAATGATGTAGGAGATTTTCTAAAATTTCTTGACTATTTTTAAAGGAACCTTTTCTGCATAACTACAGCAAGGCAAATTTCCAAAGCAGCATACTTGAGTCTTGCTGCTGTTACAAATATTAATGGATATTACTTGGTTGAGTCCCCCTGTGGTGCTTTGAAAGGGTACACTTTGTGTATAATAAATTAGTTTGTTTCCTTGCTCACAGATTTTTTGAGGAGTAGAACTACAAAAGCATTCCTTCCCATAAGACAGAAGCAAGGCCCACATATCGTACTTCATTCCTTCCAAATGGGATATTTCTTTGCTGCACCTGGAAAGAATGCCAGGATCCCAGCTGATAAAAATTGGATTTCAGTGAAGTCAGAGGGGAACATGAAATCACTGACGGAACAGACCACATATAAACCCAACAGCACAAATTAAGGAAAGGTTCTTATCTGTCACAGACTAATTGGCTGGGGCCTACTGGTTCATATATCAGATCTCTCCCTGCTGTTCAGAAATCTTGAGTAAAATAAATCTGTGCCAGAAATAATTTATACTTGTATGTCTATATCTGTTCATAGATCACAATGTGGCTTGCTTCCTATACACTCCTTCCATTTGCAAGCATCACCACTGATTTAAAAAGGGGCTGTATGCATCTACACTAAACAGTGTTTGTAAAGTTAAACACCATGCTTATTCATCTTTATTGGGTCACATGTCGGTAAGGGTTTTGTTAAGTGCTCTATTATTGTGAAAGTCAGTTTAATGGCTGCATACTATAAAAGTTAAAGCAATTATATGTAATGCATAATGAACAATATGACTTCCAAATGTTCACATGTAATGCATGTCAGATTTCAGTTGGAAAACAAAACAAAACAAACCCCTCAAGGTTGCAGTCTGCTCTTTAGAAGAGCCACATGTTGTAACCTCAGAACCTCAAAATATCAGCTGGATTCTGTGCATGATCACAGCAGTGGAATCTATGTCATATTCTGCCCTTTATTTTCTTGAATCTGGCTGCAGTAATGATCAGATGTGCACTTCTGCCAAATGCAGTCAGTGTTTGATCTATCAATTTTTTCTCATGGCATATCTCATTCTGACATAATTTTTGTACAGGATGTAACAAAGACAGATATGCAAATAAGGAATGACCTTTTCTAAAATTCATCTGTGGTTGCTCTTCTTATATTACTTTTGGTAAAATGAAAATATCTATAGACACCAAAGCAGACTGAGGATGATTGCACTCTCATACTGGAAGAGGTAGCCTTTTGTGAAACATTTAAAATCGAAGTACTCTGGACAGATGAAAGAAGCAGATTTACACCTTTCTAGAAAGAAGAGTAGAAGCAATCAGTCATGGTTGCCAAGAACACCTTGCCTTTGTCAGAAGAACCTCTCGAGGAGGCCAGTTACTCTTGTCCCAGTCTTTCAGCGTGGATTTCTATGTCCCACACACATTTCCTATCCTATTTTCTGTGTACCTGCTTCTGCTGTTCTTATCCACTGTTGGTGCCTTTACCATACAGTGTTAACTTTTTTTACTGTTAGAACTGTAGATGTAAGTTACCATAGTGAACTGAGCTTGAGCCATTCAGGAACTGCTTACCTGGCCCCTCTGGCTCACCTTTTCCTTCCCCAGAGGCAGTGGCACATAGGAAAGAGGTAGGGCTAAAGGCAAGGGTAGCAGCTGCCTCAACTGTTGAACTCTGATCTCTTTGTATTCATGAGTTGGCACGCTGAAATTATACAGCAGTTCAGTCAAAGAAAAGTTCCAAATAAAGATCATTAAATATAAAAAGGACAGTGGGAAAGCCTGGCTGGACCACTCAGATGTCTTAGACTGGATGTCTCTGAATTCCTCCTTTGAAGGTAAACCTATTTATATGAGAAATATGGCCTCAGGTCCTGAAGTTTTGAACACTTTATCAAAATGCATTGATCTTGATGTTGCTGAGGATTGCAGTATTTCTTGAAAAATTAAAATTGTTTGGTTTTTTTGTGGTTTTTTTTTGCGCCTACAGAAATGTTGTAAAATTCTGTTCTGAAGCAAATCAGCTTCCTAGGAACTTTGCAACTATTCAGATTAGTTTCATGTAAGTTGCTTAGGAATATTCCCTTCAGATAAATAAACTGACAATACCGAAACAAGGCATTTGAGTATCACATTTGGAAACAAAACATTTTATATATTGAAATAAAATTTTATGTATGGAATTTTATTTAATACAACATTAATGTGATTTTAGGTAAAGCTGTCCAACAGGGCAAAGCAAATGCTTGAAAGAGTTTTTATTTTACTTCTTTGCTTATAGTGTGGTTGGTATAAACTGCTTTTGTTCGTTTAATAACAAGGGTGGGAAGAGGCCAAGCACTGGGAGATTAATTTAAAAACTAGCTCAGAAGAATTAGTCACAGGAGAGCAACTTCAGGGTGTCTGGCACATATCAGCATTTTATTTCATTGTAACCAAAATATTGCACATGGATTCATAAAACACATTTGTTGGGTTTTCTTTTAAGTTTCACAGTTTGTTCTTTTAAAACCTGTGGTAGGTCAGAATTAATGGTAGCAATTTCCTTTGCTAATGACCTCAAATACACTGTTTTTAATCCCAAGTAGATGCCTTTTTAAAAAAGGGCTCGAGGCTCTTCTAGCAGTATCGAGATAAAGCATGATATGACACTTCTAAATTATGTATCTACATTTGTATAAAAACTGCAGCAAGCCTCAGCAGAATATCTTTAAACTGCTGCAAAACATATTTAGTATTCATAGGCGAAACATTATATATTTATATGGAGACAGTCTTTGTACAAAGATACTAACATCCATCTGAATGTTGTATGTGAGATTATTAAAAAAATGCAGTGATTACAGGAATGTAACAGAAACTTAATCAGTTTTTTTTTAATATTTATTATCACTCGTGTTTTCCTGGTCATTTTTTTCTTCCTTTTGACAGAGAGGAAGAAACATCACAAGCCATTCTTTTAAGTAGGATTTTGTAGTTGTATAAGCTGGTTGCTTGCTTTCTGTATTTTGAAGTGTCCAACAGGGTAGTAGATGGATTTGTCAATGTTCTTGGCGTGAACTTCACAGATATGTGTACAGGGGACATATCTGTGTGTAAAGCATTTGTATCCTTGGACAGCTTGAAGGCATTTTCATACTACAAAGCTATGTTACTGGAGATCTTATATCTGCTTATGTCACGGTTTAAAGTAATCTGTAGAGAAGTTGGGGTTTTTTTCATATTTTATTTTTAGCATTTAGAACATATGATCATTATTAATCAGATGCAGACTAAATGCCAATAAATTCCACAGGCCTATAGGCCAGAGATATATCAAGTGACTTTGTCCTACAAAGATGAAGGAAGTAAATTACTTCTTACATTGTGCAGTTCCAGGCTGTGATTCCATAATAGTTAATACAAAAGCTTTGCTGATGCACAGTGATGCAAATGTCATCGGGATCAGACACAGGCATACAGTTGCATTTAGGCTGAGTGAGTCAGTGCATTTAGTTCAATCGTTATGCTATCTTTATGCTTTTAGATATTCTCTAAAAACATGCAAACACCCCCAGAAAACAAAACCCCCAAGTCTGTGGACTGAGATTGGTAAGCTGTATTGTGTGGCTGCAGCAATTTTGAGCCAGTAGTAGAAGTCCATGAAGTGGAGGTTCTTGTTTGGGCCATGATTTAAGAGGGAAACAAACGCCTGGGAAGGCTACCGAGTTAATGGACATCTTGTTCATCATTGTCTAGACATGTGTGGACATATTTATTTATCTTCCATGACAGAGAAGACACAAAATTCTGGCTACAGCTGACCTGTTACCAGCAACACTTGTGCTAGCTCAGCAGAAAGCCAAGAAACATGATTTCCCAGCTAGTAAGAGAGACCACTCTGATAAATCTCTTATGAGAGGAGGTGTGAATGGGCAACAGCAAACAGCTTAATTCAAGCAAACAACATCACACATTAGAAATCAAAATAAGCATTTTTCTCTTAGTAAAAAGAGAGACTTGGTGTGATAGGGGTACTTTGGTGATGAAAATGCTGTATTTGAAGCACTTTAGCCTCTTCTTTTTTCCCCTTCCAAATGGCAGCTTCACATTTCATCAAGGTCGCATCATCACTTCATCTTTCTAAGAAAGATTAATAGTGCGCCATAAAGTTTCCCGTGTGTCTGCATCTGTCTGAGGAGCCTTTAAAACCTTATCNGGGGCTTTTAAAACCTTTTCTTCTCAGCAGGGTTTTTTTTTTTTTTTTTTAAACCCAACAAAAACAACAGTGCCCCGGTGACCTCATCCAGTCTCTTTCCGGAGTCATAGCAGCTTGCTTTCTGAGTGGATGTAGCACTGCTCTTCAGAGGTGGCTGCTTTTTTATTAGTTTGATACTGTTTGTGAAGGGAAGACCTAGACAAAGCTAAGGTATTCAGTGAGTTTTTTCAAAAGAATTGACTAATCATCAAACTCTTTGCTTATTGAAGCCAGTCACAGGCTTTAAGAGGACCTGAGGCAGGGCACCAGTGGATGTTTATGAAAAATCCATCCCTGCGCTGTTGGGTTAATTTAGGACAAACAGAAATCAAATGCATCTTCCTTTGTTTACCCCTTCATTTCTTCCGTAGGGTTTTCTAGTTAGGGATGGCTGAAATGATTCATCTCTCCATTTTCCAAGCATGGAATTGTCAATGGACTCTTCCCTTGCCATAGATGTTGACTGATGGAAATACTGTTTCTACTTCATATCTATAGCATGTTAGTTTCTGGCATGTGCACAAAGACTGGCTGTGTTTATTTTCAGGTACTGTTTACATAGTTCCTGTGGAACTTGGTTTAATGATACCCTTTTTGATTCATCTGCAGAACAAAACATCTTTTTACAGGTTTGTACAAGACTTGAAATGGTTGAAAAATGAAATGCCATGTAAATGCATTTCTCTACCTTCCTTTTGCCAGTGTCATTTTTCTGAATCACCTTTGTAAAGCAGTGGCAAAATTTTTCATGCATTTCTAGATAGCTCAACACATGCAGGTTTTTATTTAAATACATTTGCTGTCAGATGTTTTGTGCAAGTGCCATCCAGGGGCAGCCTGTTTTGAGACAGAAGCTTTCCAAGGCAGGCAAAGTACTATTGCGGCGCCTACAGGGAAGTCATGTCTATTAAGAGCACAGCTCTGATTTTAGAAGTTTATTTCTTGTTCTCAAGCACAGCACTTTTCCCACCCTATCATACAATTTCAAAGCATCCTTTGAACAAAAAACCTGCATGCAGAACTAGTGTTTTGGAGTTTTTTTAATTTATTTTTTTATTAAGCTCATTATTACTGATCAGGGCCTGATCATAATCCTGGAAGCTTTACTACTCTTCATTTGCCAAGACACAGCTAATGTTTGTTTGTGTCCCACAAAGGCCCGCAGACTCACAGCACACAAACAGATGTAGCAAAGCAGGGACTAAGCAGAACTGCATCAAAGGCCTTTTTGTGAAAATATAGACAATGCTATAAAACTAACCTTGTGTTAACCTACTGAAGAACAGAGGACAAGAATTCTGAATGCCAAAATATAGAGAGATGTGTGAAAGGGAAAACTTATACAAAAGTAGGCAGACTGAATAAAACGATTTATCTTTAAGCCACACAAGTCATGGTAATTAAATTAGGTCAGGCTGGCTATAAAGCTACAAAAAGCAGGCTGTAACTAATTTAGAAAGAGACAGAGAAGACCTGAAAAGAAAACAGATTGACAGCCCCCTATTATTTTTTATCTAATCAAGGCAACAAAACTTAAGAAAGAGGAAAAGGAAAAAACCAAAACAAAACACATTGATTTATCAAGATTTTCTGTCAAACCATTAGGATAGACAAAAGCATGTAGTCACATCTTTGATGTGTGAAGGTTTTCACATTGTTATTAGTGCTAACTGAGAGTTACATGCATACAGATTTTTACCCCTGAGAAAAACAGAATAATGGAATGGCTTACAGTTCAGAAAGTGGTGGAAAGTATAACAAAGAATAAAGCCCATCTGAGCTTTATCATTGCAGTATCATTTCACTGAATCATTCTGAGCATCCTTATCATCTGCTGCTATGTGAAGAGAAATCCTAAACATCTGTGGAAAGAGGACAATTAGACTTTTATTTAAACCCATTTCTTCATAAACCCCACTGCCAGTTCATATTAAAACAACTCTTTTTTGAAAATGGCTTCAAATATTTGCTTTGAATTTGAATGTTTCAGGTTGTACAGGGTATGGGAACTACCATTCTTGGAAATTAAGAAGGGAAAGATTAGGAGTTTATTTATAGGTGTTGATCCAGGCTCATTAAATAAGGTTTAAAATAATATTTCAGTTGATTTCTACAGTAGTTTTCATTCTCTATGTGATTAGAAAAATTAGCATTCTAAGGCTGTCTGAAGGGTGAAGAGGACTGTGTGAAGAAAATGGGGGAAGCGAATAGACAAAAAGGCCAGCTTGGTTTGTATTGGTGTTTAATAGCAAACAACCCTTTCCCACCCTGCTTCTCTTTTATGCCTGTTTTAGTTTTAAGTAACTTCTAAAGGTTTTCCAGCAGCAGATGACGCTCAGCCACTACATTCATCTGAAATAAGATACGAACTTTGCCCTGTGAAGAAAATATTTGAGGTTTTCAACACAATTAAGGGGTTGCAAATTCTCTGTGAAAATGGAAATTCCCCCCTATTTCTACCAATAAGTCCCCGAGGGTGAAGTTTTGATCATGTCAAAGTCAATGGAACCTTCACTCTCTTGCATTAACACAAGAGTCATCCCTCATCCCATCTTGCATGTGCTAATGAAATGTGGATAGTAAAGGAGAAACTGTCTCTTTGGGGTATTGCCATTAGGTAACACCTTTTCGAGACAATGAGAAAGAGGGAGAGAATTTAAAAGATTATCAGAAAAGATACACAAAAATGCATAAAGTCAGAAAGGGGGAGCAGTCAGGGAAAAAGCAACTTTAAGCATTTCTTCTTGCAGAACCTGGCTGCAAAACTAATTTAACAGAACCTCAGAGCATTGGCCCAGAATTTGGCCCAAACGCAGGCTCAGAGATTCCCAATGTTTTTGTACCAAAGTTTGTTGGCAAAACCTTCTTTTTCCCCTTCATTCCTCCCCTCCTCTGCCTGCCTCCTCGTCCATCTTCTTCCTCCTTATCACTCACTGCTTCTGACTCCACATTGTTTCATGCTGCCACCCTCTCCCCACCACCTCCTCTGTGCACTGGCAGAGGCTCCAGGGATGGTCTTTCAGCTCTGTCCCAAGCTGAGCCTGATCAGGCAGCAGAACTTAATTTCTTGCGCTCTGAGCCCCTTCTCATCACTACTGTACAAGTGTACAAATGTTAACACTGCAAGACGTTTTTTCCTCATCACTTTAAGTCACTTTTGTGTATAAAGAATAGCTAGCAGAATGGGTCACCTCCAAGGACACAGACATTTCCTCTGACTTGTGCAATATTGAATTAATACATTGTGGAGAGGTCAAGATCACAAGCCTTTTCCTCCTTTTTTCTGCTTTGAGAACAGAACACATTTGGGACGTGCTGGAACAAGACACAGAGCAGAAACAAACCTGCTCTACCTTATGACTGAACTTTCAGTTTTGCCTTGGCACACCCTGATTTGAAATGTCTTAAAGCCACTTACAATGATCATAAGCTCACAAGGAAGGTAGGCCGCCATTTTCAGAAACGTATGTCTGACATTTTGTCTTACTCCTTTACTTGCTATCTTACTTAAGTAATGTGTGCTTCATGTTTAGTGAATACAGTGAAGCTCTGAATATATCAGAAACTGCCAATGGATATGGGCTGAGGCACCAAGATAAGAAAGAGCTGTTACCAGGTGCATAGTCCTCCTAAAAATCACTAGCCAGAGAGTAATATAGAGCCAGATTTTTAAAGATAAACCACGAAACCACGTCTGAACTCCAAGATTGCAATATAGCAATTTACTGCTCAGTGCAGTGTTCACACATAGCCAGTATGAGCCAAGGGACTGAATTAAACCTGCAGAGTTTTGACAGATTGGCTGTTACTTCATTTTTATTGCTTATAGGTAAAAGGGGACCTGCCAATCTACTATAGCTTCTGGATCTACAGGATGTGGACTATAATGTCTTATGTTTCATTGTGTTTCTTTAAAAAGGCCCCTCCTATTTAACTAGAAGCTGTAGTTTCTATTTTTTTTTCTATTTTATACTTAAGATAAATTAGAGATGGCACAGAGCAGTGGAAGAGCAACAGCCTTTAGAAGCACACTCCAAAATTAGAGTTTGTAAAATACTTTCCAAATATCTGCTTGAACAGTGCTACGTCATCCTTCCAGCTGACTAGATAAAAAGAGCATCCTTTAATCTAAACCATGTTTCTTTGGATTTCTTAATGTAATTAATTCTTCATCATTTTTTTATACTTTGCCAGTGAGAAACTGACTAGTACCTCTGAGTCTTTTCCACTAACTGTTTCCTTCAGTTTTGGCACGACGCTGTACGATTTCATTGCATGGGGATCTCCTCAAACAAAGGAAAATTATGAAACTGTCAGATCAGGTTTCATATATTACAGTTGGCACTGCACTCACTAGACCTGGTACACAGTGAATTTTGAAAGCCTCTGATCTTTTATAACCATTTCCAGCCTTATACATTTTAAAGTTCCTCATCTGCAGTCACTGGGAATATTGTTATTCAAGCTGAGGTAATTTGGCTATTTTCTCTCTGTAAAGATACAGAGGAGTGATCCATTACACCATAAATCCTTTCTGCTACACTTCTTACTGTTTTATTAAGACTCTGAATTTATTTCTTTAACTTTTCTTTTTTTTCTTCCTGCTAGGACTATATAATGCTTTAGAACTTAAAATCAAGGTGCTTAGATGTAAGAATAGATTAATCCAGTTATATTTTCAGCACCTTTGATTTTTAAATCAGATTCATGCTTCCTTTTATTATGTTTTTCTCTTTCTGATTTTCTAAAAAAAATGTTCTTTTATCTCTATGCATCTTTGATTTAGTAGATTTACATGCTTGTATAAATGGAAAAATGTTCAAAACTATTTCAATTAAAAAAAGGGTATTACAGTTTTCTAAATCTCTGATAGACAAGGTAGGATACAATTAGTGGCTTTTTTGACTGCTTTCCTAGAAGGGCAGAGTTAAGGTTACTCAGGTATTGGTCAGAAAGTGTGCCTATGGGGATGAACACGGAGAATGGGTTCAGAGTGGTGAGCTCCTCCTAGGTCTTATGATACCATAAAATAGAGACATCAATCTTTTTTTCTCCTCCTAGACTGCTGTGTCAATCTGAAACCTAATGATCATGCATTAACACCTCAATTATTAACTATCTTATGGGCCGGGATGAGTGTGCTTTTTCTACACTATTGTGTTCCTCAGTTCAGGGAAATTGACCAAACTGAAGATACGTTGACCTTTTGAGACTTAAATGGAAGAGAAGATCCCTTGACACAAAAATCCTTTAAGTGTGTTTATACAGTGATTCCCTTGGCCAACTCAATGGGCCACACAAAGGACTTCCAGAGCTGAAAGCATGAGCCTTGACAACTACGGTCTAAATTAAATGAAAAGGCTAAGCTTGCTGAAGAACATTGACAGACAGAAATACCACGTTATTTGTGGGATCGTAACTCAGCAGTTGCTTCAGAGATCAATCACACATGACTTCTTTAGGAAAGAAGAATAAGTTTTCTGGAACAATTGGCTGAGATGACAGGTTATTCAGATGTCTTTTCTGAATGCAAACAAAACAAAACCATCCTATCTTTAATGCTTGCATTATAAACAACTTGCATCCACTTCTGAATCCCCTCCCTCCTTTCCTTCACTCACAGAGCATTTAAATTTAAAAGGGAGAGTTGTTTTGTAAATCTCTCAAACTTCTGATTGTACTTCCTCTTGTCCTCATGGACAAGTCAGAGCAGAGTATCTGCATTCCTTTGTTATGAATACAGTAGACTTTGATTGCGGCTGCCACTATTTCCAAAACCATTTCTTAGCCTTTTCATCTTGTCTAGGAGATCAGTAAATTTCTTGGATTATTTTTATCCTTTCTGTTTTTAAATTCCTTTCAGTTTTTCTTGGTCATCTACTTAGGCATGTAGCCTACTATTCAAGTTCCAGCTGCTTTTTCTTAGGTCACATGAAAGTCTTCCTTGTCTATGTACCAAATGTTGGTCTCCTGCCCCAGTGTTTCTTTTGACTGATCCTATTATCAGTTCCATATCCTGATCTTTTGAAATTTCAGGTAGTACATTCAGATAGCATATAGTATTTCAATGTGGCTACTTTCAGTTATGTTTATTACTTCATACATCATCCTGAACTGACAGCACTGAATCTGTCATCTTGCTTAGTGAAGAGCTCTGCAGGAGGCGTGAGTAGTTTCGTTCACTTTTTGTCTTCAGCACAATAAGCTTTCCTACCTCTATTCACTGTTTTGTTTTTTAATCAGATGCCTGTTGCTTTTCCACATTTTGAAATACCATTGTATGTCAGTGAGAGTAAGTTGGTGTTATTCTTGCAAGGTGAAGAGCTTCTCCAACCCAATGGTATACCAAGAGTACGGCTGGGTTGAGTTGGGACATGTTGGAAACAAATAATTCCCAAGCCATCAGGGAATAAATCCTTGTGGATTCTTCTCTTAGCTGAGAGTCTCTTTCTTATTTCAGAGAAGTTCCAAATTTAGCTCAGCTATTTTTTCCTGCACTGGGAAGATATGTGTAAAGTCTCTGAGAGAAGGACATTAAAACTTTTTTCCTTAATGAGGTTTGTGGATAATATTGCCTATGCTGGTCTTAACAACAAGCATAAAGAGGCTATTGCCTAAAGAAGCTCTGCGATTCATTAGCTAGTTTTATCTTTCTTACAAAGAAGAAAAAAATATCTGACTGATATGTCCATCTAACACTCTCTGAAAAGAAACAATTCTTCAGCCAGACTATTCCCTTCCCTGACAACAAAACCAAACAAAAAGAACACATGCATTAACTTTTTTGGTTCTCAAAGAAGAAAGCCTATAATCTAACTAAGAAATGTTTCAGATTTAGAAAATGTGATAGATTTTGCTTTTGGAGGCAAGTATCAGAGCACTAAAGAAACGACAGTGCACAGAAGTGAATGAGAAATATGGCAAGGTTATCAGTGAGTGTAACACGGAGGAAAGTAGTCTTAATGTTAAAAAGGAAAGTGTTTTAGGGGAGGGTTCCTGTGTTTAACAGAACCCTAAGCTTTGCTCTAAGCGGTATGGGCAGAAAATCTGTGAGGTTTGCTCGGAGCGGTTCACCTTGTGACCAAGCACATTAGGGAAGCTGCTATACAGCACCAAGTTCAGTATGGAGATTATTACACCACTTAACCTTATCCTCAGGTCAGGCCCTCCTAGATCCATTAACTGTCATTTTGTTTCCTCCCACTTTCAAAAGCCCTTGAGATGGCCTGAAAATAAAGGGCCTGTTTTACTTCAAGTCATTTGGCAAGGATGTAGCTTTGATCTCCTAACCTTTAGCAAAGCAGGGCAGCACGAGAGCATTGCAGTGGTATAGCATAAGCAACCCTGTATGATGCTGGTAACCCCAGCATCCGAGACACTATTTCCTATTATCAGGACTTTTGTTGTGTTATTAGCTGGTAAGAGTCAATAATTTCAAATCCTAGAGAGAAGTAAGATTCTCACAAAATAATGAGTGAACTTAATTCTGTTTCATTTTTTAACATTTCTTGAAAGTGCTCCACCACAGTTTAGGAAAAGAAGAAGGGAAACATTCACTCACCCAAAGGAAAAGAAAGGTGACTCGTATTGGGCTGAACAACAAAGCAAAGGAGGACACGTGGCCAGCACACATTGCACTCCAGCTATTCTCAGCTGGAGGATGGTTCTTTGGAGGCTGGCATAGATTCGATTCTCCTGATGGTGTTTTACTTTACCCTGGGATCGTCATATAGAATTTTAAATTTGGCCTTAGGTTAATAACCTTAATCATGGCTCCCCTAGAAATATAATGGAACCAACGGGACTTGCTTAACCTAGAGGAATGAAGAGCTTTTAATTTGTAAATACATATGAAGCATTTATATTGAAGACAGTATAGCATGTACAGTACAGTAACAGAATGACTTATCATCTTATTAACCAAATTAATTGATCAGCCTTTCTTAAGTGAACAATGAAAGGAAAAAAGCTTTTGTTTAAATAAAATACTGGTTTACTTTGCTATGGTGGTTTAAGACATACTATTACTAGAGGTGGTCTTTAATACAAGTCTCATGGTATCCTTAGGCTGTAACTCTTGAGACCACATCGTTCCCTATACCTCTTCCTCTGAGCAGGAATCTTGCAGCAGAGCACAGTTCAGCACTACATGCTCCATTAAAGGAGCTTATATAGCATCCTATAGGCCTGTAGGTCCAGTGGGAACCTTTGGCAGACACAAAAATACTTTAGAAGACTGTGAGAATGCTGATGACCTGACAATGATTTGTAATACTGCATTGGAAAAATAAATACCTGTATAATATGGCAGAACCTGTCAGGATGGGTAAAACAAAGATTTGCCAGTAACTATGCTGTGCAGCTTTCCAAACTACTGAACCTGCTGGCTAGCCTAGGCCTCTATTTCCTCCAAACCCTCATAAAAATTTATTGCAGACAGGTACTAAGGAACTACAGGAAAATCCTTCACTGCTCTAACAGCATCTCTGCCTATGATAGTTTTGCAGTAACTTTTTTTTCCTCCTCCAGCAGGAGAGGTTTTCTCCAGCCCAACATGGTTTAATCCTCTCTTACAAATGGCAAAGAAAAAAATTTATCAGCCTACCTGGGATAGCCAAGGGATGAAGTACCAAAAAAGCTGTATATGAACAAGAGAGACTTAAATCATACTTGCCGTTGCAGGCACAGTTTCAGCTGCTGTGCGAAGAGCCCTGACACTATTCTCAGCCCAGGTATTATTTTGCTCTGGGGGCTGATGGTAACTAACTGCCCAATATATCAGCACAAGACAGTTTTGTGTAATTTGGCTTCTCTTCTGCTATGTATTCATCAATATATCAGGAGCAAAAAAAGCCCAACTGACAGCAAACCTGGGCGACAGTGTGATTTGGAGCTGAGTGAAGGCTGGAGTAATGGGGCAGCGTACTGGCACGCTGGGGACCAGGACTTGGCATGTGCCGCGTCCTTTTGTACTGCTCGATGAGCAGAAAGGCATGACAGATCCAGCTTCAAGATCCAGCTGGACGTGCTGTACCGATAAATCTCCTCTCACACTGGCGAACCTCAGCAGAGCGCAGACCTGGCACTGGTGGCTGTACACTTGTACACCATTCATTTGTTTCATCCCGAATGCAATGGGTTTACAATTAGCTACTGGGAGTTGTGGGCTGCAGTCACCCACCATCCACGGGAAGCCTGCCTGTCCCACCCTGCCGGCAGGCCCTGCGGCTGGCAGGAGCTCCGGCTGCCCCCAGGCTGTGCCGACCTGGAGCAGGAGCTGAGCTGAGGCAGCGCCTGCAGCAGCATCAGGTACTGGGGGAACAAAAAGTGATGTCGAGTGTCCCGTGCTTTTCTGTGCCCACGTGTGATGGCCAGGCTCTGAGCGGTACACAAGTAACCCAGGCTCTCTAGAGGAAAATAGTTAAGCTGTGTATTATCCGATGATGTGAAGGCAGTAGTTTGGAGATGTGGTCCCAAAGCCCCAGTGTGTCCCTTTGACCCTGACACAAGTACCTGCTTACTTTTAAGCTTAAAGATGACCAGTCTAAACCTTATTGACTTCAAAAGGCCTGCTCCAAAGATTCAGGATGTGCATCTGAGTAGTTTATTTGCAGAACCATGCTCTTGTCTAGCCAGATGTTTGAAAACAGATCAGCTATCATCACAGAGGTAGGCATTAAAGATTAACAGGGTAAATTAGTCTAAGATAAAATTGTTTTCTTTTCCCAGAGGAAAATCTGCTGCATCTAGATTTACAGGTTACTAATGTATTATGTCCATTTACTAAAATGCTTCTCTGCACACACTTGTTCCAAAAAATGAACTTTATCTATGTTTCCTGCCACTTGCTGTAATGTGCTAGTGAATCTACCAGGGAATTTCATTGTGTGAAATTTGGGATCTTACTCCTAAACCAGTAAAGTCTGAGAACTGAAAGCTGCATTTGCTGGAAATGTCATGATTTGGGATGTGGAATTCAGGACATGAGGAATTACAAATACCAGTAACAGACATCTGTTCAAGCTGTCTTAATCTTTTCCAAATACTTATTGGTATGGCTTTTCTGATCACATATATCACATATATTTCATTGGTAACAACTGTTCTTTGTCATGAAACATATATGAAATTTAAGGTTAGCCTGTATATTGTTGTTAGTGCTTTTTTAAAAAAAGAATTATTAAGCGCTGAGAAATCCAAAATAGAAAAGAGGACTTTTTGAACATGAAAAAAGGTGACAAGCACATACAAGCATTTTGAGAACTGATTGGCATTCTGTAATGAATAGCATGAGAATAAGTTATAGCAAACCAAAATCTTATTAAAGGATATTGAAAAGCATAAAATCTCCTTATTAAAAAGCAAGCAAGAGGACAAGTGCAAGAGTTAACCACGTATCTGATTCAGTTATACATGCTCTGAATCAAGATTGAATGTGTAGAGATGTGTTAGTATGATTTTAATATTAGAACTACTTTCATTCATTAGGAGTTTACAGATACAAAGAGATAATCTCTTCTCTCATAAGAGAATACTTTTTGCCGTATTACTAAGGCTACAGATCTAAATAAGTTTTACATTGACTATGAAGTGTGCTTTGTGCATTCCTGGCAGCAGTAGGTTAAATCTTGAGATAACCACTTCAGACTGGCTGCATACTTTAGTATTTTTCCCCCTTCACAGTTGTTAAAACTTTATAGAGCCTCAAAACATATCCAGATGGACAGTAACTGTGACTGCCACTTACGAAACCAGTATAATCTAGCACAATACACAAAGTAGGGTAAGTGTGGAAGGAAAACAAGTTCTGAATAGAGGACCTCCTTGGAATATTGGATCAGCCATCAGACACACCAATTCTGTTTAGACAGGCCTGTTATACACACCCAAATGTTCTGCAAAACAAAGCACACCCCCAACCTTTCACCACTGCAACTCCTAAACACTTCTGCCCAAGGGTGGTCTTCACCCTGCTTGAGGCAGTATTTGTGCCTACATCTTTATTCACAAAATGAAGCAGTGGTTTCCATAGTTTTTTGGCAAAGCTGAGACACATAAACCATGTTCTTCCTCTCAGAGGAATATCGTATCTTGGCAGTTTTATTTGGGTCTGACCTTTTCAAAATGCAATAGCAAAATATGAACAAATAGATCACTGTACCATTGTGCTGCCATTCTGTCTCCAGCGGATTTCCCCCGCACACCTTCTTCAGCCTGCTTGTGTGAAGCCAGGATTATGATAAATAACACAACCATAGCAGAGACCTTGGTCAAGATAAAACTATTGTTATTTGAAATTATACTCTTTGTTCACTTGTTGGATAATGTCTGCTAAGCACATCAAATAGCAATATATAGTGGCTTCTATAGATTTTTTTTTTTTGTGCTGGGCACAAAAATACTACATACTTTTTCTCATACAGTATGCACATATCACAACAGGATGATTAAGTCATGGAGCCATGAAATAAGGGAAAAAAACCCAAATCTTGGCAGAGTTACAGCAACTAAATCTATGGCTTCATTCCTTACTCCAGCTAGAACGGGTGCTTAATTCAACTGAACTTAATTCTGACACCTATTTCTACTTACACGTACGTTGGCAGAGACACATCTGAGTGCAGCAGGCATTGTCAATTATTTCATTATTTGTCACATTTCACAAATTTCCAACTTAAAAGTTAGCAATTAAAAAAATTGTTTGGGAAAATGCAATTTTAAGTCATGGTATTTCATCCCCTTTCCTGTCTTTCTCCCTCTTCTTTCAATTCATTGCAGTCTCATTACGTGTTAAAACCCTGGTGCAACTGTTCAAGTTGCGTACCTGCTGCTTGTGAAGAGAGTGTGTTTTTACATATATCATGCAAAAGGACAGTATGTCTTAACACATGGTAGTAGTGCTGTGTTTTAGTTTGCTGTTTTGCAGAAAAGATTGCTTGCCATATGTCTTAACAGAGCCTGCTCTTTTTTCCAAGAAATTGGCTAAGGGAGTTAAGAATATTTAATTTTTTTTGGTCTTTTTGTATCACAATTAGAGATTGGCACGTGAAGTATTTAATTAAGCTGTGACTATTGCTGTGTATTGCTAAGTTAAACAAATGCTGTGTCATTCAGCTATCTATCTCCAACTAACCAACTTAATTAAAAGTAAAAAAAGTTAGGTAAAACCTAAATAATCTTGGCTTCTTTTAACCAGCTGTAATATATCTATACAACATTATTCTGTTGAATAAGGAAACTATCATTAATGCTTTTGTCAAAGCAAAA
>VYZV01039856.1:25069-52688 GCA_013401275.1 Pandion haliaetus | reverse complement strand
TTCCAGTTTCAGAGTCCAAAATTGGAGAGACTCTTCCACTCCAAGGCTGCAATATTAAAAAGAAGTGTGCATATGCCTGCGCAGGAGACATGCCTAGCTCGTGACAGAGCATTCCCAGAGCCTCTCCTGGGAAAAGATCTCTGAAGAGTTTCACCCAACAGACCGTTTCGGGAAGTATGTGCATTTTCCATAGATCACCTCAAAGTCATAAAGGAAGAAATGCTCTTCGCTAGCTGAAGCATTAGCTGTTACCAAGAAAATGATTTGGAGGGTGCAATGTAGAGAATGAGAGGTTTAACACAGCGCTTGAGTGCCTAAGGATGACATGGGAAGCACAGGTCAGTTGGCAGTAAATATGATGTACTAGTACTATGTACTATCCCGTATTTCCCAGACTGCTGTCACAGAGTTCCATTTGCTCAAGGCTTTGTTTCAGAGATACCAAAATAGGAGTAGGGGGGTCTCCAGAGCTTTTTACATAGATGAAGCTTTGCTGTATCAACTATGCGTTCAGCTCTCATCTGCCTGTCATCTGGAGGCAGAGGTTTTTGAACCTCATCTGACAGTTTCTACCCTAGGAAAGGAGTAGTTTGATACTGTCATAATAGAAATAATGAATTATAATCATCGTGGGCATCAGTTTGTTTGTTAGAAGTGGAAGCAAGATGGAAATGGGAGCATTTCACTCAGCCTTATTTTGGAAATCCAAAGACTTAATCAGCTATTGGGAAAAATCACATCATCCAAGGTCAGAGTTTCTTTTACTATAATATTTTTAAATTATAAATTATATATTTTAAAATTATAGATTAATTATAATATTTTTTAAAATAAAAATTTCATTAGACTTTTAAAGAGATACTTGTAGTAATGACAATTAGTAACAGTACAAGGTGGAAAGTATGGCTAAAACTCTATTACAGCTTTTTTCCAGAGCCCTCTTCTTCTGTGAATGTTGGCTATGGTACTGTAGTTAAAAATAAACTTCTGCTGTGATCAGGGCTTTCACCTCTTCTGAATTATGGTCCCAACCCTCTTGGATGATCAACAAGGATTATAACTTTACACTAGCTCCAACAATTTGTTGTATACTATTTTACCCAGCATTTATAAAATCCTTCCATAATTTATGATAAAAATCAATTTATATGTTTTCTCTGAAATGCGAGGGGAAAAATTACATTCACTAGCATGAGATGCTTGTTGAATAAATAGCAGGTAACTGTGAAAACAGTGCCTGAAGTTCTAGTGAGAGAGGAGCTTTGCTAGTGTGCAGAAATTAATGGCAGGTTTCCAAGGAGTTTCCAACAGTACAAAACTGTGATGAGTAGTCCTCTTCTGTGTTTCCCCATTTGCTTTGTAAAAATCTGTTAATATTAATTAATTAACATTAGTTACATAACATACAAAATAAAAGCAAAAAAAAAAGTAAAATAAAAGGCAATACAAAATATGTTAAGACGGCAACATTAAAAAAAGAGCAATAAAATCTGTAAGTGACTGTTAGCAGTTTTGCCTGGTAGTATAGGTGTTGAGGGTGCCAACTTAAGGTAAAAAATTGTACTTACAGGCATAGCATATCAGCACTGGACCTACAGGCATTATCCAAGATGGTGTAATATTTGCAGTAGGTCTGTCATTCAAATCAGTTTAGCTGTGCTATCTTGATTAGGACCTGAGTCTCCAGAGCTGCCGCAAGGCCTGTACGTGAAATGAAACACAAATTATGACCAGAACATCTGTCAGACAGACGCTATCTCAGCACTGCCATGCGTTTCACCAAACTGAACTTTCGTGACTCCAACATTGAGACAGATGGACAAAAGCGTCATGGAAAAATGTTGTACTTTTTCCTTGCAGTGATCATAAACACATCTAAGAACAGAATATACCAAACATTTGTATTATGGTGTTTGAAACCGTGTATTATATTTCCCAAAGATAACGCAACAGTTAATTTTCTGCTTTAGTTATAATGCTTTTCCTCAGCATCAGTTGCTACTAAATAAGTCCCTACCATTTTTCAAGGGTGTAACTTGCAACAAGACAGCAGTAACAATTACATATTGTTTTCAAACAAGATGCCATTTTCCTTTCTGGCAGGCAGCAATGGGGTTTTAATGTGTAACATTTGTTTAATAAAACTCACAGATGCTTCCTCGACAATTGCAAAGGAAGAAAAGAGAGGAAAACAAACCCGAAGAAAAGGCAGAAAGTATGAAGAGCAAATGAAAGATTCAGCTTCCATCACAACTATTCATCTTGTGCCTCAGGCTGCTTATGCACGTTTTGGCTGGATCAGACATCTTTGGTGAACCTGTGCATAGCAGGGACGTGCTGTGATTTGAGTCCCTGCTTTGCTGAAGCGTCGCCTCGATTTCCCACGAACAAAGAAATACTGTGTGCTATCAGGAGGCCCCAACTTCACTAAAGTCACAGCATTTTGGCATTTACATTCTCATGAGGCAAGCTGGCTAAGCAGGACAGATTTTTCTGCTGATTACACGTGGCTGCTGTATCTCCAAGGTCTGCCTACACTTTTTTGTTAATAGAGTGTGTGAATCGCAGCAGGCAACTTTTCTTCCTTTGGACCAAGAGATAACATCTATAACCTTTTGCTGAGTGACTGTTTTTTGTGATAAACTGAGAAAAGTATCATTCTGATCTTAAAACCAAAACAAACAAAAGGAAAGCCCACTTCTTTGCAGTGAAAACCCTTTAATATCAAGGTAATGTATACACCAGAGAGAGGGGACACAGATACACTGCAGAAAGCAGGACCACCTTCCAGTGGAGAGTCCTGAGCCCTTTTAAGTATGAGAGGCCAATCTCTGTTATTATCTCTACGAGAGGAAACTTCCTCGGGTCACCCAGCCAGCTGCAGAGTTCTAGTGAGATTTTGGGTCTCCCACCATGTGTAGCCTCCCAGCTGCTGGCTAATCAAATGCCCACTCTGAATCACGATGGGAAATACTGGAAGAGAGTTACCACCCAAGTGGGGCCAGTCAAGTAAAAGCAAAAATCATAGGGGATAAGCCTTCCAAAATATAAAAATAACAAATATAAATATAAATAAAGAAGATAAATATAAATGGCATCAATCTCATTCCGGTAGATGAAGTGCACTGTGAAGTGGCAGTAGTCTAACCTGGACGAATGAAAAAGCCAATGTCTACAGAAGAGCCAGGACTGGAGCTATGGCCATTGCTTTTTCCATGTCTTATTTTTTGAGCCCTCCAGCATACCAGGTGAGTGGCAATAGGCACTTTTTTCCTGAACAGACCCAAACTGTGAGACTTTGAAAAGAGTCCATCAGCGCTGCCTCATGGCTGGTACCAGGGAGCAAGAGACAGGCGAGTGCGAGTGCCTTGGTCTAAGTGGTTGGACAAAATCCAGGGTGTCCGTGTATTCTGCGTTACAAAGAAAAATTGGCATTGTCACCGTGTATCTTTGAAGCAATCCTTTTGCTTCCCTACAAAAGTCCTGTTCCCCAGGCCCCAGTCAAGCCACGGGAGATGGTTTCATTCGCACAGGTGTAGGTCAGGTTCAGCCAGGACTCAGCCCACCAGCCCTCTCCCCCTCAGCTTCCCACACTCGCTCCATCTCCAGTCTGTTTGAACTATTTCCTCACTCAGCTTCTCTGCTCTTGTTTCTTCTTTTATGCAGAAACAAAAATCTCCAGAGAACAGCTAAATGGGTCATGATCCCATGGGTGTGGGATCACCACACCTTTGTTTTGGATGGTAAAATCTCTTTACGTGGAGTCAGGTGTCTGAGTGTTGTACAAAGCAGGTTCAGTGAATTTTCCCTCATCTGATCCTAATGCCGTTAATCTGAATGACCGTCTATGCAATCCAGTATTCATAGCAGGTCCAAGAAATACTGCAGCAAAAATAGTTTCCTAAATTTAGGCACTCTGCAAAAATTTGCAAGTTCAATTTGTATTATAATGTGATACCAGCACATTGTAATTTTTAATTAAAAATTGTAGCCCTTCGTAATGTCTGCAGCTCTTTCACATCACTGTCATCCAGAAACAAGGCAAGGCAAGCTAATCTCTATAGGGAATGGGACATTGCATCCTGACCTTGGTACACAGACAGGGGCTTTTTTTCAGTCGTCGCATTAACATTTCACTGGCACAAAAAGTCATTGGCAGGCATCATTTTGTAACGGATGGCAGACTGGAAAGGGAGCAGTTCCCAATTGACAGAGCAGCCATGCTTCCTCAGATAAGCCTATAACTTGTGATAATATTGTTCTCAAAAAGTCCTCTAGAAAAGGGATTCCCCGGACAGCTACAGATCAGAAGATCCTTCCTCATTACCCACCAGAAACTATGAACAAACTCCCTGGGAAAAAAGCAAAATAAAACATAACAAATGCATCTAGTTCTTACTCCGTAGCGAGTCCTGTCAGTATATTTCTCTTCCTCCAGTGAGTGAGAGAAATGCTTTTGGTTTGTGTCTTGTTTCTTACCTGTACATATTAGAGCTGAATACTAGGGATAATTGTAAAAGCAAAAGGAGACTTCTTTTTTTTTAAAGCAGAAATATCCAGTAACAACCACGTTCTAACTCAGCAATGTTGTGAAAAATCTTGTGCTTATAAGTCTGAAGAATTTTCAAGGGATTAGGTGCTGAGGATGGGACAGAAAAATATCAGCCAGAGTCACTGATGGCTTGCTGTTCAATTAGCCTGTAAAATTCCCATTATTTTAAATAGCAGCAGGATTTCAAGCTACGCAGATCATACCCACCTGAGAAACAGTCATAGCTTTTAATACAGGACAAGTATATGTTCGGTGTGCCTTCCCGCATACAATGCACTTGCTACATTGCAAATGTCTGAGTAAAAGCTGGTGGCACAGCCTTCTGTAGCCATGCACAGTCCCTGCTCTGTTATAGCCAGTCCGTGCTGCCTCCTTGGGCATTTCTTCCCTGAGACTTTGCCTGATGCCGTTTTAATTCTTCACGCTGTGGGACTCCATCACTCACTTTCCTTGGGAGATCGTTCCACAGTTTAGTAGATATTACTATGGCTTTTTTTACCCCTGACATTCATCCTAAATTTTACTTTCCTTAACTTAATTCTGTTCTCTACAAATAATTTTTTTTTCTCCATGGGTATTAAGGTGTTCCTTTTTTATTCCAGATAAAGTCGAACTATTAGCAACTAGAAATGTATATTATTTCTTAGTTGGAGGAACCTAACCTTGAGCAGGTATAGGTAATTATGGATTGTACTTAGGGGTCCGCTAAAACTTTTTGCCTGATTAACTATCCCTGCAGGGATGATAATTGCTGTTACACATGAAAGCATCAAGCGCAGAGCAGAGGCACAGCCCCTCCAGGAGCACACAGGGCAGCACTGACGGGCTCTGAGAACAGCTCTGTGCAGTCTCCCAGGCTGTGAGAGAAGAGGGAACTGCACCCCAGCTCTTTATAACACTGGAGACCAAAACAGACCCATGAAATACACTGCTGGAGGGACCATGGTTAGATGATCTCCCCAGCCTATTGTACCCCACTACAGAAGTAGGGAAATGTAACTACTGGAAATTAAATTCATAAGAAAAGGAAGGCATGGGTTATATTCTGATTGCACATTGGCTTAAATCAGGAGCTGCTCTAATAATCCCGTGGAATCGGGATGGGTCTGAGCACCAGGCGAAGTAAAAGGCAGCTCAGGCTGAGGTGATGTGTGCCACCAGGTTTGCTTTTACTTATTTAATTATTTTTCCAGCAGTGATGCTTAAATATCAATCACAACAGGTACTAACAGAAGACTCCAGGAGCCTTTCCCAGCTGTTATGGGCTGCAAGCCCCAAAGCTTGCCTCTCATAATTCAGTTTTAGCTTTAGGCACTTTAAAGTTAATAGACTCATTTGAGCAAAGGGCTTATTTGAAATCCACATTGGAAAAAAGTGAGCATAAGTGTGCTAGTGCCAAGCTATAAACACATTTATACAGTGCAGTAAATCAATACTGCTGCCTTTCCTTGGAGAGACCAGGCCAATTAAGCTGAATGTACAGGACATGATGATGGAACCTGTTCAGCTTATTATGGGACCGGTAGCAAAGACTGCAACCATTCTGCCCTGCTAAGCCTCATTTTGACATTCCCCAGCCTGGCCAAATTTTAGACCATTTGCTTTCAGCTTGGCATGCATTGACTACTGGAAGAGAACAGAGATTTTGGAGGGAAATTATTTGGAAAAAATGGTGGGAGTCAAAGAAAGGATTCAAGGAGGGTGATTGATAGTTTATTGTTTCACTGTCTGAAGAAGTTTGTGAAGTTTTTTTATTGGAAAAGTCATGCAAATACAGGCTGGGCTACGAACACTGCAGCTTTTTCCTGTAGTCACCTGCTTAACTTTAAGCCTGTGAGTAGTCATGTCTATTGAAATGTTTGTGGGTTGGCTGTCTTCCTCTGGACTGGGGTTGAAGTGATTAACTTTATGAACCCAAATTGATCTTGATGAACGTGCAGCACATGGAAGGTAGGGAGAAAGGCAGTGAGAAAAATGTACAATGAAAACGGAAAGGCATTACAAGCATTGCGTGGGTGCGGCACGAGGACAAGCAAATGGGAAGAGGCCGGAAAGGTGATGCCTATGTACATCTTCCACTAGTACAGCATGTACAAATGTACTTGGATTCTGTAATGCAATAATGATGCTACACTCACTCTCATAAATTCCTGCCTAAGTAGAGGTCATATAATCTGACCAGCGACTTGCTGCAAACAAGAAAATGTTCAGGTTTTTGTTATTGGAATAAAATGCTCAATTGCCTCAATTACAGGGCTTCCCCCCCTCCCCGTTTCCCCTTTTTAAGTGTTATGCAAAATATAAAACACAGTTATGAAAAATGGATGTGACATTATGGAGAGCTGCTTAGCTTCTGGTGCATGAAGTCCCTGAAAATTATTTATATTTTGTGTTTCTGTAAATCCTGTCATTGACTATTAAATGTAAAGTTACCATTGCCTGAATAGGTGCTCAAATCATAGAAAGCTTAGTGTAGTTGGAAGCTGACAGCTGGCAAAGGTGTCTTATAAAAACTCTCTAAAATGCATTAGAATGTGAACAAAAAGTAATTTTTTTAAATGAGAGAAAAGAGGATGAAAAAAAGCTCTGTGTCCCATTTAAAAGGGGAGAATTCAGACTTCGAGAGAACTAAAAAGGGGGGGTTGAAACATTCTTTTAAAGGTTTTCCTTTTCAGATCCAAAAAATTCAAGCATACTTGTTGCCACCCTAGGCCCTAATGCAAGATGGTCCTGCGTATATCTTACCCGTGTGACTCTGCCAATACCTATTTAAAGCAGGAGGAAGAGATTTCCAAATAAAGTTAAGTGCCGAAAGGCAACTGCAGCAGTGCCTGCCCAGCTCCTAACCCATGGCACTAATTATCTATCTGCCTCATCAGGTGCCTGACCAGATTCTCCATCCTATGGCCAGGCATAGGAAAAGGCCACCTCTCCTCTTCGCACACATCTTACTCTGTGGGTAGGTTTTTTAGAATTATTTTTAAACTTTGTACTAGCTATTTTTCTGTTTGTGCCTTCACTCATTTTATTACTTGTTTCACTGCTCATTTACTCACTGGGACAAAAATTGATTAAGTTGAGGCAGGCAGTAAAGTGTACATCTGTGGATAGAAACCAAACTCATTCACCTCACGAGGTTAGCAAGTCATTGCACCATCATAAAACAGAGATATATTTACCCTTAAATCTTGGCTTTTGGAAAGCAAGGCGAGAAACACCTAAGCACAAAGTGCGTAACATAAAACTGAAAATCCACAAATATCTCGTACTAGTAGAGCAATACACTCACCGTGCTGTCCCTGGTGGGGAACAGCCCATACCCCTAAAGATGCATTCATAAACAGCTCGTTACTTGGCAGTCCTTTGCAGAGGAAGCGCTGTCACCTGAAGAAATAAAGGAGATATCTTGGCATGGGCTGTGGAAACTTTTCTTTCCGCAAAGGCTACTGGTATCAGTATCATCTAGGGGGGGAAAAAAAGCACACAGGCTTAGAGGCAGGAAGAGCAGTGGCCTCTGATTGCAACTTACTTCTCGGAGCACCCTGGCTGTATGCTGCTGCCTACATTTATCCATTTAAATCCATTTACTTCATCGGTGAGGCAAGAGTGTATTTTTCCTCCTTCATGGCTTCTGTACAGCATTAATTAGTGAGCTGGTTATACTCAAGTAAAATATATCCCAGCTCCCATCCTCTCTCCACCAAAATTGTCATTATCTCCAGAGCAAAAAGAGCATAGAGTGAAAGATAAAAACCTCATGTGTGAGCTGTTGATAACTAGAAAGTGATTCTGTCTGGCTGCCCCTGTACAGGGTTATGTCATCCTAGCTATTCTCCTCAACATGGCACTCTCTGTGCAACACATTAGCCTTCACAGCTAGTCCCCATAGTTTCTTAATATATTGACTGCTTCTTCCAGTACATTAGTCCCATTTGCTTTTATAGCTAGGTTCTCTAACGAACTGCATTTGTCCTCTTTACCACTTTGAAGAAATTTTGAAAGGCAACTCAGAAACTCCTCTATCTGTCTTTTTCCAAGTATGCTTCGCTATTAGTGTCCATTATATTGAGTTTGCATCATCCTCATATCTACAAAGTATGAGAGATTTCATTCGTTGCAAGTCCTTTATAATAGTCTAACTTCTTGAATGGATTGGCAATACATTTCATTACTAATAAGCCTGCATTTCAAAGCTGCCAAAGGCTTCACACAAATACCAGTCTGGTGTGGCTCCGAATTTGCTTTTTCAGACTCACATTCAGGCTTCGCAGAATACCAACTGCACAGACACATACAATAAAAAACTTCACGATTACAGGTTTTGTTCTTTCATTCCCCCACCAGTTTTTTTCCCTTTTCGTTCCCTCGATGTCAGCCTCCGGCCCAGAGGCAAATGATTACTTTGATCAGTACCTACTAACATTATAAAAGGTGTCCTGTTTGCCTGAGGTGAGGTATATTCGGTCAGTGGGGTTCTGATGCTCTCATTTACTGACATCAGACTACATTCAGCGTAACTAACCCAAGTTTAGCATCATTATTGCTGATTCTCAGCACAGCAAACGAGATCAAAATCTGCTCCAGTGGGTACACACTCAGAATAAGATACACAGTTGATTATTATCTGCATATGAAACAGCTTAGATTGCCATAGCCTCCTTATTTTCTCCTTCTGTACTATCGAAGAATGACAGGGGTAGATGATACAAAAGCCTCAGTGGGGTTATCGGGTGTAAAACATTTCAAATAACCCTGCAAAACTTTAAACAGTTGATTTATTTGTGGCACATGATGTGGCACGATATGGAAATTAAATATTGGGGTTGCATTTCACCATCAAGTCCACAAGGGGTTAATAAAGAAGTCTGTTTGTCACTTGTTCTTCTGCGATATAAACTTATAAAAGTACATCAGTTCCTCATCAATTTGCAGTTTATCTCTGAATGTTCCCCAGTGGAGTTCCCAATAGCATTGTGGGGAGGAGTGAAATGGCCATGGGGATTTCGGAACAAATCCTTTGCAGAGAAGGTAATAATTTACAATATGTACATTTATTTACTTCCACCATAATTGCTACATCTGCTTTATTGACACTAATTAATTAAGCCTCATGTAATTAATTGTGTTCTCCGAGGAAGGTGGTGTTGACATTTTGCAGCTGGTACTTGAGAGGGGAGCTGTGGAAGGCGAAGTTCTTGACAGTGACCCTGGTTTGAAGTCCTCCAGCTCCCCATACCCCTGCCAGTGGACTATGTTGCGCTGCGCAGCTAGAACATGCTAGATCTGAGCCTTCAGCCTTCCTGAAACTGCCAAAAAAACTTCAAATGGAGAAATAAAAATCCAAAATCTGAGCTGAGTCTAAATAAACCCCAGAAACAGGTGTGTAGATAGCATACCTTGAGTTTCCTTTTAGTGCTCCCAGTGAGACCTCCTCCTCTATTTATTTACTCATTTAGAGTTATTTAAACTTTCTTAGGTCAAACATGGATGTGATAGGACAGATCTGTTGTTCTGGATCAACTCAATATGAGCCCCACATGTTTGACTTGCACATCATTCCTGTGTGTGGCTGCACGTCTTGTTTTACACAGATGGACAATCATGCATACAAATGCTCCTGTAATTTATCCCAGAGTTGAACTATTTCTACAGGCAACTTTCCATCTGTTCCTAACGCTCCACATCCTAGAGAGGTGTTTTCTCTTGTTCCAAAAATATTATTCTTCATTAATTAAATTTTGGTAAAACAGCTATACCTTTGAGAGCTGGAGATTCTTAATCTCCTAACAGGCTCTTTGTGGTTAAGGAAAAAAACCCGTCTAATATTTTCCACAGTGCTATGTTGCCTACTAATTTCTTGTCAAAATGGTGTATGTTTACTACCTCTCATCAATGCTCTGACTTGAGTTTGGCAATAAAACCTTTGCCAACAACTATTTTACAAGCAGAACTTGCATGTTTCTCCCTGAAAGCTATTTTTAAGAACACTTTCTTTAAAGAAAATTCTTTTTATCATTTCATAGCTTAGACATCCTGCTCCCAGTCTAGCTTTACTATTTCAGCACCATTACACCAGGAATGAATGTGACTCGCTCGATTGTTTTCAGTGGCATGATGTCGCATGCATTTACTATATCCTTGGCAACAGCAAGGCTGCCCTACCATTTAAGAAGAAAGAAATGGAGTGAATCAGAATAAGGCATAGTCCCTGCAAAAAGGAGGAA
Source organism: Pandion haliaetus (assembly GCA_013401275.1). NCBI lineage: Eukaryota > Metazoa > Chordata > Aves > Accipitriformes > Pandionidae > Pandion > Pandion haliaetus. The sequence goes on along the minus strand of VYZV01039856.1, from coordinate 41,912 downwards.
GAAGAAAAGAAAGAAAGGAACAGCCACGGAGTGGGGTCTGGGAAGATTAGGCACTGGTTTGAAAACAACGATGCAGTGAACTGAAATCTGAAAGATTAGTTGTCTACTTTCTAGCTGCACCAATAGTCATTTCTCTGCTAATTACTTTCCCTTTTGCGGAGTGGGTGCCATTAACAGTATCATAGCAGTAATGCTGCTGTACCCATGACAGTCCAAGGGTATACATGAGGCAAAGCTCGCACAATGCATGCGTTTGGGGTACATGCCATGGGATCAGCCACCGGACAGATTTCAGGAATGAGTCTCAATGCCTGACTTCATTTTGTTTTGCTTGCAAACATCTGAGCTCTCAGATTTGGCAAAAAAAAAGCACTGCATGTCATTCTCTTTAGGGCTCCACATAAAAATTGTAGCAGTGGTTTATAGGCAGCAGCATGCTAGTTTTCCCAGCTTAAAATGCTTTCCTGTTCCTACTACTCATCCAGATGGAAAGGTTCTCCAAGCAAAAGCCTAGTACAGTGAAGGCATGTGTGCCTTCGCTTCCAGCCACTTCAGTTTGCAGATATTTGTCTTACTTTTTTGCTGTTAGCAAATCTGTCCTTGAAGGACATAAGTAGAGGTGTATTAGAAATGCAAAAAACCTCTCCTGTCCTCTTTCACTTCGTCTTTCCTGCAAAACAAGTTATCAGCAAACACTTGTCAACATTTGATTGCTGTAATGCAGGCAATTACAAGAAATCTGAAATACTTGTTTTTTCTGCATGTTTTCTGTCTCAGTCTGTACCCAGGGCGCTGCTTCCTTTTGAAATTGTTTTCAACTGCTGTTATCTGAAGCCCACAGCTTATAACAAAAAAGGCTGATTATGTAAAAACAAAGTGACATTGGGCTGTCAAAGCAAAATATCCTCACCACAAATCCCAGCCTGGGCCTTGAGAGGGCAGCTGGATTGTGGAGCAAGAGGAACGCCTTTGTGGAAGTGCAGTGGAAACGCGTGCTGCCTAGTAGGACAGCCCAGCCAGCGTGCGGCTCCCCTTCAGGTCCTTATTCACAGGAATGGGTCAGCCTCTTCATATGAGTTTTGCAACTGGTTTTGTGCATCGCTTGCTTCTAGATCAGAAGGGGCACAGAAGGTAGGGAGCACTGGCAGAATATGTGTGGTTTTAACAGGAACAATGTGGAGCCAAGTATTTCCCTGCGAAAGACTTTTGATGTGTAATAGAAGCCATACTCCTCCGCAGTGCTGAAAAAAATTGTAGCCCAGGAAAAACCAAAGATTTTGCTAAGGGTTTGAATTTTATACATTATCTCTGTCTCATAGATCATGTTTATATAAGTATGAAAAAAAAGAACATATGATTAAGTGGATTCTTTTTCTTTACATGAATGCAGGCATGCTGCCGATATCCACAAGCTTCATTTTACACCATGTCAAAGGGAGCTGTCTTCACTCTTTCGCCTTACATTCCAGTTTAGGACTGATACTTCCACTAATAATTTCAGTAGAATCTATTACTCAAAAAAAAATGGTACCACATAACCAGGGGCAGGACTCAACTCACCTAAGTTTAGGCATCTAAAAGTTGGGCATTGAGTCTAAGCTGCTTGTTTTGGTTTTCTCTATAGTGAATGGAAAACCGGGTAATTCTCCATAGAGCAAAAGTTTCCTGCATAGCGTGGCTGTCACATGGAGAGGTCTCCAGAAGTACCTATTTTTCTGCCTCTGCCAATGTAGGGCAAATAGTTAATCCTTGACTCCTAACCAGCTGAAGCTGGGTACAATGCATTCCCCTTCATTATGTTCCTAAATCTTGAATCACTACAGCATCTTAATCTGATGTTTTGCTGTGTAATTTTGTGAAATTTCTCCCCCCATCTTATTATAAAATGGTATAAAAATGTGTAAAACTGGTTCCTCTTGCAGGATAAAGTTTTAATTTTAATTTTGAACTCCTCATCAGTAACACAAAGTATAATTTCAGAAAGGCTGCTATTATTGTTAAATTAGAAAGTCAAAAGTCAATTTTGGGTAGAAGAGTTTGGGTTTTAGTAGAGCTTATTACTGGAATGAAGATGTGGCTTTGATAAATTTGGAACACACCCAAACTACATATCAGAGATTTTGTTACCTTCCAAAAAACCTCCTCCTTGGCATGCAGTTGGCTGACTTTGGGTTTTTTCTTGGTTTTCTCTTATTTTTTTTTCAGAACTCTTGGCAACTTCTACACTAGCTGTGCTNGGGGGGAGGGGCGGGAATAAATAATTTTAGATCCTTGCTTCAGAGAAGCCCAGTCATGAAAGGGGACCAGAGAGATACTTCCCCTGCAATAAAGCAAATGACATGAAAAAAGCTGAGAAATGCAGTTCAAAGCCGAGATCATACCCTGGGACAAGATCAGGATTCTAGAAGGTTTCCGGGTCTTGGAAAGCTGCGTTCATAGGAAAGGTGGTAAACCCACTTTTAATATAAAGAAGAAATCTCTTAAAAATGGAGAATGAATGACTTTAGGTAAGTACAGAACAAACATTAGAAATGCCTCATCGAAAATTCTAAAGAGAACAAAAAAAAAAATCCAGAGATTATACTGCCTTGGTAGGTAAGCATTCAGTGTGAAGGTGGGTTAAACATGCCCATGCGAGTTTTGCAGAGGGGCCATGCAAAAAGCTGCTCCTGAATCATCAGCTGCCAGTCTGCTGTTTCCAGCTGGCGGGTGATGCCTGGCTGTATGACAGCTTCCAGCCAGCCAGGGCGGAGTCACACAGGCTTGTGCAACCCATGTTCACTAGCGGTGTCGGAGCCTGGGTCAGAGTGCTTGGTGATGTACCAGGATCACTTCTGTGGGCACCCGCATCACGCAGATCGCTCACATGGCCATGGCCTCTCTTCTGCTGGACACTCTCATGTGCATCTCTTCTTCAGTAAATGTCTAGGAAACAGATATGGGATGATGGAGACCCCCCACCGTGGTTCTGTCTGGACCACTTGATCTTACTTGCCAAGTGCTCTGAATTATGCAGCCATAAACTTAAACCTGTATCTTCTGCAGTTAAGCTATTAAGGTAAGATTTATGTATCATAATTGTAAACTAAACAAAATGGGTTATTTTGAAGTGGAATGGAATTAATCAGGATCTCAAAACCTTTTCTGAAACAGAAATGTCTTCAAAGACCAAAGTCCTTTGTAATTATGTAAAGGGCAAACCGCTTTCCCAAGCAAATGCCAAGTTAGATTGAAGTTTATGCTCTTTCATTGCCTTTTAGTGAAAGAAGGGTACTATGACATCTGCTAGAAAAAAACAAACTGAATTACGGTCTGGCACCCGTTGACTCACCAGGGCCAGGAGGAAATATGGCACGGGGCTTTATGCTGAAGAAGAAAATGAAAAGTATGTGGTACCCACAGGCAGATACACCACCGTGAGTAAACAGCATGCTGAACTAGATTAGAGAGCTGCTATCCAGCCAGGTCTTAGACTGTACCCACACAATGTGAGTGCCAAGTGCAATGTCAAAAAACGCTCACCGAATAGCCTGCAGGCCTGGAAATACCCATTTTTCCATGACTCCTGAGAGTAAGTGTGCTTGGCAACATCTCAGAAAAAGCAGCAGCAGATCTAAAGTCTCAGCTTCTCCGTTCCTAGAGTTGTTCTTTCAGTACAGTAGATAATGGAGAGATCAAGGTGGGTAGCCCTTTTTTGTGAGTGTGTTGTTGCTTTTCACGCCCAGCTTCCTATAAAAAAGGTGATCCTTTCACTGCCAACTTTCCCTAACCTCTGCGAGACATGGAGATCACTGTCATCTGTGTTCCTGGCCAATATCAACCAGACTTCTATTTTTGAAAGTAAGATAAGGCAGAATCACTTGGTGAACATACCTGACTTTCACTACCCTAGTAACATGTTCAGTGCAAACAGCTGGGAGTGTGCATCCTCCTCAGAGCCCTGTATTACATACAGTCACATAAATTTTAAAGAGAAGCATGACATTTGCTGTGGGTTTTTTTCCCATTTTGTGATCCATGGTTTGACACATTTACTAAAATTATTCCTTTGTTTTAGTTATGAGTTGTGGGATGAAATATCTTTAAGACTCTTCAGCAGCTTGGATGTCCCTCTCTTATTAAAACTGACAGATGCTCCTATCTCCTGCTTTGCTCTGCAAGTTTCAGCTATAAATTACAAATGTGGTAGGTGTCCTATAACGGGGAGAAAGGATACACAGTGCAGTAAAACTCTTCCCCTTTATTTCAACCTCTTTGTCATTGCCTTTCTTTTCTATTAAGAAAAATCATGATCGCTTTCCCTGCTCAACACTAGTTCTTTTGAAAAGCAATTTGCTGTTTGTGATCTGGGGTAACCGCTGCCCATGTAACCCTCAGCTCTGTTCCTCTCTGGAGAGGCTCCATGCAGCACTTCGCACAACAGAACCCACATCGGATGCTGCTGGTGAAGATGGCAGAGGATGGTACAAATAAGGACTGGTGGGACTTGGGGTCCTGCTCCTCTCCATGTCCCTGTGGCCAAGGGAGAGCAAGCGCCCTTGTGTGAGCTCCCTGTCCTGCAGCAAGGCTTAACCACCGACGCTGAATAAACCTTTACAGTATTGACAGTCTGTCCTGTGGTCAGCAGACCATGCGACCTAACAAGTGTAGGGTGAATGAATTGTTTTTCTGATACAAAGCCCTTATCGCTGAAGTATATCTTAGCTGCTACAACTTACACTTAGCACTGTAATTCCTAATTACTGAACAAGGAGAGCATTTTAACGTCACTGTCATAAAATTTTCTGACTTTCCTAAACTTTGTAGGTTCCTTTTTAATGTTTTCCCTATACAAAGAAACAAAAGAAAAACAAATAAACATTTAAGGATTTGACTGGGAACCAGGCAGAAGTTCAGGCAAAACATCTCCCTGGTTGTATCACACTGCTGCTGAAGCTGAAGACCCCTGTCTGGGATGAGGTGCAATGGAGGGGCAGTGTGTGTCTAACAGTGCCTCAGGAGCTGGGAAATGTCCAGGGCGTCGAGACGGCCTCAGAGGCCTGAAGTACCATGGAGGAAATACTTTCATCATGCCTCTGTTTTACCTCTGGAGATATCACTGGTATTCCTTGGTAGCACCTCATATTGAGCAGACCTCAAATTTGTACTGACATACTGTAAACATCTGTCCATATCCCAAAGCATCTACTCACCAGCTAGCAGGAGAGAGGTTTTCTTTCCCTTGAGGAATTTCCAACACATTTATTGTTGGCCAAGCTGAAAGAAACAGGAGACCTCAGACTACGATTTTGACTAGCAAGTATCAACCCAAACTTTTCCTAAGCATGTATTTGGTGTTTAACTGTGAAATGAGCTGAGCTGCTGATACTCTTTTAAATGTAGAGCTAACAAAATGCAAAATCCATGAAGCCAAGGCAAATGCTGCTGTTTACTTTAGCATGTCAGCTTGGATCAGCATAAATGATAATACCAATAGCTCCTTTGTTGTAAATGAGAGGAGGTTTTTCTTCACATTCTGCATTTAATTGCTTTTTGCAGAACTGAGGACACCAGGACTAGTCAGTTGGTAAGTGGCAATCAACTACAGGTAGGTTGTACTACAGGCTATGATTGCTTAATCTTTTTGGCATCTTGTATCTAAGGAGAGAAGGGCACAGAAATTAATGAAAAAAACAGTTTTTAAGATGGGCTGAATAACTTTAACCTCACCATGTTGCAGGACAGGAGAAAATCTGTGGAGGTCACTGGAGTTACAGTGACTTAACACCAGTTTGACTGCAGACAAAATGTGATGCATCATGTTTAAATCCCTGAAATTACACAGTAACTTCAGGACTCCATTTAACAGGAGGCCAGCTACTGTTGTCCTTTCTTCTTGCCAGCAGAACATTTATTTTGCTTATAGCCCATCTGGAGACTGCAAGATGAGCTAAGAATATGAGGTACTAGGGAACATGATGGGATAACTTCAGTGTCTGTCGCATCAACCTTTGTCTTTACAGGCAGCCCAAAGGGCACCTAACTTGTATTCCCACTGTGCTTGCACAAAATATTTAGGTACAAATGGAGAGAATTAACCAAAAATCCCCCTAACAAACAAAGGCCAAGCTATTCAAATTGATCTCAGTAAATAGGTTTTTTTTTTAAAAAAAAAAAAAAGCATTTTCTAGTTAAATGGCACAGGATCATAGGTTTGGCAGCTCCCTGAGTCGGTGACTCAGGACCTCTGCGAATCTAGTCAATTGTGAGGGTTTTTAAAAAATCCTTGCAGGTGTAGCTGCAGCTTTCGGTCTTCAAATACATGCAGAATTCAAGCCTTTTGTCCCAGGTTCATTGGGCCTCACCATGGCACTGGGTTAAGCCCCCCAGGGTAAGCATCTACCACCCCCAGACCCCACCTGTACTCAGTGCAAGCAAACAGTGCCAGGAGGCAGCTCAGCACAGCTAAGCTGGGTCTCTCCAGACTCTTCTCTCACTGACAGCTCAAAGGGGTCCTAACCTGGGTGCTTTGGTTAAATGTGTGAAATTAGACAGGATGCTTGCAGGGATCGGGAAGTGCAGGGTGTAGTGGAGTGCAGTGGGTTCACTCCTGAGCTAGTGAAGCTCCTAAGCCCAAGATGGTGAAGAGCAACACAGGGCACTGTCATGGAGGTGGTACCTGTGTAGGCACTCCACTGCCATTTCCAAGTTTCGCACAGAGAGAAGCAGATCAGACTTCTCTTCACCTCCAGTACAGCTGAGTCAGCCTCCTGTTGGATAGAAAATACACATGAGATTTTGCTTCTTGCAAACAGCTTCTTGCTAGTAGGAAACTATTTGTGACGTCTCTGGCACTAGAGAAGTGCCAGGCACAATTAATATTGTTTAACAAAGCATTTGGCTTGCCTCTGATGAACAAGAGAGGTCAGAGGCTAGGGACCTATGTTGAAAGCTAATTGCTGGTTATTTGTCTGGCTTGTGTTAGATGCTTGGATCCTGCTACACAAGTTAGAAGTGCGGAGTGCATTAAGTGCAATATTTTAATTTAAATGCTTATAGTACAAGAGAAACAATTCACTGATCATCTCATTAGAGGCTTAGCTATTTACATCTGGACAGCTTTTCCTCTTTGATCTCGTAAGAAAAATGAATGGAAGTTTAGGACGTTTATTTGCTTTTGTAAAGGCTTGGATCCCAGCAAAACTTATATCTGGGAAATAACAATGAGAGGTTGTAAATGTATTAAATACCTTTGGCCAGTGCTAGATACCAAACCAGAGATTTCCAAGGTTAAAGAATTCAAGAGTGCTGACTCCTGGTTTCTATTTGACTCCCATTACAAACCTCATTTCTATCTATGCTACTAAGTGAAACAATATACTTCTCCCTGTGGACACATGAATGAGTTATATCATAATTGTTTGGTATTATTTTTTTCCCCTTGTAGTCTTCAAAAAACTGCAAGTGCTGTAGCCTGAAAATTTCACGAGTAGAGAAATCTCTGCTCCCATCTATTGGTGAGCAAGAGAAGAATGCCCATAAAACTAGCTAATCTGTTTAGCTGTTTTACCCGGATCACTGGATGGACAGATAATCCAGAGAGGTAGGGGCTCTCTAATACCATCTGTTCATTAATAAAAAATGTGGCCCTTCTTTGTCTTTCACTCCTCATTCTTCCAGTGGCACTTTGTGGAGACATCAGTTACATTTCAATGACCGCAAAGTCCTACCAGTCTTCTCGGCATCCTGTACTGGGACAACTTCTCTGTAAGAGCTCTCGCAAAGGATTTAATGAGTAGACATGATGGAGAGAGAGATACATGATGGAGATGAAGAAAGGAAAGCTTTTTTCACACAAACCATGGTAACAGCAGCAAAAGTGAGATATCTTGGGTGTTGGACTAGATGGTCTGTCTTTAAAGATCCCTTCCAACCCAAACCATTCTGTGATCTTTACTGAAAATTCTTTTACTCAGCCATGAAATAAAAAGGAGCCTTCAGATAGGTTTTTAGGAAGAAGATTCAGAAAATGACAGAATACTAATTTGCAAGGGCCTGGAAACAGGCCTGCCCAGGCAGGTGTCAGACCTCTGGAGCTACAGTGTCCAAACAGTGCTTAACTATAGGGAAATTCAGTAGATAGGGAAGGAGAAATGATGCTCAGAAAGAATGTATGCCTACAGGGAATTCACAGCATCAGCTGGCAACCAAGTCAATGGACCATTGCCAAAGGTACTGAATGAAGTAGATGGTTTTATTTATTGTGCATTGTTTTCCCGAAGTTAATGGTATCTTTGCCATGCCATTAGAAAAGGCCTCTTTGTTTCAAAGAGTTTCATACTTGCAAGTGATGAACTATTGCCTGAAGGTGCCTGGAAAACATTCTGGGTGGGAAGGGACAAAATGCTGTACACTGACTTTGAAGAGGGGACATTTTTTGAACATGGTCTTGTTGCTAGCAGGACCTCTAGCTGGGTTCTGGGCATCCAGTGATTAGATGTAGTGGCAAGATCCCAACTAGGTGGAAGAGAAAGTAGTCAAAAGAAAGTAAATTACTGGATTCAAATGGAAAGGCTGAATTTCTGAGCTCATCAGCTTCTTCACTTGAACTTTCTCAGCATCCAAACCTTAAATGAAGTCTCACTGCCATTGTTAGGAGCAACATTCAGTTCTTGCTGTGCTCTCATCAGTGGTCATTGCTATTCCAAGATCATTAGGAAGAGGTACAAGCATGGTAAGGAATGTAAAAGAGGGTTGGAGGGAAAAGATGCTGCTGAATAAATCCATACTGGGGTGAATACAGCGCTGAGACAGAATATCATTCAGCAGAATGGTTTATCACTAAAAACTGGCATGTTGCAGTTGAACTGAGATTTTCTAAAGAAAACTGCATCCACAGACAGCTGACTGATGAGTTCACATTATAAAAGACTGTTCAGGAGTTCATCCACTGAAAGGCCATTTACGGGCTTTACTTTCTCACGGTCCCACTCTGGAAAGAGTTACTCCGCTTGTAAGAGTTACACAGCCCATGCATATCCTCCCATTGTTTCAAGTTAAGGGAACATCAGCTGTTTTTTTCTATTGTGAACGAGGGCCACGATGGAGGGCTAATTGGTTCTGTTCAGTTAAATGTCTGTTTTATGAGGCCAGGCTATTGCATGCACCAATGCTGGACAATAGGACAGCAGTCTGAATCTGTGATCTCCATTAGACAATGGGCATTTAGGCCACTTCTGAAGGATTTGGCAAGAAAATTCCTTGTTTCTTTTTCCACACAATAAAAAACCCCAAAAGATAATTAGGTAATTCATAGTGGATAATGATTATCCATGGTCTGGAAGGAATTTCTTTTTGACAAAACCCCCGCTGCATCTATAGTACAAACTGATTTTACTGGAAACGTGCTATCAGCCAGAGAAAGTGAGCTTCCCAGAGAAACTTTTTAAGGTGTGAAGTATTTCTTAATTTGTTAATACTAGATACAAGGATACATAAAGGCTATTCCTAGCAAGCCATATTACATTCTTGCTAAAGAAAATTTGTACATCTCTACCACTTGATGAGATCGTGGTGTCCAGGTACAGAAACATGTATTTCCAAAAGAATTAACTTCTTTGGGGTTTGGGGTTTTTTTTGAGGCCAGTGTTCATATGCCATGTCTGTGAGCCTGCTAGAATCATGCTTTATTACCTCTGTGGCAAAAAAATTAATCCTACGTAAATTTTAAATGGCCAGTTGATGCTGTAGCACCAGGGTACGGGGTTTATACCATCTTCTCTTCCTTTCTTGGAGACTCAGGTGGCTGAACACCACAGGGAGCATTTTGGGGATGATGAGGGGCAGATGTGAAATAGCACATGCAGCTGATTTCTTAATCCTGACCTTTCTATTTTAATGATGAAAATTAAAGTAGCCCCATGGATGTTCTAGTCCATACAAGTACTTATTCAGAGCAATACTACCCACAGGAACAGGGGAGGCAGGAAGATGGCTTGGGCCACCTCTGAATACCTGCCTCTGAGGTTGATGATTCAGAGGATTAAAGAGTCCTGCAAGGAAGAAAACAGTTTTTCAGGACAGCAAAAAAACAGGGTATTTCCCAATATGCTGCCATAAGACAATCACAAAACTGGTTAACAGAAATTTCCTTTGGCTTGGGAGGGTGGGGATCCGCAATTTACAAAGCTATGTGTTCACATGCTGTTTGAAGGCAATGGAGTTGTCTTTCTGCAAATTTAGATCCCTGGAAGAATAGAGGATTTTTTTTAGTTTTGCAGGGATACAGTTTAAAAAGCTTATAAGGACATAGAAAAGAAAGGAAGGGGTCAGAGGATTATTTTATTTAGCACATTTCATAGAAGCCCCTTAAAAAGAAGAAATTCATTGCAATATGGCTCATTATGCAAGGTAAATAAAGTGTTTCCCTAATACTGCTTCTTTTTCCTTCTGGGCCATAAGCAAACCTGCTTATTTATTCACCAGAAACATCATGACACAAGTCACAAAACTTATCATGTAGCTTCCCCTCTTCAGCTCGCAGCTGTATGCAGCCCATGGGGAAATGCCTGAATATACCCATTGACAAAAATACTGGGTTTACACTGGTGGATTTTTTTTTCAATTCCTTGTATCATACTGTTCACCAGCATTCAAGTTGCTGCCAGGTTTTTGGTTAATTCAAAAAATGTAATGAATTTGAAACATTGATATTTACTTAAGAAATTGTTTCCATTAGCTTATAACATTGCTCTGTAAATCTTAGCAATCCTGTTAATGCCAAAGAACTTAAAACCATGGAGCTCTGATTATACCAACCTGAAATCCAAGTGACCCCTGGGTTAGAGGCAGTTTTTGTCTTGTGCAAAGGGAGGGTGCCACGAGGGACTGTAACAAATGTGGTCTCACTTAACACTTTTTTGAAAATTTAGTGAGCTCAGCCTTAAAAAGAGTTAATGCTCAACTCTTGTTACTCTGTGGCAGTTCCAGGATCTCATCGCTTATAACCATCATGATTTCCAGCTTAAATGTACTTACAGCCAATTTAGCCCTGCTTGTTCCTAATACCAAGGTTGTTCTTAGATTGCTTAGGTAGCTTTTCTCCCTTGATACTCGTCTCCAAAACACATTTAATGATACTGACTGTATCGCCTCTTAATTTTGTCAGGCTGTGGAAGCCATGATCTCCACTTTTCTCTTGTGCGATAGATTTCCCATTCCTCCCCATCATCCTATCACCCTTTCCAACATCAGTTTGAGCACATCTTTCTTAACCATGGGTGGTCAAATTTTTACTCAGTCTTCCTTGTGCAGAACACCCTTCTCAGGGCCTCATACAATGGTGCTAAAGCTTCCCCATCACTACCTGAAATACCTTTCCTGATGCATCCAAGTGCCACTTTTATATTGTATACTGTTACTACATTTATATGGTTTCCTGTTGCTGGGGGCTCATATTCTTCGTGTGGCCAAGTAGGACACACAGACCTTCTTCTAACCCTAGCTGTAATACATTGTGTCAATGAAACAAATCACAAAAATCCTACCTGGTGAAAACTGCCTATCAAAAACCACTTATAAAACAGGCTGCCAAAGATTCGTTGAAAAACAACTATCTACTGAAACTGGAATTACATCCGTATGTAGTGAATGTGCATGAAATGAATCACTTAATCAGCTCTGTTAAAGAGGCAAAAAGTGAACGTTTGTTAGATATTATTGTGACTTGCAAACAAAAAAGCATTTTTATCACTGCTTATTGCTTGCATTGCATTAGTGCCAGGTGGCCTCCCACCAAAAGGAAACTTCTATTGTACTGGGTCTCAAACAAACATAAATTAAAGCAAAACAAAGAAAATATTCCCTAGCAAAGTACTTCCTACTCTGATTTGAAAAAAAAAAAAACAAACAAAAAACAACATCAAGGGAAGGTGGGTTTTTAGGTCACTAGTAGCTGACATTGGAAATAATAACTCTATCATATGGTTTCACTTTACTGTTGTGGATGAGTAGCTGTTTGAAGAAAAATTGCATAGCAACTGTTCACAAAAAACAGTACAATGTGAAACACCATTACTTTCTATGCAATCAGGACCCATCTCTTCGCAAGCTTGCATATGAGTGCAGGCATATAGTTTTGCAGGTTCACTGTAAGTTTGACTCGTCTCCCCACCTCCATTTTTGAAAGAGAAGAGGATGGCTGGTGACTACTCACCAAGTCAGCTGAAAGCTCTGCATCCACACAGCCTGCAACCAGAGCAGCTGAGTATCTTCCTTCATAGAGAATCTGGGAATGAACTGGATGCATTAAGAAAAGCTCAGGAAGTATAAAGTAGGTATTAAGAGAGTACATTTGGGACATGGCAGAAACATGGAACAAGGAGGCAGATAATTGTGTTTGATTTTACAGTAAAACTGGCTCTAGAAGAGCCAGCATATTGTTTGAAAGGCATTGTCTCCTCCAAGATCTGTGTCTTCCTCTCGTCATAATTCTCCTCTGCAAAGGCTTAAAAAAGTCAAAATGGAAGAGCCCCCCCCCCCATATTTAAAACTCATGAAAAGCAGATTGAACTGGTTTTGAATAAGTATGTGCCAGCTAAAAAACTGACCATACCTCTGCCCAAGTTTAGTGCCTTTGGAGAAGAGCATGCCTGCAGTAATTAGTACAACTGCTGAGACTGTTTCAGAGATTGCCAGGATGTATATACTTCAAAAAACTCCCCACAAAACAGAAACAAGTAATCAGCATTAAAAAAAATAGGTGAACAGGATTTGCCTTGTTAGACGGCAATCTAAGCAGTGTTAGGAAAATCCTCCAGTAAGAAACAAAAATGGTGCTTGCAGCTAGTTATAATAACACATTACTAACTGGCATCGCTGACTTAGAGTTTATCCTTAAAACCACTATATTGTATAATAATTCAAACACTGGCTCACTCCAGATCCTGCTCTTTTAAAAAAAGAAGAGTTGGCCAAACTGCTATTGATCACCCCTGATGTGATAAAAGGGAGTCCTATTGACCACTGGGAAGGTGGATCAGCAAAGGAAAACCAGTGACACTGTTTGGATTTATGCTGATATAGTTGGGTCCAGCTACATAAAAGCCACCTGAGAGAAGATGGGAGGCAGCCATCCCAGTGGTGGGATGATCTAGGCAATGCATGGGAAGCAATGCAGGCTTGGGAGCTGAGTAAAAGGGGAATAGAAGAGGACTGCAAGGAAGCAAGGACAAAAGGCCCGAAGTAGCACTAGGAAGCACTAGGAAAAGCCTCAGCTATAAGCCTCAGACACAAAACTGCAGTAGGTGAGCAGGAGAGGGTGCCAGCTGGGAATCACACTATGAAATGAAGCAAGCAGCAGCCTAGAAGGAGCCTCTTTCCTCCAACCCCAACACCACACTATAATACAGCTGAAGAACAACGAAGCTTACCAGCCCACCATGCCAGAACATTACAGGGTATGTCTAAAAGCCATGTCCCGGGTAATCTCTGGCCTCAGAGGCTCTGCAGAGATATGACAGGAAGGAGAGGTGAACCAAACTTAACAGGTCTTGAAGGAAGGAACTTAGACTGATGGGTGAAAATGTCTACAAGGGCCATGGGGAGGCCAGCCTTTGTGTACATGGCTCGACTGCTAGCTACTGCTCTGGTATTTCTGTAGCTTGCTCTATAAAAAGACGGAATGCAGTTACAAGCCTGGAGGCTTTTTGTGTTATTACACAATGTACGGAATATGAAAAACATCCTAAAAAGAATGCCACAAAATCCACAGAAGAGCACCACATCTCACTTTCCATTTGGGAGAGGCAGAGACTGAAGCAAAACAGAACTTCTTAATGGACTCTGAATAGACAACATTCTTTGCCAGCTTATAGGCTCAAGCATTACTCATCTAGTCCAAAGTAATTATGGTTAATGAGAATACAGGTAGTCTAAATTATGGATTTTCCATGAAAACTATTTCATGCTGCCCCTTTACCCACAGCAGAATTTGAAGTATCGCCCATTTACAGACTGTGTTGACAAAATTGGTGCAATATTTAGAGACATATTGGAAATGAAAGATTTTTTTTCCACTGTTGCAGAACAGTTTCACAGCAGAAATGGTATTGCTTAGCAAGTGCCACATTAATCACTGGCATACTGTAATAGGTTCTTCACAGAAAGTCAACCTAATTAGGTCTGGATATTTAATCTGAAGAATGGTTGGCACAATTAGGTTACAGCTATATGATAGCTTTGAACTCAGCTTCATTCGTTACGTATAGGTGAGAGATAGCGTAAAGACACCTTTCCAAATAGAGATGGCTTGCCTTGTGGATGACTGGCCTGGTCTCCATAAACATCAAGGCAAGTAGCCTTGAAATAGCAGCTCACATGAACTTCACAAGGCTAGCCTCAAATTCGCTAGGTTGGCTGCCACAGCATCCCCACAATGTGGGAATCCTCATGAACTGCACAGAACTAAGTTCAAAAATTAGCTGCTTGTCTTGGGGGAAGCGCTAGACTAAATGGCTTTCAGTACTTTCAGCTCAGGTGCACCTGGTTTAGGTGCAGTCACATTGGGTAGTCCATGTCTAACTATAACCCACTGTGTGACATTGGCGTAACCACAGGAGAGCTGTGAGAGACTGTGCTAAAGGATACTGCTGTGATTTCCAGTAGCGTGATTCTGGGGGATGGTAAGACCAACTCAGAGGTATCGTCATGCATTCAAACTAGAGCTGCCTGTGCACACCCAGGGGAGATATTTCTCTAAATACATGGACAGCGCAGAATTATTTCAATGATGGGTAACGGATACTTCAGAAACAAACACACAAAAAAAAAAAAAAAAAAAAAGTGAGCTTCCTTTTCATCTCTTCTTCTCATGTGCTTCTCTGAGCAGAAACAAGTCCACACACTGGAGCCTGGGTAGTAGAGAGCCCAGATGAAGTCTGCAAAACAGGGCTTAGATCTTCACTGAGACTGCACTCAGTAAACTTCTAATCAGTCTGCAGGAAAAGCTCATGGTCCTTTTGCTACTAGCATACTTGTGGAAGCCCCTTATTACTTTTTTATATACCTTATTTTTAGCTCCAACTTGGCTTTGGCCTTCCCTATTTCACCAGTAAGTACCCAAGCAATAGTTTTATATCTACCCCCTTGCTTGCCTGTCCTTGTTTGTGCTTCCTGTATGGTATCATTTCCATTTCAGACCACTAAAAAGCTCCTTGCTTAGCCAAGAGGATCTCTGCCATAATTCCCTGTCTCCCTGTGCAAGGGTTAGTTTCATCCTCAGCTTTAACTAAGTTTTCTTCAAAATCAGCTCTCTTGAGCACCTTTGCCCCTTCTGGCAGCTTCTCTGAAGATCTTAAATAATTAGCTAGCTATGCTTCCCCGTGTAAATTATGATCTGATTATTCCTACAGCTGGTTTCAGTAACTTTCTAGAACAATGTTTGATCTGTCTGATGGAGAGAACAGGAGTCAGTTTTCCTAGATTTCTCCTACTCCCAGGTCATTTTTAAATTTGAATTCCAAACATTCTTGCCTTTCTTTTTCAAACCAAAATATCTGGACTAATTGAAGGCATTTAGAAAAAAAATATGCTTTATCTAACTTGTAGCAAAAATTAGTATTTTCAGAAAACAGCATGAATTTTACAAAGTAATCTAAAATGGCAAAATTTAAGCACAAGTCTTCTTCATGTCTAGTTGTTGCCACTAGAGTGGGCCCAGTAATAACTAGAAGGAAGAAAATTAAAAACAGAAAAAACCCCACATGTGCCTTTTGTCCCATATTACGCCTGTGGCTTAATTATACAGACGCATTGTGTGCTTTACTAAAAAGCAATAAAGGCACTGCAAGAAGTACCATTAATGAGTCAGCATCACCCCCTGAAGATCAGCTTAGTTTCTGGAATCTTTCTGGTGGAAATGCCTTTTATTTCTTATGTGCAGCTTTGTCTCCAGTGGTCCATATCCAGAAGTCTCCAGTTAATTGGTACTGGTGTAAATAGCTACCAAAGGGTGAAGACTGAGGTAATGAGCAAGATCACAACCAAATCCTACCAGTTCAGCAGTATGTATCCACCATGAAGAGGGTAAACTTGATGAGAGGATATTAGCACAGAAGTAACAACTCAGAGATGCCTTGTCTTAACAGGAGATATTAGAGCTGAGAATAGTCTACCATGGGGTGAAGGCACATGGTGAAAACATGCAGAATGGGGGTGATGCAGAGAAGATGCCACTAAATTATGTGTATGTCCTGGAACTTCTTGCTATGAGGGTTTTCGGGATATTAGACATTCTAGAGATACTTACCGTTCTACTGTCTCTTCAAGGACTTAGGACTTGGCCAATTTTAACTTTTGGAAGTTGAAAGCAAACCTTCCCTGAAGGCAGGGTAACTCGTTAAAAACTGCTGCAGGATTGCTCTGCACTTTCTAGTACCCCAGTTTTGAGGAAGCATCCCACAGCATTTAAAAATCTCATTTTTACTGATGTGTTTATGGAAAATGGTTGAGTAAGAATGAAGGAAAGTCTTAAGTATGGAAAGGGTAGAATAATCTTTTTGTGAAAATTGCACAGTTTGACAAAGATAACAGTTTTTAAAGAAGAATTTCAATTTTTTGGTGGGGAAAAAAAAGCCACTGTGAAAAAGCCTGTCTGGGAATCACCACTGAACACACAGGGAAGGCATAGTCTTTCTCCGTGTTTCCACTTGAAAGGTGGTGAAGACCTCTCCAAAAATGCCACATACCATGGATACATCCATCAACACAGATTCAAGATGAACTCCTGCATCAGTGCATTTAGGTGATCTCCAAATATACCAGTGCTTTTTTTTTTTTTTTTTTTTTTTTTTTTCGCCCCTTTCTT
>VYZV01039856.1:0-25052 GCA_013401275.1 Pandion haliaetus | reverse complement strand
CTTCAGTAGCCAGGGCCATGGGTTGTTGGGTCCATCCTGTGACTTTGGAAACACTGCCTGTCTGCTCTGGATTTAAACACCTTTTTTCTACAGAGCTTTCATTAGCTGATGCTCCACCCCGGTGTTGCCAGAGAACAGCCAGCACAAGAAACATATCTACCCTTCTCTGAAAGCTGGATAATTCACTGGATAATCTCCATTATTGGTGAACGGAAAGCTGAAAGCTATAAATTGTATTTTAAAAGTTCATTGTGAACACAGAGTGCTGCAGGAAGTAGCAAGCTTATCAAAGATCTTTATGTTGCCTACAGTATCAAATGTTATGTTCACAGGGAGAGCAGACAAACAAATTGACAGGATACGTCAATAAAGTCTAGACTAGAAAAGGTCCCCTGAGAAACCAATTTCAAAATCTTTAATCTACCACATTTTATATACTTTTATCTGCAATAGTGCAGATTTTCACACACCATATTTTAAGAAAAATGTAGTTAAATACTGTTGAAAAAAGAAGGGGGGGGAGGAATTACTGTGTTCCTTTTTATCTAACTGCATGTTTGAAGCCTCATTCAGCAGAATATTTACATATGTGCCTATGTCATTCAGACTGCCCACACACTTTCTGTACCCACTGGAGCTCATCAGATGCTTTAAACTAGGTATTGAAATGTCCTACTGAGTCAGAGCCATAATTAAAATTTCTTTTTCTTTAAGGTGGAGAACAAAAAGCTTAACTCTTCCTCCTGGAAGCCACAAGAGTTTTTAAGAACAGAGATGATGTGGGAAACCTTGTGCCCCTCTTCTCCTGGGTGACATCAAGACCATTGCCAAACGTACCATGTAAAAAGTGCTCCACATAGTGAGGTGTGAATATGACAGTCAGCTCCTTCATCACCATTTCAAGCATTCTCAGATCATTGGCTTTGCAAGTGTGTATTTTGCACTTGTGTTTGAGGAGATGAACATCTCTTCAGTCAATGAAAATATCCTGGAAAACATAGAAGATGACTATGAACTCTTCCAAAAGTGTTTGGCATTACAGAGGGCAGGCCTGTTCAGAAAGAACTGAATTTAAAAGTTATGAAGGAAATCCCAGGTTACAAGATAATCTCTGGTTTTAGAGGACTATTTCACCTTTAGCCCATTTCTCATCAAAATCTTGGCTTTGCAAGAATTTATGTCTGACTTGCATGACAGAAGGATTTTATAAGAAACTTGTATTAATTTTAAAAAGCCAGTGCCATGCTGTCCTGTGTGTTTTGTAGCATCACTCATTGCTTCTGTCTGCTAAGTCTGGATAAAGAATTTCATTGCTAATAATATAGAAATGGTCTGATTTTGTGAAAATGAAGGGGAAGTGGTTTTTTTCTCCTCCAAGACATGCAAACCTTAATCCTTAGTTCTTTTAAGGATAAGACACTTCATCTGAATGTGACAGAGCGTAGGTTTTATAGATTGTTCTGAAATGTGTGCACTGTGTATGCTTGTGGACATTCTTCTTCATATTCTACTTAAATAGCAGCCATTGCATGCATATTAAAAGAAAAAGTGGGAAAAGCACAGCCTCTGAAAAGATCATTCATATTTCATTCCTCCCAATATGGTTATTTCTTTAATTTCTTTTCCCTTTCCCAGAGAAGCATATCAGATTGTTCTAGACAGGACGCCTTATCTATGACTCTTCTTATACACTGGACGCTAACCACTGCAGAACATCCTTTTATCAAGTTGATTCTGAAATCACTATGATTTTATGCCACAATAGAACACACCATATTGAAATAGCACATATTTCCTGTTACAAACACCCATCGAGCAATCCTCACAACATCTGGGGAACCTGTCTTATCCTATAGCTTTCTTGTTGCTTTTCAGGATATTCCACTGAAGGAATGAGAACAAATCAACTACAAATTTGCATGGAAAAAGCACACAAATTTTAGATGTCAATCTCCAATTATCAGTGACTGAAAGGGCAAAGGACCCCACTCCAGTGCCACAGTCAATATTCTTCACAGATAAGCTCCTTCTACAGCCCTCACTTTGTCAACTCTTTTCTGACAGCAGAGTTCAAAGTTTCTGGTTTTATCACTTTAAATTTTGTCTGCATATAGTTTTTTCATCTGCCCATCCCCACTCTACCGAAGAAAACCAACCCCTCACCTACATTGCCAAATTAGACAGCCCTTCCTGTGATTCTTGAAAAATTACCTTTATGATTCTTTCAGGGAACCATGGTACTCCTAGACATGTCTTTAATGTGGCCCTATCATTCTTTCATTGCAACACAGAATACTTATTGAAAAGCAGCAATAATGCTATTTAGAATATTATGCAAAGGAAAACACATTGAAATACCTTGAATGATGGTTCATCAAAGAGTTTAAATTCACAGTATTGCCCGGTCCTCTTTTTGGTGATACTTTCGAGTCTTATCCATAACTGGTGTGTTGCTGAAAGATAATTGTGGGATATAAAGAAATAAAATAGAGTAGTTAATAGGATCCTACCAGCACTGACCAGCTCTGGCAGTTTACTGCATTTTTTTAATTTTTATTTTCAGTCTGTCATTCCACAAATAGTCATAGCTTCTTGCTTTTTGTGCTCTAGTTTCCTAATGCATCGCTTCCACGCCACTGTTCTCTTTGACTAGTGCTGTTTGTGTTTAAAGTGCTGTAGAAACAATAGTCAGAACTAACCAGTCTGCCTGAAAGACTGAAAAGCTATTTTTTCTGGTAGTGGAATACTGGTGTTAATATAGCAAAATCCTGTGTCTGTTACCAGTAGTGCATTTAAGGAGAAGAATTCTTTTAAGAGCTATTTCTGCCATTCCTGTGAATCTGAAGCAATGGTGGTGTTTTGCTGGTTTCTGCTATGTAATTTCAATATGCAACAATCTCTCCAAGTTGAATACTTTGGCATCCACACATGATTTGCAGTTTAGAGTTAATTTGACCTCAATAGCAGTTTCATGGAAATGTTTTGGCAGTAACGAAAATATCCTCAACATTACTACTTACAGCTTGAAACACCAACAATGGTTTTACATGCTGGCAATGAAAGAGCATGATAGGCAGGTTAAAAATCATTAATTCCTCTCTCTGAAACTGATATTTTCTCACTGAAATATTTGAAAACAAATCTACTTTCAACAGGTTATTTCTGTATTAACGTGATACCAGCAACATCTGTGCAGCTACCTCTCTTCCCTTGTGGGCTAGCACTGTTCAAGGGAGCTTGAAGGAACACAGCTCTTGCTTGCTTCACCCCACAGCTGTGGGGTAAACATGGGATACAATGTTTGAAGTGTTAAATAATTGGAGGAAGTGAATGGAGAATGATAACAATAGCAACAGGGAAATTTCCCAAGTGATCTAAGAAGGTTGTCTGGTGCAGGCTGGATGTTTGATTATGTATACACTGGATACCCACTTCTCTCTACTTGAATAATACATGGGAACTGGTAATTGTTTACTTTAAAATATCAAAATGAGAAATGACCGTGTTCTGAAAATAAAACCTGGAGTTTCAACTCTGCCACCTCTAGGAAAGCCCAGTGGGAGGGATAGGATTGCTAGAACTACGGGAGGCCTCCTTTTCCTTATTTGTTATCATTTAACAAAATCTGAAGGAATCTTCCTTCGCAGAAAGCAGGAAACAATTCCTATGCGGCTCCACAGCCATATAGACGTTATGGTGCCCATTTCACTTGCGGCATTAAACAACGGAGGGCTTCAGGATTGTACCGGGGCTGTACTGAGTCACCAAACGCTGGACGAGAAAAAACGAAAGAGCACATGTACAGTGGAGTGCTTCTGACTAGTAACAAATGAAAATATAGTGCTCTTTAGCCACCTTCTCCCTCCAACGTTCTCAAATACAACTGGCTGTGTTCCACTACTGGAAAGATTTTTTAGGGAGCATGTGGTCGGCAGACTAAAAATTCCAGCCAAAATGTTCCTGTTAGTTGGTGATCATTTTTGAAACCTGAACATTGTGAATCAATGTTGTATTCTCAGCCCTTCCTCTAAGTCTGCTTGGAATTAGTAACCTAGAGTTTTATGGCAATAAACTCCAGTATCCTGTTGAGAAGAATCAGTGTATGTGTTGTCTACATACCAACAAACACAAGCATGCTTCTGCATGTCACTGAAAAGTAAAAAGGATTGTACACATGGCATATATATAATACAATGTTAAGATGTCTGCATCTGAGAGACAGATTGTAGCTGCCACTTCAGTCCCAGGATGAGGCACACCCCAAGCAGTGTCAAGACCCGAGAGGTCCTTGCCTTATATAGAGTGAAATGTGGTGTCACCGACTTCAGTAGCAAAATTCTCAGTGACTTTTGTGTTCTGCCCGGGATGCATCATTATTCCCCATATACAGAAGCAAGTATTTTACCAGAATTACCACGATTTTTGCTACTGAGAGAACATGTAATCACTTAGACAAGTTGTAACAATATTTATGAAATGTGCATCTCAGATTTATCTTGCACAAATCTTATTTTTCTATCCAAAGTTGCTTGTTATGCAACTCTGAGGACTGTTAAATATTGCTTGATTAACTTTTACACAGTATTATGAATAGTCTGTTTGGAAAGCACTTAGAAGTAGATCTGGCTACAACCTTACAGCAAACCTACCAAACTAATACAATTCACTAGGTTTGTATTGATGTGGAAAAATTGCATTTCTTTATGTCTGTTAGCTTACCTTAATCAATTTGTTCATTTTCTTATGGATCCAGTTTAACACCTTCAAACAACACGAGTTTTTGTTCTTATAGCCTCTTCCATTTTCTCCCTTGTTTGTATAAAAGAAACATCCAGCACATCAAATGGACTAGCAATGCTCTGTTTGCTTTATCAAGTATAAACTCAGCCAAAGCTATCAGCTAAATACCCTGCTCATTTCAACCGCGTTATCATTAGACCTGCACTTTGCAGAGATCCCATCTCTCGTTTACAGGCTTGCGAACCTTTCCACGGCAAGCTGTCTCCAGATGCGCAGTTGTAGAGTTCCCAGTGGTGCACTAACAATGGGAATTGAGCTGTGACACCCAGCCGAAGCCTCCAGCACCCCTGAGCCCTGCCCATAGCCACCTCCTAATGGGTTTTTCACACTCGCCTGTGCTTTAAGGTTCCAAGCAGGGAACTTAGTCCAGGATGGGGGCCATCCCTCTAGGGATTTGCAGAAGGGATAGGCTCATCCCTTGTACAATAGTCTCAGAATATTGAGCAGGAATTGAACTGATTGAAAAAACAGAGCTTTCCAAAGCCCCTTTTTATTGTTTTTTTTTGTCTTTGGCTTAACTCATTCTGGGTCGATATTCTTTACAATGTTAACCTTTCTTGATCAGTGATTTTAATACAGCTGTCAGAATCAACTGAGGAAGATATTAAGAAATCTTCTCTCCCATTGCATTACCAAGGGTGTTTCAATGAAAACACAGTCCTTTTGATCTCAGTTATTTGGGAGCTCTTCTTCTGCAGCTTGTATCTCAGCAGAAAACCTAACAATCTGTTTGCGCTTACTGGGAAAAAGATATTGTCGCCTTGCCAACATAATTACATTGGTGAGTTAGGGAATAATGAGTGAGAACAGATGAAATATTTAGATATAAATAGTCTGTTTTCATGTGCTGTGATTGTCGCTAATAAGGCAAGGACGTGTGGTTTGTGGTTCAGGGACAGGATGAGGAACCAGGACATCTGGGTTCCTTTCCCAGCTTTACCACAGTGTATTGAAGAAGTCATCAAGCTTCTTTGTACCCCATGAGTTGGAAGTGGATAATAATGCTCTGGGGAGTAATTCTTTAATGTTGTTGTTTTCAGATGTTCAGAAGGGAAGAGCGATACAAGTGTACGATTTTTACATACTAGAAATCGGTCCAACTAAAACTTTAAATCCAGATACCTAGAAAGTTTGTGAATTAATTTATCCTATCCTGACTTTAGGAATCTGACCCACTTGCAATTTCATAGCAATGACAGAAAAACAAGAGGAAAATTAAAACCAATACAGAACGTTTGAACAAAATCCTGTCTGAAAGTACAGGATCTTAAGTTTTCTGTGACAAGTTTTTTGGGCTTTACACTTTTTTAAAATTTTTTTTTTTTAACTTCTAAAGTTGTCAGACTAACAATGGGAGTGCTATGTACCTAATAGGGAGATGGCAATGATGTCCTTAAAGACTGAAATGTGCTCATTTGTTCAAAGCATATAAACTACTTAGGCCTTAACTCATAAGGCTTGGTAGGATTTAAAAAGGACCTACAGCGGCCATCTACAAAGGGTTGCATGTCCCCTAGACTATGTGTGTTTTGCTCACTGCAGCTGTAACTAATAAATCACTAAACCATAGATTAAAAGCATATAATTAGTATAAAAGTAATTAAAGCCAAGATTCATTCTACCTAAGAGTAAATAAGCACATTTGGCATGTAAGTCATAGGGGAAAAGGAGATTTTTTTTTTTTTTTTTTTTTTTTTTTTTTTTTTTTTAACAAGCGTATGCTAGCAGAGAGTCTCAAAAGCAGAGTTGCTTCTTTGGCCGAGGAGGAAAAAAAAATCCTGTGCTAAGGATTTTAATGCCTTGAGTTTAAATCATGAGAACAATTCATTTGGGATGAACTTTATATTATTTTAGGGCTTCCAATGCCTATCTGGAACAATTTTAGTAGTAAAAACAACAGTCTGTAATGCAATAATAATTTTTCACCTGTTGATGGATTTTGGGCGTCAGATGGCTGTATCTACATTAGAAAGCTAAACAGCCAAACGGGAGTAGACCTACAGTTGGTAATGAGGACCCTGCATCCATACTGTACGCGTGGTTGGGTTTTTCAGTCTGGTCCCACATGCCAACAGGCTGGAGCACAGGTATTGTCCTCCTGGAGTACCTTTCCGATGTTGGTTTCACCCAAAAGTCCGGTGCGTATGCTCTGACCTGCAGTGCAAGAAAAAGCATGGTAAGTTGGAGAAATCAGGAGATTTGCTTCAGAAGTGCACTTCTGATCCAAACTAAAATGCCAACCTACCCTCACCCTATTTGTACCCTTATCACTTGAATAGGGGCAGTACAAGGGCTTGATTTGCACTCAGAATCCAGCTGGCCAGGCAAACACTGACCACAAATTTCCCCTTGCTTTCATCAAAATGCAGGCAAGGCTTTGCTCTAAATCACTGCAGTTGGACAATGCTAAAGCAGCAGCTGAAATACTTATTGTGTAGCATAATTTCAGACTTTTTTGAAAGAGGCTTATAGCTATGTGTAAGAGAAATTGGCTTCAGTTTGTTGATTTTATCTCATTTGAGAACATTCTTGAGAACAGTTTAGTCCACTGCAGTATTGACACAGGAGGTACAACTTTAATTGGGGAGAATTAGGTCTTCACCATCACTCTAAGCTAATACCATGCTTTCTGTGATACTAAGGGAAAAGCAAATCTCCTGACGCACAAGAAATTCTCCAGGAATCTGCAGCGGTTCATTTATTTCCTAATTAACTTGTACCCTAAAACAGAGAATACAAGGCTATGGTTAACCAAGCCCTTCCCCCTTCCTATCCCCAGTCCTTGCTTTCACCAGGAAAAATGTGGGGACATGGCCTGCCAGGAAATCTTTAGCACACCCTGTCTGGGTCCCCAATAAGGAGACGTGGGAAGCAGCATCCCAGGGCTCACTACCACGTGCTCCCAGCAGAGGTGGAGCAGTTTGCATTCAGAGCAGTCTAGAAAGTTATGTCAGAGTGGGTGAAAATTGGTGAGCTGACAGCTGAGATCCCTTGTCCACCTCCAGAGCCTTAGAAAATGAGCATGCTCAGGGATACAGGGAATAGGTACCAGGAGGCTCATCATCTTTTCCATAAAAATTGCACTCATTATAATGATTCATATCATCATAACGTCTTTCACACCAACTTCCCTAAAATGACAGCCCAAACCAACACACACAGATACATACGTATCTCTAGCTGTATATCTAGGTATGTGAATTCATGTAACTATCTGTCTTTATGTGGCGAGACAAAGCAGCCTGAACAACCAAAAGATTTAGCAACAAAAATGCTTTTCCTATGGCATAAATCCCACTAGTAGTAATTTCATCTCAAAATGGAAAGCATAGCGTTACATTATTTGAGCACAAAGGCCAAATTTCCCTGGTTGCCAGTTAGACCCCAAGCTCATACAAACGCAGCAGGAGAAACCTAAAATGATTTTGTTTCCTAGTGGCACTAATTCCACTGCTGAAGAAAATTTAATTATATTTATATTGACATTATAATGACAAATTTGCAGGCCAGACTCTATTCTGTCTGTTAGGCCAGATATAAATGAAGCACCAGCAGAGACCTAAGGAATTTCTGTTCCTTGGTGGCAGTGTGCCTTGCGGCCCAGCTAGTAATTTCAGCAGTAAGAGGAAAGTTCATTCTGTGAAAAAGACAGTTAAGATTTAATTTTGCCTTAACTACAAAACCTCTCCATTTTGTATTGATCACAGCATCCTCAAACAAACTCCATGTAGACTTTGCAATATGCAGACCAGGCTTTTGTCCTGTACAGCTGTAAAACTTGGTATCTCAGCATAAAATCTTGTAGCAGTTATATACGTATGCATGTACATAATACAATGTGGGTTTGAGAGCACAAGGTTGTACAAGAGAGATGCAGGGTATTCATCACCAAGATAATACTAACAAGGTCAAAGTATTCAGTTGTGATACATTAGTGAAAATGGCCATTTCCTCATAACAGTCCTTGTTACTTTCTCTGACACAGCCTTTTTCAAGCTCAGCCCAACCTGCCACTCCCCCATGTCCATGCTTTTGGGGATAATCAGCAAAATCCCTGTGGAGGTCTGCTGCTCAGCGTCATGAGTAGTCAGTGCATGTTACCATGCTACATGGTTCAGCATTTGTAAAGAACAACAAGAAATATATATATGTATTTATATGAATAGAAACTTGTTACATGCTGTAAGAATTTTGTACAAGGTCTTTTATTAACTTTGTTGTATGACAGAAGTACCCTTCCTTGTATTACGTGCTCAGTGCGTGTTATTATTAAGACAAAATGGCAAAGAAAGATTTTAGCGAGATTTGTAAAGTTCCAGTGGGGAGGGGTGCTGCTATCGCCATGTTAAGGGCTGAGCTTCAATTCAGGGAAGCAGAACAAAATATGAATTTCAGTTACAGTGATGAATTTTTCAACACAGAGCTGATAAATGATCACAGCAGACCCAGCGCCCTGGAGATGCCTTGCTGTTGTGAACAGTAATTGCCTGCTGGCTGTTTGAGGCTGTTGTTGGGATCATATGCAGTAGATTCAGACTGGAGTCTGACATCATTTGACTT
This sequence comes from Pandion haliaetus, assembly GCA_013401275.1. Classification (NCBI taxonomy): domain Eukaryota; kingdom Metazoa; phylum Chordata; class Aves; order Accipitriformes; family Pandionidae; genus Pandion; species Pandion haliaetus. The sequence continues at coordinate 15,692 of VYZV01039856.1, read as the reverse complement.
GTGGTTTTGCTTGCTTATTTATCAATCTCAGTTGCCCCCATATTAAAAGAGAGGCCCTTCAGGAAAATGGAACTTCTTTTCTGAAATTCAAGGAGGTGGGAATTGCAGTCATTCACTGCTGATACATTAATTTAATACATAGTGGCATTTTTAGGTATTTATCCTGGCTATATTCATTTAATATGTTACGGTACATGTACCAGCCTATCCTATTGTTTTCTTAAGGCACTTTATCAGTGTGAGATATTGCTAGTTCTAATGTCAAGATCATATAAGAATTCATTACTTCCCTTGCACAAATGGTGCCGCTGCCCACAAGGAAAGCAGTACCGAGGCAGGGTGTTTAAATTCAGGGCTGAAGGATTTCTTTTTCCTTATATAATTCATAAAGAAAACAACTCTAGAGAGGAAATTATTTGCAAGCTGTAACTGAACTAAATTAAACAATTAGAAGATAGAAAGAGCTGAACAACTTATAATTTTCAAAAGTTAGACTTTGGTTGAGAATAATACTCCAGGACAATCAGAACGTCTATTTTTTAACAGGTTAAAAAACCCACCAACCAAACACAAAAAACTTCTTGTTTGGGTCCACTGAACTTAATTTTCTTTGGCTTTTTCTTCCATACCCGTACAGCAAGACAAAACCCACCTTTATGATACCTGTCATTAGGATACCAGTGGATGGATTAGTTAGTCACTGCCCCAGCTAACCATTATGTGTGTTGCTGGGGAAGCCAGTTAAGGTAGGTTCATTTTTCCTAATCTAACCATACAAAAGAAAGGCACCTAGTTTAACCTACCATTCCATCTCCCTCTACTTTCAATGAGGAGAGAGATGAAAAGAAGGAGAGGCCTGGGCTGCGGGTGGAATCACTCGCTCTTTGGTGGTGCCTTCTCCACCACCGGGGAGGAAAGTGCTGGTATATTTGAAACTCAGTTTTCTCTGTCAAACTGAAATTTTATCACTCCTTACCACACAGAAGAGTTAGGAAGATGACTGTGGGACATTCCGATACGAGGGCAGCAAGAGGCACACAGGAGCCATTGACAGACTGTGCACTTCTTGAACTCCCCGCCCCCCACAGCTGGACGTAGCTGAGAGAGTTTGTCAGTGTTCACAGTCGAAGCCTGGAGCACAGATTTGGCTGAGCTTGTTTTTTCCACTTTCGTCAGTATTAAAAATATGTCCTGTACATGGTACTTCTTCTGGCATTCACCACAGAAAGGCCTTTGCAAGCAGAGTCCAACGCCATCACATTTTTATAAATGCTTCATAGAAGTGTACAGATTTCACAAGCTTACATTGGCTTAAACAGGAGGAATTTTATGTGCTTTACCAATGTTACCTGAGGAAATATAGCTCCCAAATGGTGATTTTTTTTTTTTTTTTTCCAAAATACAGTTATAATATGGGGGTGGATGTATGTTGGCACCAGGCCAAAGTTTTTTAAAGGACACTTAAACCATTTTAGATACAGAGCTTTCACAGCTTGTTTGCTCTTAACTGTAAGTTTTGCTTTTGCTGAACTTTTAAAACTCAGTTAGTATTTTGTTGAAATTAATCTCTCCTCTAAGATTAAATATTAGAATAGATATTAGTTTAAATGCCTCTTCCATGTACAACAACAGTGCCTTCTCTGCGGTCCATTTGCATGCACAATGCAGAAATGAATTTTAAATGTTAACTGTTTTACAATCTTGAAAAAAAATTCAAGAGGATTGTGCAAATATCGTAGAAAAACTGAGGATGACATACACACTAAAAGTAAATATAAATATTTGGGAAGAATGGCAGAAATCCTTTGCTTACGTACAGAAACTCCCAGAGTACTAACAGCGGTCCATCATTTTCCAGAGTTCTGGGATACCTTTGTGTTCCTAAAAAATAAAAAAAAAAATTGTTCAGCTCTCAGTGTTTTAAAGATGCCTGAATTGTTTAGTGAGAAAGAGAGTTTTTCTGGGAATGGAACACTTCTTCATAGCCATTATAACAATTCCTTGTAGCTCATTTATTCTTTTTTTTTTTTTTTTTTGGAAAGACAATAATACCAAAGGTAGAATTCTAAATTCAACAGAATTAAATTGCCCTAAACCCCAGGTATTGAAATCACATTTACTTGCAATTAGTTTGTTTTGTTTTTACCTGGAAAGGTTTAGGAGATCAATTTTAATATATAATGCACTCAGTTGATAATAGATGTAACAGGAATATGACTGAATTTATAACTAGTAAAAATGCACCAATGGCAGGGAATAACTCTCAAGTATAAACATAATGGCACTGGCAAATTATAAACCTACTACATGAAATCTAATAGGAAGCCAGTATATAAAAGCACTGAAGTTTAATATTATAGGTCATCTCTGTCTAATTTTGCGGGGAATTACATCCATCTGCTTCTAGATTTAACTGGATACGTAATATGAAAAAATACAACATGCAAGTTAGAAATGCATATATCAATTTGAATAGAATAGCAGATCATGTAAACTTTATATTTTAATCACAAAATCAAGCCACTTTGAAAAAAAATATATTTTGCAGGCTACCTTAAAACTTTTTTTCACTCCTTACTGAAGCTGAGTTAATACCAACAGTGTAGCAATACTTTAGAGCAAGGGAGAGCATTTTTGCACGGATCCTGCCTTGTCCAGAGTACTGGAAATGTCACAGCAGTGTGATTGGGAGAGTCCCACTTCATTTTCTAGAGGAGATTTGAATAAACATCTGTGCATTTGGATGATCATCTAAATTAAACTGAGTATGGCAGAGACTTCCTTTAGCAGTTACCCTGTCACTAAAGGAAATGAGAGTGTAATTGTTTAAGTCCAATTACAGGATGACTGTTTAGCAGCCAAACATCAGGTCAAATGCAAAGTAAAAGACAAATTAGATGTATCTCACTGTAGATTGTTTTTGTCAATTACACCTCAGCACTTCAGAACTGTACTACATCATATATAAAGCCTTGTTCCTGAACGAGAGAATTCATGGTCCCTTTATATGACACACCACACACGAAGGAAAAAGCAGATAGCCTTTTTTGAAGTCCCATTAATTCTACAATAGTCATAATCCAAAGCACAAATTGTGTTTTTCTTCTTTTCACTTGAATTTTTTTTTCACATTATCTGGTGTGCCATCTCACTCATTCAAGTGCTGCTACATCACTAGAACATATGACTTAAGGTTAAACATGAAAAGATGAATTATTAAACTAATATATAGGTGCTTCAGGCTTTGTCTGATCTGGGATAGATCATTCCTTCCTTCTTCCTGAGCACTGATTTCTTCATAAAGATTTGGTAGGACAAGAACTGACCTTCCATCAAGCCTATATCACCTTCATGCACTTTGTCAGCTACTTACCTCCTCTAAGCTACTATACAAATACTGAATACTGTACATGAACTGTTTGCTGGGATTTTCCTTGTGTAAATATACAGGTTTGATATAGTAGGCTGTTAGAAAAGCAAACAGGAAAAATGGAGAATGGCTTCAGATAAGCCATCTCACAGCAAACTCTCATAATATAAAACCTGAGCTGTTCACAAAATTCTTCTTTTTTTGACCTCAGCTACCTCAGCAAATTTCTTTGCCAAGACTGAGGGCCAGACAACCAGAAGGACTGTGGCTGGTTAAGATATCCTTCCAAGGAGCTAGAAATGGAGGTCTCTACTGGGGAGCCATTCAAAACGTGATCAGCTGTGTCCATGCTGCCCTGTAAAACCACCTTCTCCCATGTCAAATTCACTGACTGCCCGTCATCTGCTTGGATCAGCTCACAGGAGGTCTAGTTAGTGTGCAATGAGGACATGCAGGGAGGGCTCAGCTTTTTTGGATCCCCTCCAAAGGCAGCCTGGACAACACAGCTCCCCACAAGTACCTTGGCCAGCAGCTGCCCTGCAGGGCGGTGCCAGGGTGGGCAGCAGACCTTATCCCCTTCGGCTCCTCGCCGTACGCTTCTCTGCCTCTGGAGCTCCTGTGTGGAGGCTGCAAGCCAGAAAACCAGGTAGACCAAAGGATTCCCACCGCACGCTGGGATGGTAGCAGCCACTCACAGCATGCATGGATGACCAGCAGCACATGCTATTATTTCTAATGAGATCAGCACTGTCCACATATTCATAAATGAACACACACACCAGCAAAGTCGAGTGGTACCTAGCATGTTCATAAAGCCAAATGAAAGCTTGGCTGTGTGGAACTGTAGCACTCTCGTAGAGATTTGTAGTGTTTTAAGTTTGATATTATTTTCAGTGGGGTACCTTTCCTGCAGAAAAAAAAAAAATTAAAAAAAAACNAAAAAAAAAAAAAAAATCTGTTTTCTATATCACATTCTTGCAAACAGGGTCAGCTTCCAGGAGTTTACAGCACAGTGAATGAAAATTAGTGGTATAAATCAGATGGCTCAATTATTTCAAGAGAGCTGAGTCATGTTGTGCCAGTAACAATTTTGCAAACATTTTTGTATGAGTATTTATGAGGCGTGAACTCTTGTCTATATGTGCGTTCAGCTTAGCCTGAATTCAGTGGAGATATGCTAAAATCACAGAGTAGCTAGTACCTAGTGGTTAAACCTGCATTTGCACTCGTACAAAGCATAAAAGTATCCTGGATTTGCATCTAAAATTGATGTTTGACATCTAACTATCCAACTTGCCCCTGTAGGACACTGCAGACTCAAACCGAGTCTTGTTTCCCACTGCTCAGTGCCATCTGTACCTCTCTAAGTGCACAAACCAGGTATGTATGACATCAGAAGAGTAACATTATGGTCACTATGCACAAAGGAACATGACTAGAATAATCATAGACTTAGAATGGTTTGGGTTGGAAGGGACCTTAAAGTTCACGTAGTTCCAACCCCCCTGCCATGGGCAGGGACACCTTCCACTAGACCAGGATGGCATCCCTTCCCTCCAGCACGTCAACCACACCACATAGCTTGGTGTCGTTGGCAAACTTGCTGAGGGTGCACTCAATTCCACTGTCCATGTTGCCGACAAAGATGTTAAATGGCACCGGTCACAATATTGACCCCTGAGGAACGCTATTCGTCACTGGTCTCCACTTGGACACTGAGCCGTTGACCACAACTCCAAGTGTGACCATCCAGCCAATTCCTTATCCACCAAGTGGTCCCTCTGTCAAATACATGTCTCTCCAATTTAGAGACAAGGATATCATGCGGAACAGTGTCAGACGCTTTGCACAATTCCAGGTAGATGATGTCAGTTGCTCTTCCCTTATCCACCAATGCTGTAACCCTGTTGTAGAAGGCCACCAAATTTGTCAGGGATGATTTGCCCTCAGTGAAGCCATCAGGGCTGTCACCAATCACCTCCTTATTTTCCATGTGCCTTAGCACAGTTTCCAGGAGGATCCGCTCCATGATCTTGCCAGGCAGAAGGTGAGACTGACAGGCCTGTAGTTCCCTGGGTCTTCCTTTTTTCCCTTTTCAAAAATGGGGTTTATGTTTTTCCAGTCAGTGGGAACTTCCCTGGACTGCTGCCACAACTTCTCAAATATGATGGGTAGTAACTAAGCCATTTCAGCCGCCAGTTCCCTCGGGACCTGCGGATGTATCTCATAAGGTCCCATGGATTTGTGCACCTTGAGGTTCCTTAGATGGTCTTGAACCTGATCTTCTCCTACAGTGGGCAGTTCTTCCTTCTCCCAGTCCCAGCCTTTGTCTTCTGTGACTTGGGTGGTGTGGCTGGAGCAGTTGCTGGTGAAGACTGAGGCAAAAAAGGTGTTGAGTACCTCAGCCTTCTCCCTATCCCGTGTAACCAGGTCTTCTGCTTCCCTCTGGAGAGGGTCCCTAATGCTAGAGGCAAGGGGAATTAGGTCTCATGAGTATAAATTTTGAGCTAAAGAATTAATTTATGTTTGTTTGAAAGAGCTCAGTGAGGCATAAAAATGTTCAGGAATGTTTAATCCTAAAGGGAATGAGATTTATCAAAGCAATTTGAAAGGATAATACATTCATTTCTGGTTCTACAGGCAAAGAAAAGCCAAAAGAGTCCAAAGCATTAACAACTTGGAAGCTATTTTTCATGTTGCCAACTTGGAAGCTATTTTTCATGCTGCTATCATTACCTCAAGTTTGATGCTACAGTGAAAGGCAAATCTGGTTCTGGTAAGCAATTATTAACTTGCGATAAGCATTAGGTTTACATTTAAAGATCAAAGCAAACATATATAAACCATTCTGAGTACATACATATCCTCTGCTTTCTGTCCTCGCTCCTGATTTTATATCCAGTCATCACTGTGTCTCCCTCTCACCTTCTTAGTGAGTCCAGGAGCAACAGGAATCTGTACTGAAAAGAAAATGTAGTTTATTTAATTCATAGTAATACGTAATGGACTAAAAACTTTAGGCAGAGATTATCTCCATATACAAGACCAGAGGAACTAGAAGATTTGTTACTATCAAACTCATTAGAGAGGCAATGAAGCACTTTCCTAATTGTATTATTTTTCTCCCCTTTGAAAATAGCCATCACCCAAATAATCAAACCATTAATAATACACATTTACTTAAACAAAATTCCCATTCATCTGACAAATCCCAATGCTAGAGCCCCCCATAACTAAAATTGCTATTCAAAGATTATTGTGCCATGAGAGGGTGGAAGGTTGGCAATTTTCTTCGTTTCAGGGAAAGGATCATGACTATGGTAAGATTCCACCTACTCTTTCCAGAAGTGAATTTGGTCTATAGCTGAGCAATCTGCAGGTCATCACTATGACCAAATCCTGAAGTCTTTACTCATGACTGAACTCCACCTGGGATCCATTTGTGCAGTTTTTTATGCTTCAATAAATCTGGCCCTTTGCTTCTGTTTGTGCTCTGTTCAGCCTAAACTTTTCAACTGGATAAAAATGAAGGCATCATTTTGAAAATCCTTATTGAAAAGTCTATTTTTGAAGCATTTTATGAAGAGCTTAAGAGTACAAATTTTGGCTCAGGCTCTAAATAAAACAATTAAGAATTTGGTTTGAATAAAACTCACTATAACTTTACTGTAAGGTGAAGTAATAGAAGTATGCTTCATTTCACGTCTTAGGACAGACTGCTAGATATGACTTCTGTACAGTAATTTTAACAGGTTATGAGCTATTCATCTCTACTCACATGTAACAGGTTCTTCTAAAGTCATATGACCGTACACATAAACAAGCAAACTGATGACAGATTTACAATAATTTTGCAAATGGTATTAAATGTACCTGTAAAAAAACCCCAAACCAAACCTGAGCTTATTCTACATGTAGTAAGCTACTGAAAAAAAACATATTCATCCCTAAATGCTTGAGAATCATCTAATCATTAAATGAACCAACACCTTGCAATAATGCTGACCATGTGAAGGTTAGGTATCGTGGTCATTGTCATGGTTTAAGCCTAGCTGGCAACAAAGCACCACAAAGCTGCTCACTCACTCCTCCCCCCACCCTGGTGGGATGAGGAGAAAATATAACGAAACACTCGTGGGTCGAGACAAGGACTGGGAGGGATCACTCCCCACTTATGATCACGGGCAAAAGACAGGCTCAACTTGGGGAAAAAACAAAATCAATTTAATTTACTACAAATCAAATCAAACCAAGGATATTAGGAAGGAAAACCAAATCTCAGAACACCTTCCCCCCACCCCTCCCTCCTTCCCGGCTCAACTCTACTCCTGATTTTCTCTAACTCCTCCCCCTCAGCGGCACAGGGGAACAGGGGATGGGGGTTGAGGTCACCTCGCCACACATTGTCTCTGCCGCTCCTTCCTCCCCAGGGGGAGGACTCCTCACACTCTTCCCCTGCTTCAGCATGGGATCCCTCCCACGGGAGACAGTCCTTCACCAACTTCTCCAGGATGGGTCCTTCCCTCGGGCTGCAGTTCTTCATGAACTGCTCCAGTGTGGGTCCTTTCCACGGGCTGCCCTTCAGTCACATACTGCTTCAGCACGGGCTTTCCCATGGAGTCACGGCCATCTTGGGGGGCCTCCGCTCCACCATGGACCTCCATGGGCTGCGGGGGGACAGCCTGCCGTCTCACCACGGGCTGCAGGGCCATCAGCCTCCTCAGGCGCCTCTCCTCCCCCTCCTTCTTCCCTGACCTCGGTACCTGCAGAGGGGTTCCTCTCACATTCCAACCCCACTACCCACTGCAGGTTCCCCTTCTTAAATCTGTTCTCCCAGAGGCGCTACCACTGTCACTGATGGGGTCGGCCTGGGCCAGAGGCGGGTCCAACTTGGAGCCAGGAAGCTTCCAGCAGCTTCTTACAGGAGCCATCCCTGCAGCCCTTCCCCCACTACCAAAACCCTGCCACACAAACCCCAACCAGTCATACTAGACTAACTGCTACATGTTCATGAGACACCAAAGACTACTTCCAGATACTGATTATTTCTAGTCCTACAACACAGCAAAACTGTGATACTGGAAATGCTTAACAAGTCTATGTGTCCACTTCATGATCAGGGCTTCCATTAGCTCTACTCTCCAACCTGTAGCACTGATTTACTAATATGGAATATGCTTGCTTCTGTGCCATATCACTACAAATTTAGGCAGGCTAAAAACTGTAGATATTGCCGGATTTACAAAAGACTTGGCTGCAAAACTTTCAGTTAGTTCCAATCCACTCTTGCCAGTTCTCCTGGATGCTCAGTATCTGTAGAAATCTTATCCTCTGACCCTTGAATTTCCTTTAAATTGAATAATTATTTTTTTTTATTGCAAATCATAAGGTTAAAGCGTGGAGACTTATTTTTCTTTTCAAAGTATGTGCAGAGTTTTAGGTTTGGTTTCTAATGCACATAAATTGAAATAATTGTAATTTATATAGTCCAGAAGTTTCTTTTTTAATGGTCTGAAGTGCACCATTAGTTTTACATGTTCTTATACACTGGTTTGACTTAAAACCAGTCTAGCTGTTTTGTTACAAATGGTTTTAGTTTCCAAGTAAACTAAGTGGCAGAGCAATTCAAAACATATTGAATTAATTTCAAATATTAATATCCGCAACTGACTCTAAATCAAAAATAATTACTCTAGACTTAGTGAGCTTTATTTCTGACAGTTCTTATTTTTAAAATATAGTAAAACATATTGCATATATCACTTACTTTAAAATAGCAAATCAACAACACAGGGATTGGCATATTCCTTTTTTTCCTTGTGTCCAAGACATTTCTTTATACAGAAGAAAATGCTTGACTTTTTTTCCCTTCAATAAAAAAAATAATCCTGTAAATGCACCTTTCATGTCCCAATGTGTAGCCACTTTATTGAACTTTCAGATTCTGCAATTAGATAAATCAGATTTCCTAGTGAAGATCTAAAGCTGCAAGTACAATTTACCTTCAGTTCACTAGTGGTATGGGCAGTTACTATCTTGGGACCAGATACTGTAAAGCTGCGCATGAATAGCTTCACCCATAACAGCTGGTCCAGCGATGACCACTGCACTGTTCATGTGAGTCAAGGTGTGTCAAATCACTCCCTGAGGTGGAAAATGTTTGCAGGGTACCCGCCTTGATTTTCTAACAGAAGATAGTAAAAAGACTGCACAAAGAAATAAACTATTGACAGGAATACCAAATGGCCATGAGATGCTTTTTTACATCATTTTTCCCTATTATATTAAAGATGTCCCACAGTGAAAACAAGCCCCAGCTAAAAGCTCTTATCTACAAACACTAATACAGGGCGCTTTGCAACTGATGTCAACAGCAGGGTGATGCAGAGTAGCACGAGTCATTTTTTGCAAAACTAGCTCTGCTAACAACATGGGCTGAGCTGGAGGTCAGCATGGCCCTCCTGTCACAGTCCCAGGTGAAAGCAGCAATGAAGAGCAAGCAAGAATAGCCCAGGCAAGGATTCTGATGACTTATTACACATTTCACAGATTGCAGACTGGTGGGGGGAAAGTACCAAACTCCAGGTTTTGCTCTTGAAATGGCAATGAGCAGTGGAGCTGCACCATCCCACCTTGCAAGCCATGCCAGGAGCATGCCAGTGCTTGTTGGCACTGGGTCACCAAGGTCCCGTTTTGGTGACCTTGGCTTGCAGAGATGGAGAACACCTCCAATGTAGCATTTGCATTGTGATTATTGGATCTCAGAGAAGCCACCAAGGAGTCAGGAGAGATCAGTAACCCAGAATCATTTCTAGTTGTAACTGTACTGATTGCCTGGAGGCTGGCCAGCAAAACTCTGTTTAATGGTGCCCTTACACAGAACTCTATGTTATCCCGATTCATCGTCACTTTATCCTGGCATTTGCTGCTGTGCCTTTATACATGTAATGCTTTGAGAATTTGACCCACACAGAGGCTACTCCCACAACCTGTCCCCGTGACCTTTCCAGGAGTGTTAATGATTTAATGTTAATGGCTATCCACTTCAGAAAGGGTTGTGGAGACTGGGGCGTAAGAGGTCATTATTGTTTAAACACATTTGTTTTGCCTTTCTTCTCAGAAACTAAATCAGAAGAAGTTTCCTCACACAGAATGCCCAAACTGACAGCTTTAGGATGTGAGAGAAAGACACAGTTAATTTAGTGCGAAAGATAAGACACTTGCTTGGGGAAGCACTAATACCAGGCCTACTACCCCTCAGTGTCATTTCAGATTAGTGTACTACAGAGAAAGGGATTCTAAATCTTTTTAATTGAAAAATATTTGTCTTTTCCTTGCTAAAATAAGTTTCTCCCTAGAGGTTAAACAGTTTGAAAATTATTTCTGAATTACATCCAATTTCTGGACAGTTTATCAAAAAAAAGGAGGATGCAGTTTGTCTGTTGTCTTGTTAATTTATGTCACACCAGAGAAAGGAGAAATGTATTTCCTCGGTAACCCAAATGAAATAGTTACATAAAAAGATGATTAGAAGTACAAAGTCCAAACATATCTAACTTGCTAAGATTTGCTGGGTGTCACAGACACATCCACATGCATGAATACATGTGCATACATGGCATAATTATGCATGCAAAGTGGAGGGATAACTATACAAACTTGGTGGTTGAAACAACAGTCGAGAGATCTTTACTCTGCTTCTCTCTCCTTTTTTTCTGGCTGGAAGTTCAAAAAGCATCAAAACCACTGATTTTAATCTACATAGGTTTTTGACTCATAAGGCATGAAATGACCTGAGCAGGAACATTCAAAACCTGTGATCCGGATTCGCTCAGTCCTTGACCCATCAAGAGAAGAATTGCACATGGCCTTGGACCAGCCCCCTTTTGTCCCAAAACTAAAGAATGAGATTTGAAGCAAAGTCCTTGCTTTGACTGGCGTAGGCACTAACCTCAGGAGCCTCCTGGAAAGCATGGTTCCTTTCAGTATAGATGACACGCTGGAAGATTTAAAAAGCATTAAAGAGAGATAGTTAATTATATATTTAGGTGTTCTTCTTTTACGTAAAATGATGCCTCATTATCTATTTTAGAGGTCTAAACACAAAGGCTTAAGTGCACTCTAGTTTGGGGGGCAGCGTATTTAAAATGGCACTCTGCAGGTTGCTGTTTCTATAGATATATGGTCTGCCCGCAGTCTTTGGGTAACTGCCCAGTTCACAGAATGCTTGCGTGTTAGGGTGATTTGGGTCTTTTTTTTCCTTGAAACTCCTTCAAACTAACTGTACTCTTTCCATTTCTCATTGTGCTTGTATAATGGTCATGTTTCCTCTGATCTTTACCAAAGAATAAATATTTTCCTTTTCTAATTCAATCCTTAGCCATTGTTTTCCCAACCTCTAGTTCTCAAGAAATATGATTTCAAAAAAAAAAAAAAAAAAAAAGACTAATTAAGCCATTTATCAAACTTTTCCAAGTAGGTAGAGTGACAAATTAGCCCTATCTTCCACCAACAATCTGATGGATGGGAAGATAAAGATGCAGAGGCTGTTGTTTTAGCTGGAAGCTCTCTACTGTATCAATTGTTTGGCCCCAAGCCAAAAGACCCTGAGAGATGACAAGAACTAATGATGGGTTGATGAAGTTTATGCAGTGTGAGGCCTGACATCAAAGGAAACTGCCCTTATTAGCAATATCTCTATGCCCCCTTCCTGGAAAAAACACTCATTTGTTATTGAAAAAATTTTTACTTCATCATCTTACTCTTTCAGTAAATGGAAAGAAAATGCAAACCATAAATAAATTTGCACAATAATATATTGCCGACGAGTTCCACTTTTCTCTACAAGTATGAAGTGATCATTACGACATTACTTTTAAGTCCACTAAGTGTCTAAGACAGCTAGACTGCAAGTTTCTCTAGAAGTCTTTACTTTCATGCCATTCCTTCAGAAGAACCAGGCTCCCCGACAGCCTGTACACCAGATACAATCTGTGCACGTGGAAGCAAGCATGAAGTCCTGGTCAGGGGAAGTCAGTCAACTTCAGTAGGGTCAGGACCCCCAAAATTGCCCTGGATTGCAACCCACTGAAATCAGGTGTACAGAGGTTGTTGCAGAGTCAGTACTAGAATGCCAAAAGTTTCCTTGGATTCAGAGAGGGAGTGGGAAAATCCACGGAAGAAAAATTCACCATGACTTGGATCAAACCTGCACCACCTCTGGCTCTGGAAGATGCTAAGCCATGTAGCAACAGATGTCAGGAAAGAATTCACGTGAAATATCACTATTTGCTTGTATATACTTACACTCTTCCTAAGTATTCACTCTTGGTGGTTTTAGGATACAGGGTTTTCCACGAGGTGGATCTTGGGTGTGACACTGTTCTTACATGACAAGATCACCTTTAAAGTCTGTAACTTACATCTTTCTCCCTTCTCCCTACATTTTTTAATATGCATCCATACGGAGACCCTTTGTACAAGGTGGAATAAGATTACTACTCTACTGGAAAACAGGAAGAAAGGATGTAAAAGCCAGGATTACTTCTAAGAAAAAAAAACACAACCAAACAACAAATACTTGTTTTGATACATTCTTAGAAAAGTTTGGCTGAAAACAAGCCATTTCTGCAGATACTATGTGTTACTGGGAGCAAGAAGTAAATCTATATATTTTTTACTGGCAAACTATTTAAAAATTATTGTTGCTGTCCCATTTTTTATTCATTTTTTTTCTTGTGGAAATACAACAGTATTCAATTTACTGGCAGAATGAGAAACTGTAGTATTGCTTTATAAAATCCAACTGCAGTAGTTCTGCATAGCCTAATATTCATACACCTGATCAGCTTGATTCATCTTTTCAACAGAATATTTTTACAGTATGGAATTAAAAACAATAATGCAATGAAAAAAATACAGCATTAGAAGTCAGTGCGAAGCCATATTCAGTACATCCTACGGTATTTTACCTTTGTTCTCCAGTCTGGACTTAATAGTAAGTGTAGAAGAAGCACTATGCAAGCCTAGGGTATGTAATCAATCTTGAGCTTTCCTGCATCTCAATAAAATGCCCTGCATTCATCCTTCTTCTATAGCTACCTATCCATCAAGCAGCTTACTCAAAGTAAAGAACAAGTGGCTTTGCACTCATGGAGTTTTTCTTTCCTCTTACTTTTCAAAAGGGGGCATGCCATTTAATCTGCCACACTGCTTTTTAGCCTGAGACATAAAGACAATTTACATTGCTTTATCAGCTGTAGGAATGTCTACAAGTTCTGATGGTTTTTTGGGAAATAAAAAAGCTTGGAGTATGTGAGATCCAACATAAACAATCATTGAAAGAACAAAAGAGAACTTTTCAATACTAAAACCTTACTTGGCAACTTCAAAACAAGGAATTAAAACTTTTGGTTGAGAATACAGTGTGAACCATGCAATACCACAGTAATTCAATTTCTTTCTTCTTCCTGATGCACTTGTTATCTTTAAGTACCTAATACACTTTCTTAGCTGTTTATTGATAGTAGGGCTACTTAGGAACCACTTTGTGGGTTCTCTATATGGTATTCACTTGCAACACTCTAGATGAAACTCTAAATAAAGATAATGCACTGGTGGAAGTTTTCTACTCAGAGCTGTATTTTTTCCAATAAAAATGAAGTGTAAGTATTATGGCAATATGCAATTAAGTGTTCAGATGTCATTGCTTCTAACTCAGGAAGGGAACTCCTTCAGCAAAGAAGCTTAAATGCAATTTGGCTGGAAATTAAATGTTATTCAGCAAAAGATCAGTACTAAAGTTGCCAATGAACCAAACTGCCTGCTTACTTATAATTAGCAATGTGGTCATTGTCTGGCTACCCTGGCATACTGTAAATATGCCTGGGCAGACTGTGTGATTTAAGATTATTTAGAAAACAGTTACTCATTGTCTCAAGAGACAGGTAAAACAACTCCTCTCTTAGTCACTTAGCTTGGCTCAGGGGTAGTGGCTACAACTCAATCCTATTTAGCTTTTATTCAGTAAGCTAAAGAAAGGATTCTTCTTTTCTTTAAATACAGTTCCAATTACTGAATATAGCAAGCTCATTCAGAATTTCAAGCATCAGATTTTTCAAAGTCTGAATTTCCCAAACCGTTTAGCAAAGAAAGTTAGGAAATTTTGTTCTGTAATTTATGACACGATTCAATGGTGGACTTTAAAAAAAGAGTTTCCTCCAAAATAAATAACAACCAGAAACTTATTCCACCCTGCACTTGTCTTTTATTTGCCAGATGACCAGTTTGCTTCACTTCCTTTCCACAACTTTAGAAAATACAGCAAGTCTGTACACATACAGTTCCTGCCTGGAAGCACGGACTTGAGCAGTTAACCCCAAGTTAAAATATAAACTCATCTTTCACTTCTATTTTAAGATAATATTCTGTTAGGGCTGAAGGATACACACAAAGTTTGCCAGTAAATGTTGCCTAGCAGATTTTGTGGAAAAAAAAAAACTTGGTAGAACAAAACTGAAAAACAGATAAACAAACCACCATGCTGCTACTAAAGCTACATAGAGAAGTGTACAATTGTATGAATTACTGCTTTTCCATCATGCCTGTGAAACTGTAATGGAAAGACGGTAAATGCATCAGAGTGCAGAGGTACTGCTCAGCTATGGCAACAGAAATACAGATTTCAGCCACCAAAGTGATCTGGTTTTCACTTGTCTTGATTTTTCCTTCTTCTAAATCATGTTAATATTATGTCTTTTTTCAACTTAAATTAATTTTAGTGTCTTGTGTTGGGAACAGCTTCTGATTTTAAGATGACTTTCACAAGGGTGTTAAGAGAGATTTTGTTCACTAAATGATACGTGAAGACAGTAATGATTCTAGAGCTGCATGTCCTATTTTAACTATTTCCACTATCAGGAAAAGATGGGTTGACCTACTTTTATGTTACAAAAACAGTCAAGGATCTTTAAACAAAATCAATCTCATTGAGCTAAACAGAAATAGAAAGGTGTAAAGTGCTCACAGCATAACCCGGTTAGGTGCCCATCCCGGCAGTGGAAAACAGTAAAACCATCAGAGCACACTCATGATGTGTTTTGCCCAACACAACCTGGGGATTATTGAAAATCATAAAAGCTTGTTTTTAAAAAGCACCATTCAAGTTCTAGGGCAAAGAACTTCAGTGAGGGTTCTGGTGAGCATCACTCTGTGGACTTGGAAGATACGGACTTGAAGTAGAAGATGCGGACCGCTAAATGAGACACAAGAAGAGGTGGAGCAGGAACAATCAGAGATGTATTTGAAAGGATGAAGTGAACTA
>VYZV01039855.1:3200-18448 GCA_013401275.1 Pandion haliaetus | reverse complement strand
TATAGAGAGAAAGAAAATTGTATTGTTATATATGAAATTTTAGGCTGTATCAACATTTAGTTCAGTTTCTTAGAATGTATCTTATATGATCTGTATATGATATACTGCTCAAGCTTGCATGATGGCAGGTTTTCCTAGTGCACCCTTTTTGTGTNATGGCAGGTTTTCCTAGTGCACCCTTTTTGTGTAATTTCTTTATGACAGTGTTTAGGAAGAACATCCTTTTTTGTGTTCCGGTTTTACTGTGGTTTAAGTCATTCAAAACTGTGTGGTATATATACTCAGCAGTATACATACTCAGCAGTATACATGAGCACGTCTTGCTCAATAGAGTTTAAAACTTTGTGTTTAGTAGTGTACCAAAAAGTGTCTGTACATTTATCCTGCTGAAGAAAGCCAGTGCCATGGTAATAGCTGCAGATGTCTTGTGCAACAAATACTTAATAATAATAATTGATTTTTATTTTAGGAAAGTGAAGAAAGGCTCATTGCTAATAGATTCCAGTACTATAGACCCTGCAGTTTCAAAAGAATTAGCCAAAGCAGTTGAAAAAATGGGAGCTGTTTTCATGGATGCCCCAGTTTCTGGAGGTAAGTCTTCATTAACAGTTTACCTCATATTGGACACATCTCTGCAATCTCAGCCACCAGTTTGTACCCTTGTTGGTACAAGTTGCTTTTCTTTGCTATATGTACAGTATTCTTTTTTTTTGTTCCATTACGTTGAAGAAATGTATGTTATTTTAGGAATATTTTAAAGGTTTAGGAATATGCTTTTGTGTTAGACCTGGAGAAACTGAGCTTTCCCATGATATGGTACAGTGGTCCTTTTAATTGAACTCTTTCAAAAAGTTGTATTTTTATGCAGGTATTCCTATCTCTTCACTCTCCATCTCTTTCTTTCTGTTAGGGAAAGACTATTTGGTTACCATTAAGCAGTTCTGCTGCTTTTTCATTAATTAAAAAGGGGAGAATGGAGGGGGGAATAAAGGATTTCATTGTCAAGAAAAAACAGCTTTCTGGTTTTATAACAGTTGAAGAATGTGGGTGATACTTGCCTATTGAAGTTGCTAACTATTGATCTCTGAGTATTTAATCTCTTTTAAGAAATAATATAGAGCAGGGAAATCTTTCATTTTGTGGACAGAGGAGAGCAGAAGCATAAAATTAATGTTTTGAAAACAAAACCATAGCAGGTTATTGAATTCTTCTCTAAAACCCCTAGAATTAGAAGGTGAGGAAAAGCCATTTTGTGTGGGAAAATGTTGGGTTTTTTACAATCAACTCTAAAAACTAATGTAAGTGGCATTGTGAGAATTTTTTATTTTCCTGTCTTTAATGAGGTAATTCAGATAGTTATACCTGAAAGAGAATAAAAATGCAAAGGGTGGGAGAGAAATTGGCCTTACAGAATTTGTAAAAGGTATGATGCATAAGCTAGAAAGAGCATAGCCTGAATTTTAGATCATGAAGATGAGTGTGAGTGAGGAGCAAAAACTAACCATCTTTTTAATTTTCAACTGAAAACTAAGGCAGGATTTGGCTACACACTAGAAGCCAAAATTTTCCTCCAAATTCTGGAGTGAACAGAAAGTAGAAAGACCCAGGTAAGCGATATTGAAGAGTATAATGGGGAAGACAAGATTCTTGCTTCCCAGCCAAAATATTAGTCCTTGTTTTATAAAGTTAGATAACTTGTCAGCCTGGGAATAAAAACAGCAGAAAAAAGTATGTTGTGGGTAGATTATATATCTATCTGATCCTTTTCTAAACACAGCATGGCCTTCTACCTATCAGTTGGGCAATTCTGACATCTTCTATGTGGTTCCCTTCAATCCCTTTCCCCCAAATATGTTGTTTACCTGAGGGAATTATTTACCCTTTAGAAATGTCTGTAATTTGGTTTTACCCATAAGTTTTTTGCTTTAAGGCTGACTATGCTATAACTACAAAGGAAGAAAGAAAAGTTTGATTCCAAAACAACCCTAAGCTGTTTTGGGGGTTTTGTTCCTTGAGAAAATGGGGATAGTGAGACTGGGTTGATACGATAAGATACAGTTGACTACAAATGGCTTTTTTGGTGTTAGTGGTTTATCTGAATACAATTATTTGGTGTTTAGTGTCAGTTACAGATTGAGTGATACTCTGAAGGAGGGGGAAAGAATTGAGACTTAGCTTTCTAGTACCTAATATGTTTATGAATGCCAAGGAGCGCTCTGTACAAATCATGTTTAAAGTGGGCAGTTGATAGAAATGTGGAGAAGTTAAGTATGTTGGAAAAAGCTTTAATGTTATGCTTTGTTCTTTCCATCTTTCAAGACCTAACACATCAAGTCTTTGGGGTATTTTTGTACATCCTGACTGCATTGTTGGCCTTTAGACAAAACACTAAACGGAGAAGTATGCTCAGCTCTCTAGAAATTGGCAGGCATTATTCTGTTGCTGTGCAATGCAATAGACTTGGCAGGAGTGTGAGGGAGGGCATTTGTGGGACGCAGTGAGGAGGAAGAGAAAGCAGCATGCCTGAGCTGTCCTCTTTAAATCTGTCTGTTTACTAGCTGTTGTTGGCACACAATTCCACTTGTGTTTTTAGGTATTTGGGTGTTGCCTGATGGATGTTAAAGTTCATCGGCACTGTGAACAAGTTATTTCACAAACTAAATAATACTTCGAAAATTGTTTGGTCTATAAACCTTATGGAGAAATAGTGGTGATTTTAATCCTGTCCTGACATTGCAAATGAAGTATCTTAAGGCCTAGTATTAGTGCCAGATTTTAGTGGCTTGTTTGCAGCCTTACCCCTGGAAGGTTCTTTCCTTTCATCTTTTTCAGAGCCCAATGTAGTTTTGCCACCTTCTTCATATGATGGGACTGCAGCATTTACTTGCAGCTTACAGTCAGGACCCATTAAGTGAAGTTGATGCACCAAGTTACTCTAGTGTTATTTTGTATTAACTGACTTTGGAAAATACTTCTCATCCCAGTAGTTGCATGCAGATTATGCTGCTAATGCTGTCTAGAGATAGCAATCGCTTTACCCTGGGATTAGGTTCAGAAGCGTATTTAAAACCGACTTCTGTTGGCACTGAAGACACTACTGGCTGA
This sequence comes from Pandion haliaetus, assembly GCA_013401275.1. Lineage (NCBI taxonomy): Eukaryota > Metazoa > Chordata > Aves > Accipitriformes > Pandionidae > Pandion > Pandion haliaetus. The sequence goes on along the minus strand of VYZV01039855.1, from coordinate 15,343 downwards.
GTAAGAGATCTAAATTTAGCCTTTACGAATGGTGTCGAGTTTGTCCTCTCACTGATTTCACCGAAAGTATGATACAGATTCTCACCTTGCAATCCAGAGCAAACTTTACTGGTGGTTTCACTGATGCTGCTGTAACATTTCTCTTTTTAATTCGGTATACAAAATATGCATTGTCTAAAGTACAGTGGATGAATTTTTTTTTTATTTCTAATGTGATGCTTTCTTCATTGTAAGCATTGTTAGTGTTCAGATACTACATTTTCAACTTGTTTTCCCTTCCACTGACTCTTGAAATTGTACCAGCTCTTCTTCTGCTCAAAATGCATTGTACTGCGTTCTGCTGGAACTTCAGAAAAAGGTGTGACAGCTTGATTTGCTTTTCTGTTTTTGGAAGTACGGTTAAACTGTTTTCAATTCTTCTGTAAGTATGGTTCTTTAGATCTGATAACAAAACTTAGGTTGATCTTTCCCCTCAATGTTTACTTTAGCCAAGATAGTCGTCGAAAAAAAAGTCAGACTGCTAATCTGTCATGTAGAGAACTGTAGTCATGCTAGAATCATAGAATCACAGAATCATAGAATGGTTTGGGTTGGAAGGGACCTTAAAGATCGTCTAGTTCCAACCCCCTTGCCAGGTTGAGGCTGGTTAGAAAAGGTTAGACTTTCTATTCCAGCTGTCATTTCAAACTGTTTGATCCTATAGTACTACTTCCATAAGCTCCAGCTAACCATTAAGTGATGGAAAGAGTATTAGTAGTAACACTGACAAATTGAGGCTTCAGCTCTCTGGTAATGTAAACGAAAATGTGAGTCCTTGAAGGGTGAGTTGCAGACTTACTCCCTATATGGCCAGATCTGTACTTAACATGGAACAAAGAAAAAGAATGTTTAGAAATACTGTGGAGATCTTTTTGTTGATTTCCTTTCAGAGAGCAATATATTTCATGATTCCAGCTTAAAAAAAAAAAAAAAGACCTCTCAGAACTGGAGAGGTGAATATATTTCACTGGCATGATCAGACTGATAGCAGAGATTAAATAGGCCAAACAGAGTAATTGGTGAATGTGTTTCTTTTACTTGAACACTGAAGGTTTAGTGCAGCATCTTTTCCAAGGAAGCAGAGGAGAGGGCCTTGCAAAAGAGTAACACTATGTCTGTGCACACTAATGCTTGCAAAGATGATTTGAAAGATGTTGTAAGACTAGACTAGATAATAAAAAATAGTAATGAGTGGTTCAAACATTACATTTCTTAGCTTGTAAGTTCTACTGTAATAAGGTAGTATCATTGATATGTTTGCCAGAGTAAAGCTGGTTTAATAGACCTCTCATGTTGGAGAGCTTTTGTAGAGCTACTTTTTAACTGGCTTTCCTAGGTTGTGCTTACTTTGTTTCTTTACCTTTGTGCATTTTTAGAGAAATGCAATTTTACAACTTCATGGGACTGGAGGAGTTGGTTGGTTGAGTCAACATCTCTAATTTGAGAGATTATGTACTTTTTTAATAAACAGAAGGCATGAAATAAGGAATCTCCTGTATTCAGTGGTATAGAGGTTTTGTTAGGGTTTGGCTTTTTGGCCTGCTAATACAGTGTTAGGATCCTTGAAACACTGTCAAGACAAAGCAGGTTCATGAATTTAGAACTAATAATTCTGATCTGTCCCCCTCAATGGCAGGTGTTCTTGTTGGTGAGGAAAAGATCTAAAGGCATAGCAATATTTGCTCCATTGTTATTTCTGGATTTATGCTTTTAGGCTTTATTTTTAAAGCCTGAATGTGTATACTCAGGATGGCCACAGTGTTCTCTGGGCTGGTGTACTGAGCATAGCATTTATCACCTCACTACTGCTCCTCCTCAGTCACTCCATGTCTTGTCTAATCTTTTCTTTCCTGACATGTTTCTTAATTTGTCTGTTTACATTTTTGTTGAATGCATCTGATCATACTCATTTTTTGCAAAGTTTATGATCTGGGGATGGTAGTAGAAATTATGATGTACAACCTTAATGTTAAAGGTAGTATGAAAAATGTTATTGAGTTATTCTGAAATGTAAATGAGGTAGAAGTAATGCAGGAAGTAACTGATAACAAAAAAGGGAAGAGTCGGGTGAACTGATTTAAGGAAGCTGAAATGAGGGCAAAGAAATACTTTGAAATCTGAGATGCTTAAAAAGCTCCTGATTCCTAATAACTTACATTTTAAACTATTTAACAATACTTACGTTTCTCAAAATGAAGCTAGTTTAATAGACACCTTTTGTTGGAGAGAAGATGGAAAGGAATGAAGATCTTGAAAATGTTACACATTGGCAAAATGCATTTTGACACTGGGCAGGGAGGAAGTACAAACCCTGTGCAGAAATCACAATGGTTGGCAGCAGCTGCTGTTGCAGAAGAGTTAGATAGCACATTTACTGATGTGCTGACTTTGCGAGGGTATTTTTCTGCTGTGAGTCTATCATGCTTTTTATTTTATTTTATGGAGAATGCAAAAGGTAGCAGAAGGCAAGGAAGAATAAACAAATTTGTTGAGAGTATCATCTAAAAATGTTCACTGGGGTGGAGGCAATTATCCTACAATGACTAAAAGGGTGGAATGACTGATTTTATTAAAGTATAGTGTATATTTTGGCTATAAAATTGTGTGTAGTCTGGCCAACTTGTGACCAATGTGTAGGGAAACATAGCTGTCTCCATTTATTCGAAGGTGTAAAGATGAGTTATTCAGGCTAGCCCAGTGGGATATAACCAGGAATAATAGGCTGGAAATTATTAAGGAAAGAAAAATGCATGCTGTGTCTACCAGGAAAAACTTCCTAATGACATTCTTCATACACTGTGGAATAATTTTTCCAAAGGAGATGGTTGAAGCCAAGTAAGTATCTTGACATGCTTTAAACTGTACTGGGCAAAGTGCTAGGAACTATTCTGTAGGGAAAAATCTTTAACTGGCAGGAGGATGGCTGCATGATCTAATAGGTCTTTTCCATCTCTAATGTCTACAATTGTGTTGTGTTCTCACACATGGTGTTCAAAAACAGTTAAAGGAAAACTGTCCAGATGGAAGTTAAAAATCCCTGTGGCACTCTTTGAAAAAGAGTAAGGGATAACTGCAGAATTAGAGCCAACATTCCTCATCTCAGTAAAACTGGATCTAATATCCATGGCTGTATGTGAGCTGTTACTGCATTCCTAATAGCTGCTCTGTTTGCTTGTGGTTACTGTAATGCTAGTAATCTGGCTCATCCTGTCAAGTGTTCTGAGATACACAGAGTAAGAAAGATTTTCAAATTTCAGCCTATCATAACTCCTAGGGAATAAAAATTAATTTATTTCATTTTTTGAATTTTGATTGCTTCTTCTGGAGAACTTTTAAAGTTAAGGAGTTGCAGGTGGTGTTTGGAAATGTTTCTGGAATGCAGTGATGACTTTGAAGCTTTCTGCAAAGTTTGTTTTGGTTTTAAATGTTCATAGGCTTCTTTTTTGCTCTTTTTGCTCTTTAAACAGAGCCTCTTGTTCCTACTGCATATTTTTCATTTAGTGAAAAAACCTACTGTGACTCCCATGTTTGGGACAGTGGGGATGATGAGCACCAGACCTTAATAAACCCTGGCTCCTCCTGAGTCCTAATTCCATACTATGCTAAATGTGGATGGCACACGTCGGCACCGAGCGCAGCACCGCGCACACCAGAGCAGGAAGTGCAAACTGGAAGGCATAGCAGAGTAGAACTGGGAGTACACTGTGCCTGCACAGCAGCCTTCAGTGTGGGGACAGCCCCCACCAGCTACAAACATTGGAGGTATCAATGGAGAAAAGGCAACTTTTTCTGAATCTTCATGCAAAGCAGTTGTACTTGCAATTCAGTGTTGCTTTAAACAGACTTTTTCAGTCTGCAGTGCAACTCCTGTTGTTTAAAAACAAAAAAAGACCAGAGAAACCTGACTTACTTACTTAGATTGGGCCACTGAAGACTTAATTTTGTCTCTTATTCAGCAAAGGAGATCTGCAGATCTTACACTAGACACATGAGAAGAAACATTAACATCCTAAGTACCTGAACCAAAGTCTTAGGGCACATTCATGCAAACTACTCTGTGTTGAAGAAGACTCCCTTGTAGGCCCATTAAACACTTACTTAAACAATTTTAAAGGAGTAAAAAAAAAAGAAACCCAAATGGGGGGAACTTTGCAGGCAGGGACAACTGCCCTTGTAGAGCAGGCCTTTGAAATTAAATTGTTTGCTGATCCTCTAAATGGCTGAATCCAGGACCAGTAAGAATGAACGCTTATCTTCTATTGAACCCCATCTGGATGATGCTAGTATTCTGGGTTGCTTGTGTTTCCTTTTTAAACTCATGGTGATGAGTTGGGCAAGGTTGGGATTTATGTGTGACAATATTATCCGATGATTCGGAGCCATTCTAAGTCACTGGTTCGTTGCAGAAAGTTCTCTTGTAGTGGAGGGCATCTTTATGTTTTGACAAGTCTCTTTAAGTTGTGCTAATAAAAAAGGGGGGAATATTCTAGCAGAAGTACTCCCTCTGTGCTTTAAACAAGTACCTGAAAATTACTTCATGTTTATAGTGCTTACTGTAGTATTGCCAATTGTGTGACAATTAAATAGGTTGAGCTTTTGTCATTAGCAGGACTGCTCCTGCTCAATCCACAGAGAGCACACAGAAATACCAAGATTTCCTGATTCTTCCTCCTCCAACCACATTTTAAAAAAACATGATTTATATGATCAAATAAAACATAAGGGAAACAGTATTGCCTTTTACTGTTGATAAGCATTTAGAATCATAGAATCATTTAGGTTGGAAAAGACCTTTAAGATCATCGAGTCCAACCATCAACCATGCCCACTAAACAACGTCTTGAAGGGCCTTGTCTACATGCTTTTTTAACACCTCCAGGGATGATAACTCAGCCACTTCCCTGGGCAGCCTGTTCCAATGTCTGACAACCCTTTCAGTAAAGAAATTTTTCCTAATATCTAATCTAAACCTCCCCTGCTGCAACTTGAGGCCATTTCCTCTCGTCCTAGATTTAGATTCAGTTGTGAGTATATAAACTATGTAAACATTCACCTTTCAGTTTGTCCAACAGTATTTAGTCCTGTTGGCTTCCTGCTTTGATCTACTGAAATGCAGAGGACAGAGGAGAGTCATGCAGTTCCAGAGCTGAAAAAAAAGTTTTTAACTACAGTTTTCTTTATGCCAAGCACAAAATAGGACTGTCCTGGTTTCAGCTGTGATACAGTTAATTTTCTTTCTGGTAGCGGGTATAGTGTTATGTTTTGGATTTAGTATGAGAATAATGTTGGTAACATTGATAACACACTGATGTTTTCAGTTGTTGCTAAGTACTGTTTATACTAAGTCAAGGATTTTTCAGCTTCTCGTGCCCAGCCAGCAAGAAGGCTGGAGGGGCACAAGAAGTTGAGAGGGGACATAGCCAGGACAGCTGACCCAAACTGGCCAAAGGAATATTCCATACCATATGACATCATGCCCAGTATATAAACTGGGAGGAGTTGGCCAGGGAGGGGCGGATCGCTTCTTGGGAACTAACTGGGCATTGGTTGGTGAGTGGTGAGCAATTGCATTGCGCATCACTTGTTTTGTATATTCTAATTCTTTTCTTATTATTATAGTTAATTTTATTATTATCATTATTATTATTTTCTTCCTTTCTATCCTATTAAACTGTCTTTATCTCAACCGATGAGTTCTACTTTTTTTTGATTCTGTTCCCCATCCCACTGGGTGCGGAGGGAGTGAGCAAGCAGCTGCGTGGTGCTTAGTTGCCAGCTGGGGTTAAACCCAGGGACCTGAAGTGAAAACAAATGACTTACAGCACTGTTTTTGACCTACAGCTTTAACCCTTAAAACTTAGCTATCACTTTCATTCCTGTAGTTTCACTGAGACACAGTGCGTAGAATATCATAGACCTTAGACAGCTTTAACCTGTATCTGTTCATGAGAAGAGTTACAGGGTGGCTTGACAGGAACAGAGTAATGCATGGAAATGTCACCGTAATGCTGACCCTTCAGTTTCTGTTCCTGGTTCTGTAAGCAGTTGTATTTTAATTATTCTGTATTGTGGAAGAACGTTAAATTTTTCTGCAGTAAAATGGAGGGGGGGGGGGGGGGGAAAGTGGGAAACACTGTGTAACACTTTATTAAAACCTTTCCGTATTTTAAATAAATCCACGTAATAATTTGATAGTATCCCTTTCTGTTGTTTAACTGTTGGTAAACTAATGGGTTTTTTTAATGTGTAGTTTAGGTCATTGACAACAATACTAAGTTGACGTAATTATTATCCATTTGCTTTATTTGATATGAGTTGCTGCAAACTGTGTAAGATCCTAGTTACTCAGTAACTGTATAGTTTAACCGTATGCAGTCAGAAACAACACATTTCGCTGTCATTTTGTTTTCAATTTTGTGTTTCCTTTGCTTTCTGAGAATGTATGGTGGGAATGTGTGGCTTGTGGCTCTTAGTACATTTGCCAGTGGGAGTACAGAGAAAGTCACATTGACTTAGCTCTGGCTGAGGAGCATACTACTTGTGTTTCATTTGTGTTAGATTTTTGGTTTTGCTTAAAATCATGACTCTTCAGAAATTAATATAAAAGTAACTTGTTAGATAATCTGTACAGGTACATGACTATACATAGTTAGCTCTTCAAACTTGGTTGATTTCTGATGTCCAACATTTTTCTGATTAAACTATTTCCCAGAATTGCTACAATTGCTAGTAGTCCGAAAGCTGTATTTGGGAGTAGCTAAATGCTTTTTGTCTTGAATAAGCATTTTACATCGAGTATGCTGGAAGAAGAGAGATTTCCTCTCTCTTTTAAAAGTTGGAGGACAATTGGAGAAAGGAGTTTTCGGTAGCGTTATCAGCATGTGAAACATTGCCGTAATAGAGCTCTAGTTAAACTAGGAGTGTGTATAGCTTTCCTATTTCTGCAGATACTCATCTTAGAATTTATATTAGTGGGGAGTTAGGAGTGATGCTGGGGCAGTGGGAAGGTTTTGTAGCGGAAGCGCTAAATGAGAAGCTGATGTGAATTTGGCAAGCAGGAGAGTTTCCTGGGATGGAGCATCCTCTTAGCAGCCTTGGCCTGAATCCTGGCTGTCTCTGAGGGCTCCCACCCTGTCTAAGATGGAAGTTCCTGCAGAGAGCACTAATAGCATCCCTCACTGCTTCAACATATCATGCTAAGGCGTGGGGCTTGACTGCTGTGAAACAATGCAATAAATGCCTCCCAGGGCCAAAATGAACAAACCTGATCACCTAAATGCATCATTCCTGTGCTAGAACGAACTGGACTATAGGAATGCATTTCTATTAGTGGTGCAGCAACTGGCACACTTAATAAAGAAGAAGGAGATTAATCTGTTACTGTTTGGTCACTGGCAATTTTTCCCACTGTATTAGTATGCTTAGCAATTCTTAACACTAAATGTGACTATGTGCACTTACTTAGTATATTGTTTTACTTAGCAGACAATTATATCAATCTTGAATGGAGCGTTTTTTGGTAACTGGGTTAAAGGATTCTTAGAAGATTGAAACAGTAGGCAGCAAAGCTTGTTAAGGAGTTTTTATTTTACAAGCCCTCAAGAATTCAGAATATGGCTTGCTTACTACTTTAAAAAGTCCAAATGTCCCTTATAGACTCCCATTTCAGAGCCAGCATCAAATCTATGCTATACTTGTCTAAAAATCCAAACATGCACTCTTGGCCGTTACTGTTTACTGAATCAGAAACCTACTGTTTCCACTTGCACTGTATCTAATTTATCGTAAGTGACCACAAAAACTAAAATTATTTATATGTTGGCACCTAACAGCTCCACTATAGTTAAGGGTCTGTTGGCATTTCCATTATAAACCTTCCCTTTGAGAGGTTTATAACTTGGCGGTTTTACTTTTGCTTCAGGCTGAAATGTGCCATTTTCATCCAAGCACAAATTCTTCTACAGAATTTCATTTAAATAAGTTTGGCCATTATTTGTTTTAGAGTGTGTATGTTGGGGAGTGGAAGGGAACACACTATTTAATTTTGGTTTCAGAAGCTTTTTGGTCAGACTATATAATGAAAGAAAAATGGTGCTTTTTATTTTATTTTGTAGGTACTTAACCCTTCTTTGGATGTGCCAAAGTTACTAAACCCATGCTTTTTCAGGTTGCTCCCACAGCTCATGTGCCACAGATCCACTCCCACCCACCCATCTGTCTCACCTGCCCCTACCCAATGACACACTTTGAGGAAGCATCCCCTGGCTTCTGGCAGCAAAAGGTTTTGGGGGGGAGTGGATGCAATAATATTCAGTGGATGTTCTGTTGAGAGGCCTCAAGCCAGCCAGTCCAACCAAGGAAACAGACAGTGCTTAATTGGAAAAAGACAGGCCGAATGCAGTTGTCAGTCAAATGTAACCCTATGTGGTTAAGAGTGTCATTTCCTATGGCTCTGCCATTTCTTGTGGGATGTGTGTAAATTACTGCTTGGGTGCAGTAATCCTCAGAGTGTAAAAATGGTATGAGTTGCCGTTTTCCCTTGCTCCTGAATGCTGAGCCACAGAGGAATTTCAACTCTTTTTTAGCCATAAATGCTTGCCATAGTACTATTATTATGCTAATTAAATTCTTGCCACCCGAGTAATACCTATCTATAATGTTTCAGTACTAATCATAGTAACACCGTACCAATGATCTTTTACATCGTGGTTTAAGAATACAATGAAGGGAAATTGTGTACAGAGAGGTAGAAGCTTTTATTAGACCAAATAGTACAGCTGAAAATAGAAAAAAGTTTCTGAGTGAGATCTTTCATCACATTGTGCAAGAAGCAGTAAAGTACAATAGTTTTTTTTTTTCCCTTTGCTGTTGAATTACCCACAAGAAAAAGCTACTCAATGGAAAACAAAGTGGAGAGAGGATATGTGGCTTGGCACCTTCTTGTCTTCTCATCATTTTGAGGTCTTCTTTTTTCAGGTAGTTCATGCAGATTACTGATTGAACAAACAACTAATAAAACTCCTTTGCTGTATTTTGTCTTCTGTTTTATTAATAAGAGGGAGAAGGGAAGCATGAGTATAATTAATTATGGTGGCAGATACCAAGAGCTTATTGAACCATAGGGCATTAGATCCCATTGAAGCATTTGAAAGTCTTCTCCGTCTTGCTTTTTTTTCCCTAATTCCAGATGTTAATGAATTCATAGGTCAAACATTCCAAATCTTGAATGTTTTAGAGACAACTCATTTTAAATTTTATTAGTTTATTTTTAGGTCATTGGCATTAACATTTAAAAGCACTGAAGGCTAAAACTTCAGTATATATTAAAACTTGCTATTTTCAGCTTTGGACTCTGGAAACAGAAGCTTACAGAAACAGCAAATGTCATAAGACACATGATTAGTTCATCACTATCAAAACTTTCATTTTAATAGCATTTTCACTGGTATCCCTTTCTTGCTAAGGATCAAGAAATTTAAACTATATGCAGTCACGGGAAAGAAAATCATTAGAAGTGCCTTAATAGAGCACTTCTATAAAGCTCCAATGCAGCATAAAACACTTAAACATCTACTTAATCTATCCATTTCAGTCGGAATTTAGTGCAAATTGAAGAGGTGTGTCCTCAGTGTCTGTTAAGTGTCTGTGGGGTAATCTGTCTGTTTTAAACTACTGAGTTACTATCTTTGAAACTCAAGGGTTTCAAAGCACTATGTGGAGCTGACATCCAGGCAATGATTTGGCTGGACTTTTCATGCAGCTATAAGCTAATTGTTTTAATTATTTGGAAATACCCTTCATCCCAAACTAAACATAGAGGATTTATTATTTGGTGTCACATAAGTTCAAGGATTTGTTGTTTGCTATTTTGAGCATTTAACCTTATTGATGTATTATTTAAACCGTGTTGAAATACAACATAGCACAATGATTTGTACTCCTTTCTGCTTTTCTTGGAAATGGGATGCATTGTGTTAGAATATTTTACGGTTATTTTCAAAGTAGTGTCTCCTGCAGACACAGCCTTGGAGCAGAACTATGTATTTAGGCTTTGCAAGTTGTTATGTTTCATTACTACCCTATTTACATCTTTTCAGCACAGCAATGACTGACTCACTTTAAATGCTGTCCGTCACTTCCTAACTCTCTAATTGAAGCAAATATAATGACATTTTTCCTCTCCCTTCATCCACTCTAGTAGGTATATTGCTGTTTCTTATAAGGTCGCAGCTGGGAATGAGCATTCTTGAATCTCTTATCAATTTATTCTATAACAACTTGAGTACCTTCTACACCGGCTGATGAAACAAAACACGTTTTCTAAATTCCAGTTGTTGCCCTGGATTTCCAATGACAAAGTATATGGATTTTGGGGGGAAGAGAGAACTGGAGAAGGTTTATTAGCTGAAAGGTATTTGTCTGTAAGTACCTGACGTAGACTGGAGGAGGGTTTCTTTTATTGGTGCGTGGCTTTTTTTAACTGTTCCTAATGCTCATGTAGGTTGCTGAAACCACTGAACTGTGTCTGCAATTTTGCCAAGTGTTATTAGAATATGTACAACTCTCACTAGGAAGGTATCTACCTGCTCTTGGTCACCTGTGTGTGTTGTTTCAACTGGATCTGAACTTCCCAAGCTGCGGATGTGTTTCAGAGGGCAGTACAACTTGGATACTTTAGAACTCTGGAGCTAATTTGTGCAGCCCATCATTACTTTGCCTCCCTAATCAGATAGTTCCTATGAAAGGCAACAAATTTAATTGTCACTATGAATAAGTACTCACTATGATGAGATAGAACTCCATAGTTTTTATGTATTCAAATAAACTGCATGGAAATTAAGCTTAGGGAGGGGGGAAATTAAGCTGAAGAAGTCACAGTTCAGGCATGAAGGCCCTATTTCTAAGTGTTGCGCATAGGCTGTCAACATTTTTCTTTGCCTTAAAAAAAAAGCAAACTAAAAATAGCCAGAAAGATGTAAACATGCTCCCAATCAAACAGTCCCTGATTTTCTTTTCTTGTGTTAATTTTCATATATTTGTGGAAACTTCTGTAATTTTTCCCAGTATTTAGAAATTGTCAATATTGGCTCACAGTTACTTGTGTTTTAGTGTTCACTGTAGAAGGATTTTCAAAAGTGCACAAAGTATATTATATTCAGGTGTTCCTGTTAACTCATATTTCCAAAAATAAAACCTGTGGCTTAAATCTGAAGTTACAGGAAAGACATACAATAAATCTGGTGTATTTAATTGATGATAGTGGAAATGGTATCAAGAAATATAAATAACTGCTACCCCTTCTAAAATGTAAGAGATTATAAGAGAGTAACTCACGTTATTACAACACCGTAAATTCATATAACTTTATATTAATTAGTGGTTTAGTTATTAACAGTTAATATTTGTTAATAAATGTTGCATTTTCTCCTTCCTCTTTACATTGAATCCATGTACAGCTCACTCAGCAGCAATTTCTTAGTATGAGCTTCTTAACGAGCAGAGATGTTACAAAACATTTTATGGTCTTTTTTGTTGCTTTTCCTAGCACTGTAGTACATTTTAGACCTCTTATTCATGTAAAAAAATAAATAAGGATTTAATTGCAGTTCTCCGCTCAATGCTAAGCCAGATACTTGGCATACAATTGTCATAAGGGTTTCTTTTCTCTGCCTTGCAATGACCTTAACTTGACCTAAAATGACTAGTTTCTGTAGGGTTTGCAATGGCTCAGGCTCAGAAAGGTTCTTGCCTGTCACTTGGTGGTTGCTTTTTGTGTGTGTCTGTTTTACATGATATCATAGTGTCTGTATTATCAGTTCCTAACAAAGACAGAAAAACTACTTCCACATATTTTAGTGCAATTTGCATTAAACTGCTTCCATATACTCAGTGGAGCAGCAAAGACATCTAGACAACATGTTTTTCCTTTTAAATAATATATGCTGGAAATATGGTACGTTTAAGATATCTGTCTGTCAGTTTCATTACAAATCCATTTAAAATACTGATCATAATTCATGTTCCCTCATTCTTTCCACATTTAGGGGTGTTACCTGGGTTTGGAATAGCCAGCTGTCTCAACCACTATCCGCATTTTTAAAGGA
>VYZV01039854.1:167023-185515 GCA_013401275.1 Pandion haliaetus | reverse complement strand
AACTGCCTGCTGGCCCTCTCGAGTCCCACCCAGCCTCAGACTGTCCCCATCCCCAGGGTGCTGTCCAGTGGCTGTGGCTGTGGCTGCCCCCACGAGCCCCATGCTTGCCCTCATCCCTTGCTGTGGCGTTGGGACAGGTCCTGGGTGCCAGGCCCTGACCTGCCAATATAGAGAGCCCCTTCTGCTCCTTGTTCCTTGTCAACAGGTAGCTGCCAGACCACGTGATGTGTTAACTTCACATTCTGTCCTGAAGTCGTACATCTGCCCCAGCATTTGTTGGAGAAGGACTTACTTTTTCATTAACTGATGTCCTTCTTGTCAAAAGTTTGCCACGTGTATGATGTCCTGCTACTGTTGTGGCTTTTACAGGTAGTTAATTGAAAATTCCCCCTTACATGTAATTTTGGCTATGCAGTTGTTTTACAGTGCTTCCTCAAAGGTATTCATCATGGCAGCATCAGTTGCCCAGTGATTATCAGCTGGTGGCAGGATACTCTACCAAACAGTGTATATAACCTGTATCATTTGCCTAGGTGCTTGCATGTTTGTTGTGGAAAGTTTGCTACTTGTGTTCATTACCTGTTATAACATCATCTACTCAAGCCCATGGACTTTGCACTCACTTCCATAAAACAAGAGGTACTCTGACCAGGAAGGAGTTCTGTCATGGCCAAGATCACAAGGAGGAAGAAGCTGAGCACCAGGATCAGGAACACAGGAGATGTGAGTAGGAGACAGAGTGCATGGAGGTGGGCAAAAATCTCATTCCCAGATATCAGACATCCCTGTAACATGTCAGAGCTTCAAACAGGTGAAGGATAACCTCCTGTGGAGCTAAGGAGGTATGGTTGTTTCAGTTACTGCTTTCATAGCCTCCTCAAATCCTCCACAAACAGCTGTGATTCTTTGTCCCAGGAGTTAAAAGGGGACTGGTACCCTGAGTCCATATTCTCTTATCAGGAAATCCTGAGCAGGATTCCTGGGTCTCTGAGCAAGCAACCATCATCTGAGCCCTTGACAACTGCCAGCACAGCTAGGATGACCTCAGTGGATCCAATCTACCACCAGCCCACCCCAGTCCCAAGACATAGTACTGTGCAAGCCAATACAAAGCCTGTGGCCTGTCACTAGGAAGGGCAACTTCTTAATTCCTGCCCTATGCCATAACCAAAGCTGTTTCGTCATCATAAATATTACTCAGTGGCCAGTGCACTGAAAAGAGTGTGACAGCTCTTGCATGGGCCAACTCTCATGTCTTATGTCCCTGTCACAGTGCAAATCTCTTCATCCTTTCACAGGAAATAAGCTCTCAGATCATTGAAGTGAGCAAAGAGACTAATCACAGCATAGTTTGAGGTGGCAAGAGCCCTGTGGAGATCATCTAGCCAACCCTTCTTGCTCAAAGTTGTGTCAGCTAAAGGAGGTTGCCCAGAACCTTGTGCAGCCAGGTTTTGAATATATCCAAGGACAGAGACTCCACAGCTTCTCTTGGTGCTCTCTTCCACTGTTCACCCACCTTCACATTAAAAGTCTTCTATTCAGAAATTTCCTGTGTTTCTATTTGTGTCCATTATCTCATTTTCTGTCACTGGCACCAGTGAGAAGTGTCTGGCTTTGTCTTCTTTATACTCTCCCATCAGATATTTTTATACATTGGTAAGATGACCCATGGTTATCTGGAAGTCTAGTTTACATATGTATTTGGACTCTTAAACTGTAGAAATATTTGTGGCCAAGGACTCCAGTTTTGGGTGAAAACTCTGAAATGCACACATCAAATTCTTGCTCTTCAACAATGTAACCATGTTCCAGTACACCAATTTGCATTTGGAGTACTGGTACCATCAAACAAAAAGGGGTTTTGAAAGGTTCAACCTCAACTTCATGGTTCCTGAAATCGGAAGATCAGTTTTGATCTTCCTTAAGCTAGCAATTCTGCTGATACTTTTAGCCCCACCAGTTTTGTGTGATTTTATGTGCCAAAGCATTCTTGGAATGGTTCTCATCCTCGAGCTAAGTTTGATCTTTTGGGCAAAATGTCACAAACATACTTTCTCACTTCTTCCACATACAGCTCCTCTGTGGGGCAAGAGTTGGTATAACATTTATCAAGAATGTTTGGGCTTCAAGACTTTTTTTTTTTAATTTTTTTTTTCCCCCTTGTCATTCAATACTTTTTCTTCTTTTCTGACCATGAATGGTTGTGTCTTGCCATTCAGTTCAGAAAAACACCGAAGGTTTCTGACTTGCTACCCAGCTTTGGCAAAGCCCAACCTTCTATGGTGAAATATACATTCCTGCAAAAGCTCACAGACTGCTGCACCTTGGGATTTTTAAGTGCAAATTGATTGTTTTTAATAATCCTTTCTGTGAACTGATTTAATTTATCAAAATCTCTTTGTAGAAAAACCTCAGCAAACTGAAAACCAGCAAACTATTATTTCAGGTCAATAACTTACAGCTTTATCCTTTTTTTGTGCAACATCTTAGCTCTCTTCCCACCTCTGAAAGTGAATAGTAGCTAGACTTACAGCTCTTTTTCTGTCCTGAAGCAGTGCTTCTGCCATAGTGTTTGTTGGAGGAGCACTTACATCATTACCTTTGGTCAGTTTTGAACCTGAGCTTCCCAAACTTTCTTGGTTGTGCTATTTTTGTGGCTTTTATAGGCAGTTTGTCAAATACTCCCTCTTAGGAGTGGTTTTGATGATACAGCTGTTTCACAGGCTGTTCTTCAAAGCATTCCCAATAGCAGAATCTCACTGTAATTGTCACTGAAGCTGCTGATACTCCAGAGAACGGTTTATAGAAAATGCATCATATTTGTTTACCAAAGTGTTGCTCCTTGTCCTCGTCACATGTTAACATCACATATGTTACAGGTTGTTACAAGTGATTGTTAAACAGTGGTTAAAAATCAGGCAGGTGGACTTTGAGTTCACTTCCATAAAACAATAGATACTTCTGACTTTCTTCAGAAATGTATGGGTGAAAGAAGGTGTGGGGAGATTTTTGTGTAATATATGAGCATAGAGGAGGGCTGGAAGACTCAGAGTGGCTATACCTGCCTGGAGAAGAAGAATGATGCAGAAGTACTGTGGGTGCCCATGGTGAAGGCTCCATGCTGTGCCACACCATGAGGGTATATGGCATTAAGTCCACGGTAGCCTGGGAAATCTCCAGTATGCTCCACAGGGCAGCATAAGCATCTCCACTGATCCTCCCATCAGGGAAGACAAGTAAAACTGTCTGTGGGCAAGCACCAGCTCAAGGTCCTCCACCTGTTTCCAACATGTGCCTGTGAGGACAGAGCAACAGTGACCATTTCCTGGTGTTTCCTTTCCAAAGCAGGAAGAATGGAGTTATGAATGGGGACAGGTAGCATTTTTAGGCAATGAAAGCTAAAGAACTTAGGATGAGAAAAGGAAGGCTTCAGACAGGAGGCCATACAGATTGAAACAATTTCCTGATCCCTGGCAAATGGCAATATTTTTCAGGTAACCTGAATGACCAGATAGACTCCTAATTTCATCTCTTTTGAAGCAGTAACCTAGTCTGAAATCTTTGTGCTGCATTAGCAATTTTTAAGACACCCAACTCCACTCCATGAGCAACTATTTTATGAGGTAGCTGAGGAGCACAGAGATCCTCGGGGGACCACTAAATACTAGGCATGTAGGCTGTGGCATTAACACAAGCAGTTAATCCAAAGAGTTATTAATTAAATGTCCAAACAATGTACTGGCTATGAGAGAGGACTCAGACAGGTTTTATGAATTTTAGGGCAAAAATAAAATCAAGAAGGAGAAAATGGGGAAAGATACACATTTTTCTTTCTTGGCAAAAAAACCATTAAGTTGGATCTATAAACAAATGTGCGTGAAGGCATCAGTTCTTCTAACAGATAAATAACTAAATGTGTTCTGCTCTGGCTCAGTATTGTAGGAACAAAGGAATAACTTCAAAAATGTATTTCAGAACCATGGGAAAGTAGAGACTTGACTTTAAATTAACCTTCCAGGATAGGTGTTGCATGATCCTTGTAGATGTAGGAAGGACATCTTCCCTCTCATACCATGGAGAAGGTGTCTGGATTGTGCTAGTGTTGTTCCCCTGAAACAGCATCAGTTTGAAGGGCCTGCCAGCTGTCTAAACCACATTTAATCTTTAGAATAGCTGTGCAAATCTAGTGAGCATGTCTTGCTATAATTCAGTCCTGTCCACAGTGCTCAGAAATGACTGACGTTTTCAGCCCCTTTGCATAAGGAGTGAAGAATCATAACGGGGCATGCTGAAAACTGCTGAGTAACAGGGAACAAATCTGACATGGTGGTGCCACTCTTCCTACAACACTTCAGTGTCCTTATGTGAATTCTGCACCATCAGGGTTTGAGGGGTGGAAAATGAGACTAAAGGGAGTCGAGCTGGGAAACATTTCACAGATCTTTTCAGGGAAGATCCAGCAGGGTCAGAGTAATACAGAAACATGCTTACTTGTGCAGCATTAGCCCATGTCCTTCTGTTACTTTTGCAAAACAAGTATACCTTCCTCTGTTTTCCACAGTAAGTGACAGTTCTATTCACCTCTTAATGACTGGCACAGGGCGTGATGTTGTCCCACTTCTGCATCTAATATGAATCAATTGTAGAATAATTGTTGCTGAAGTATTCAACTAAGAAATATTGGAAAATTTAGGTGGGTTGGTGAGATAGCAAATATTAATGTGGACAGAGCTGCTGCACAAGTTTCTGAACTATTTTGGTAGCAACATCAATGCTAATGCCCACAGATGAGGAGCTACTGCCTCCTGATGTATCTGTGGGAAGAAGTTAGGTACATCTGACAACATAATGGAATCTCCATTGGGAAATTCAAGCATCTCACAATCCTCTTTCTTTACCTAGTGATTACAATGTGAGACTGGTACAGTGAAATTGGGAACAGATCTGCTCTCCATATTTCAAAAATAACATTGAAAACCTGGAGAAGGTGCAAAGGAATCATTCGAGGTACAGAAATCATTCAAGAATGGTATGAAAAAACCACTCAGGGCAGAAGGTTTTAAAGGGTTAAATCTCAATTTTACAAAGAAAAAGATTGAGGTCAGTACTGTAAACCTAATGAAGGAAAAAATGCTTCATATATGTAAGCCAGATGACCTAGCAGAAAAAGACAGAACAAGAACCAAGAGCTGCATTGCTGACACCAGAGAAATTCTAGTCACAGAGCATCTTTTTCTAAGAGAGAGTAAAAAAACATTGATGCTGACTATCAATGGGCACAGTAAATGGCTCTTCTTGCTTTTCACAAGAATAAAGTCTTTCTGGAAGATACACTTTGTCAAGCACAAGCTTGTAGTTCTTGTGTGAGAGTGGCTGAGTTAAGTGTAAAAGTCTGGGATATTCCAGATGCCAAAATGAATGTTCAGATAGTCCTTTCTGGCATTAAATTTAGTGTATAATCAGAGATGAATCTATCTAACATTATTTATGAGTTCTGGGTTAATGACATAGATGTGCAACAGTGTGTAGCAATGCAGAGCTTATATGTGGAAAGGTCAGATCCATTTGTAGTGCCTGATGACAAACTTCATTAAGTGTGTCAGCTTTAAGTTTTCACCTTATCTGAGGGGTTATCCCTTTTTCCTTACTCTCTGTTGTACTTATTCCTACACAGGGAAGAAGGTGCTTCACCCTAACAGAAGGGAGCCTTCAAAGAACAGACTGCTTGTGGGTACCATAGTTAGTATTTTTAGAAAGAAAGGCTGAGAAATATTTAGATATGATGCTACAATATGTAGGCAAGGGATAAACTTCCAGGCAAATAAGAGTGGATGGGATTGTGCAAATAATCAAGCAGTTGATTGGAGGAACTGGGTCCCCCTCAGCATCCCAGCACACTCACTGAGGAGGACCCACAGACACAACACAACAGGGAGTGAAAGCATGACTAGACTTGCAGTTGGTAGCATCCACTACGTCACCAGGTGGGATGATCTCGTCAAATGTGACACACACCATTGGTGGATGTGCAAGCCACAGTTAACGCAGCAAATGTAGTACCGGGGGCACATGGGATTTCTCTGTGCGCATACTTAGGTCTCCTGCTCTGTAGTTCTGCCCATGGAGGGTTTGGGAGTCCTGCCTTGGAGCATTGCCTCCTGTGGGCATGGTGAAAGTTGATCTGTTGTGTGGATGTTGAGAAGAGAGTCAGAGAGGAGACAAGAAACAACTCCAGCCCTCCCTTTGTCAAACTTGTCATGATTTTGCTGCATTGGCTGAGACCCTTAAAGACCCTTATGGCCTATTCTTGGCTCCATGTCCAGTGACTGTGTCATACTGGCCTAGAATATGGGCTCCTTAACACCTTAGTAGGATGACACAGCAAAGCTGCTCACCAAGTGTGCAGCTCGTGTTAGGCCAACCAGTATGTATTGGTATGGTGTGAGGTTTGGAGTGGGGGTTCTTCACAGTTCTATTGCCATTTATATTTCTGCATAATCTGTGACTGGGAAACAAGTTACTGAGTCTTGTAAGGTAGCACAGTGTGGGAGAACAGCAAGGGAAAATGTGGGGGTGTATTTCTGAGACACCAGTGCTAGGTGGTTAGCTTCATTTTTATTTTTGTGTGCAGGGCAATAGAGTTTTGGGTTTTTTTTTGTCCAGGGCTTCTACACTGACACATATTGAAAATTTTGGTTTTGAAAAGGCAGAGATGGGAGCAGCATACCAAGGGTAAAATGACTTGTGCTGAAGATTGTAATGACTGAAATCATGGATAAATCTTATAGCCTGAATGACACCATTACTCAGGGTTAGAATTGCAGGAAGAGCATTTTCTTTGACAAAAGTTATTTTAGATTTTTGAAGAAATTTATTTCTTTTACCACAACATCATGTTTAAGGTGAAAATTAGAGACATTATTTTGTTGGAGTGTTTTGCTAGGGTGTGTGTGTGGGAAGGATGGGGGTGACAGACGGAAAAACCTACCTCCAGCTCTGCTTATGAGAATTGGCATGGAATTTTTCAATAGGCAAGCATTAACGTAATTTATGTAGTTCTTAGGAAGATTAGACAGCTGGACAAATATTGGGAAAAGATAAAAAAAAACATGTTTGAAATTTTAAACACATTTGCCTTGACTTACACTCATCTTTGTGCTTGTCGCCCACAAACATCTTGGCAAACAATTTACTAGCAGGAGTGTTTGCTGAAAGAACAATCTCTAGCTCTGTGCTGCAGAACAGTCAGGGAAACTGCATTTACAGTCAGGCATAATAGAAAACTTGATTCTGTTCATTAAGTCAGTAGTATTGGTAACAGCTAGTAGGTCCGAAATAGGAAACCCTGCACATTTGATCAGTAGGAAAGGAACTAAGACACATTGTGTAGTGTGCTTGGGAAGAGAGCAAGGTGCTGGGCCCCAAGTGGAGAGCGTGTGGTCTTTCATAAGCAACAGCCCAAATAAGAAATGAATTGATGAAGATTATGACCTGTTCCTTCTAAGCAGGGAAAAAAGTAGAGAGCTGCTAATTATTCCCATGCAAATTGGAATGCAGATAGGTGTGCAGACATCCCCCTTCACTGAGCAATTTCCATGTGTTTATTATGAACTTAAATTTAATTGAAAGTCTGTACATGTTAAAAAAGCCTGGAAATCAGGTATCCACCAGGCAGGCTTCACTGAAGAAGAGCTGTAGTGGAGAAGCCTATCACTCAAGTCTTACCACTCTGGACACAGAGAAGTTTCTCCTTCACTCACCCAGCAGCCTTGCTGATTCAAGCCTGGCCCGGGGTGGTTTGAGGGATGTATGCACAGCAAACATGGCCACTGCACAGAGGAAATGCTGGAAATCGGCTAATTCTGTTTCAGTGCCTCATCTTTTTCTGCAGTTCCTCAGGAGTGTCCCCACATCAGCATGGGTGCTCACGGCCGCAGCCCCTCAGGATGCAGTTACCCCCTCTGCCATGGGGACCTCCCCCCAGGTGTCCACCTCCAGGCTCCAGCGGCCCCCCAGTTTCATTTCTCACTAGGTTGGGTTCTGCTAGAGAAGAGCAAATTGTCTTTTGACAAATCTACCTAGCCTTGGAGGTGCTCTTGGGCTTCCCATGCAGGGTCTCGGCTTGGTTTCATTCTGCCCCTGAGGATGCTGTGCCTATGGGCTGAGCATATGTCTTCTGTATGTCCTTCATTGTATTCCCTATGTTGAGGTACTTTTTTCTTTTAATATAGCTTATAGCAATGATATGTGAGATTTGCAAAGAAACACAAATCAGGGTCTTGGGAGACCTCACAAGATACTTTATTGACTTCAACAAATGACGTAAAAGAACATTTTTGATAGAAATATCTGCATAATGTTTTAACAAAACTGCTTATGAAAGGCATGTGACTTTTACTACCGCAATAAACTGTTTAAGTAACTCCAGAATGTGTTCAGTTGGTGTCCTGGTATCGGCTGGGATAGAGTTAATTTTCTTTCTAGTAGCTGGTATAGTGTTATGGTTTGGATTTTGTATGAGAAGAATGTTGATAACACACTGATGTTTTCAGTTGATGCTAAGTAGTGTTTAGTCTAAAGTCAAGGATTTTTCAGCTTCTGATGCCCAGCCAGCAAGAAGGCTGGAGGGGCACAAGAAATTGGAAGGGGACACAGCCAGGGCAGCTGACCCAAACTGGCCAAAGAGGTATTCCATACCATGTGATGTCATGCCCAGTGTATAAAATGGGGGGAGTGGGGCTGGGAGGAATCACTGCTTGGGGACTAACTGGGCATTGGTTGGTGAGTGGTGAGCAATTGCATTGTGCATCATTTGTTTTGTATATTTCAATTCTTTTATTATTATTATTGTAATTTTATTGTTGTTATTATTATCATTATTATTTTCTTCCTTTCTGTCCCATTGAACTGTCTTTATCTCAGCCCACGAGGTTTACTTTTTATTTCCCGACTCTCTCTCCCATCCCACTGTGTGGGAGGAAGTGAGTGAGCGGCCACGTAGTGCTGAGTTGCTGGCTGGGGTTAAACCACGACAGTTGGTAGTTAGAGTTGGGGGTAGGTGAGGTAACATGCAGATTTTAAAATTAACACCTTTTCAGACATTAGAGAAGATAGCATGTGCTGACAACAAGCATTTCTAGATGACTGCAAGTTTGTCTCAGATATTGGTGCATCGGGTGATCGTAACGCTGCTGCCTTTCCTGCTGAAATGGCCTAAAAGTTATACCTGACTTGTAGTCACGTATAATATACATCTATAGCAGGGTGTACATACCCTGCTCACAAACGGCTGGAGAAATAGGATGATCTGGGGAACAAATGGTGTACTTGCAACACTTTTTTAAGAGCTGACTTTCCACAGTGAAGTCTCTGACATTTAGCATCTGTTTTTGCTCCTACCCTGGAGCTTGTGAGAGTAACAAGAAACTGCCAGGGGTTTTGTTGCGATAAAATGCTTACCTGAGCTTTGCATTCGTGTTAAACTTCCATCTTCCCTCTGTGGGCTGTGCAAACGCATGATATTTTCTACAACTTTCATGAAAAGGTGTAAAAGGAGACAATGAAATAAGTAATGTACAGGGACATCTTTTTTCAGAAGTCAGTGTTGCAGTGTATGGAGTGGGTGTGGTGACCTTGAAAATGGATTTAGGCCAGGTTTAATGACTGTCCAACTGAACTGCAAGGGGGAGGCTGTGAGTAGTGGGACATGACAAGAAGCCCCAGAGCAGGCACAGCGCGAGTGGGTTCAGCGGTGGGTGGAGGCTGGGTTGCTCGAGAAGGAGTCCTCAGGACAAGCTTGCTGCTCTCTGCTGGGGGTGTCTGTCCAGGCACTGCCTGGGCTGAAGCATTTCACTCACAGCCTGAATATTTGACTGGCCCAGAGGCACTCATTTAATACCTCTCACAGACACTGCTGGCTTGTTTCAAAGGTACTGAGTGCTCAGAAGCTCCCATAAGACCAGACTATAAGTTTGAATCCTCAGGCTGCATTTATTATTAATGTCTAACATCCTGAGTAGAAAATGGTCCTTTTGCACTGAACGTCTGCTGTATCCTACTGATTCTGCTCAAAATATGAGACAGTTATTTAAAATAGCTAAGGATGGGCTGTGTTGCTACCGTCAGTGACAGCATTTTTGCTTCAAAATATGTTTTTTTATGCTATAATATTAGTGACACCCTAGCAGTCAGATAACAAGATAAGCATAATCCAAAGTGCTGGTCATGCTTCTGGAGCATATGGTCCATGTATAGCTTAAACGTAATGTATGTTTGATGTCTATATATCCTTTGAAAGACTCTCTGGAGGTCTGGAGATGTTATGCACATTTATTAAACTGGTGGACATGTACCGCAGCTAGAACTACTACTGATAAATCCAGGGTTACTGCTAATAACTATGCTGTGTGTGTCCTGAACATGAAGTCACTGTTGGCTATCTTAAAAATAAAAAAGGGATTTGCCTGCACCACAAAACTAGTTGAGCTGTGGGTTTTGTTTACCTTGGTTGCATGTTTCTACACCTTACATATAAAACACTGGCTCATGCAAACAAACTCATAAACCCGATATGAGACATGAGGAGTTGTCGTGATGAGCAGTGTGGTAGTTGACTGCTTGAGGAATATATCCAGTCCTGTAGTAAATGCCATTAAGTGAGAGTAAGAAGAGATGAAGGGGGCTAAAAAAGCAGTAGAAGTGAACTTGTTCAGCTAGAGCATAGCCCTGCCTCAAGTCCATTCATTGTTTGTCTGTAATGCTTTTTTCCTGTCTGACAGTGCAGGGATTGCACTGCTGTTGGGACAAATCTCACTGTGTTTCTGAGCCCCAAACTCCTTTCACTGGGAACATGGAGCTTTATCCTCCCAGGCCTGGTATAAATTCCACTGCGGTTAGAGCTACATGCGACGACAAAAGTTAAATTAGCAGAGAAACAGGAAGCTAAGAGCGGAACTGACTGCCAGCTTCTGAACTTGAGAAGCATAAGAATGCAGAAAGGCACAAAGAGACAGAACCAACTGGAGAATACTGGTTTCCACTTCTGAAACCTCCTAGGGCAATGGGCCAGACCCCTTTTTAATTGTGCTTCCTTCTCCATTGTGAAGGCAGCTGCTCCAAGGATCCCTTAGAATTTCTCTAGAGACTTGTCTGAGAGATATCTCTGCAGAAAACTTCATCACTGAAGGAAGGCCTGGCAACACTATGCTAAGACCCAACCAGGTGATTTGAAAACCTCCTCACATTGAATTAGATCTTTAGACCATCCTTTGCTAATGCACTAGTCTAAACGCAACACTGTGCTGTGGCCTATGAGTCAAGCAGCTGGATATCCACAATTTTTATAGAGTAAGAATTGCAGAGGCTAAGAAATCTCATAATTCAAAATTACTTTGGAAGAGTCCTGTCTTTTCTCTCCCAGACTGCTCTTTCCTATCTGCTCTGACCAGCATAAACAAACCCCTTCTCTATTTTGTATTTACAGTCAGTTGATTGGAGATACTTACCTTGGTCCCTTCTGCATGCAGGCTGCTGCTCAGCTGTGACATCGTCATGACTGGGAAGGCTTGCTGTGGACTTGCAGGAAGCTGCTTCAAAGTACATGAAAGGAGGCTAAAATCAGCTCTTAAGATTAAGATCAATGGTTTCTCAATATTTCAAAACATACTTATTAAAAGAATACGTACATTGCTTGTCTAGGCTGGTTTCTGGGCATGGGATGCGATGCTTTTTCCCTTATCTGCCTGGATTTTCCTGTATAGATGGTGTGTCTGTCTTCAGTCAGAAGAAAGTGGCAGGTTATTTAACATGCATCTAAAAAGTGCAACACTCATCTGTGATTCAAATTGAATAATAGGCCATAATACTTGGGGTTACAGAGAGGTCAAAAGGAGAGCTGTTGTTCAAAAAGGGGAGGTTTAATGTAATTTTTAACCATTATGTTCACTGAAAGACGATAATCATGCTAGTCTACAGGACAAACGATTAAAGACCTCCTGAATTGTTGCTCTGTTATAAAGCAGTTGAACTTTATCTGACCTTTCCACCAGGAGCTCCAATCAGTCAGATTTGCTGACTACATGCTCCTTTTTACAGCTCTCATGGAGAAAAAGCAGAATTAAGGATGATCTCAATGTGGGTGGCACGTAGAATTTGGTACTCTTGACTGCTTCAAAGCAGAATTTTATATTTCCCCTTAGAAAATCAAATTGATATTACCAAAATAAAAGAAGAAAAATAAAAATAAAAATAAAAATAAAAATAAAAATAAAAATAAAAATAAAAAGAAAAAGAAAAAGATCTTCATGTTACCTGGAGTATTAAAAATAAAATCTCAGGCATATGTTTAAAGCAAGCTAACCTTCAGAAACCACTAAGGTTGATATTTGCTAGAATATCTGCCATTGAAATGTGAATCAGCTCTTTCAAATACCTCCAGTTCAGTGCATTTTTGTGCAGCTATATCCTTATTAATTGTATTGTCTTCACATTTAAAGGAAACCTGCAAGCACACACTCACACACACACACACATGTAAATGTGTGACACCTTCCAGTAAAATCTGGGGATGTGGTAAAACTTATGAGGCAGGATTGATCTGGCTGAAAGTATGGATGTTTATATGAGAACTAATCACCATGGTCTCCCTTTACAGTTGGTGGAGGGAAAGGGGCATTGCTGGAGTGTGATTCATCTCCTGCTAAAGTAGATGCCTGAAATGGGTCAGACACCTACTTCTGTCATTATTTGCAAAGGCTGCCTTTGATGCCTGGCTCAGAAAGAGAGATCTACATTATAGGCATCTAAGGATGGGTGAGATGAACATGAGTCAGCAGTGTGCCCTCACAGTGAAGGCAGCTAGCTGCATCCTGGGCTGTGTTAGAAAGAGCTCAGCAGCAGGTCCAGGGAGGTGGTTACTGACCCAGCTTTGAGCAGGCAGTTGGACTAGATGACCTCCCCAAATCCTTTCCAACCTGAATGACCCCGTGAACGTGTTCAGGCAGTTGGACTAGATGACCTTCCCAAATCCTTTCCAACCTGAATGACCCTGTGAACCTGTTCTTCTCTATTCAGCACTTGTGAGACTGCATCCTGAGTATCGTGTCCTGTTTTGGGCTTCCTGTTCCACAAAGGCTTTGATGAACAAGAGTGAGTCCAGCAAAGGCCACCAAGATAGTCAGGGGGCTGGACCATGGGGCTTGACCACAGGGCTGGATCATATGTCAGATGGCTCAAAGAGGCTGAAAGAAGTGGGTTTGTTCAGACTTAAGAAGAGAAAGATAATGGGGGATCCTGCAACTTTCTTCAACTGCCCATGGGAGGAGATAGAGAAGACATAGTCAGACTCTTCTTAGAGGTGCCCAGTGAAATGATGAGAGGCAACAGACAAAAGCTGGAACATGAGAAATTCCAATTAGCTATAAGGGATTTTTTTTTCCACCCTGAGGATGCTCAAACATTGGCACAAGTAGCCCGGAGAGGTTGGAGACACTTAAACCTCAACTGGACAAAGCACCAAGTGATATGTTCTAGGTTTGCCTTGCTTGGAGCAGGCAGTGGGATGAGATGACCTGCAGATATCCCTTCCAATCTGTGTTATACTGTGAACCATAGTATACAGAAATATTTTTGGGATAAAGCTTGTCCTTGGTATGCTCTATGTTGTTGCTTTCTCTTCCCAACTTTTACTCTTTTCTCTTTCTTGAGATTATACCCATCTATTTCCTGTACTCTAGTATCAGGCCATGATTCTTTCTTTTTTTTTGCCTGTTTTTGAAGGATGTATTCTCAAAGCTGCTTACATGCCTAAACACACCTTTAAACATATCTAATTTGCACATCCAGTGGAGCTGCCCTGAACTTCCTGTATATTCAAGGAAAGGCATCATGTGTTTAGATCATGCAGCTGATTTCCAGATTTTTAGATGCCAGTGTTGGTCATCCCTCCCATATTCAAACAGCCCTCCAAAAAAATACATTTTAACCCAGATCATTCCAGTGATTTGGTTACAGTGCAGCTTCAGTCACCTCCTAGGCATAACCAAGGAGGCTGTGATGTATGGGATAGGTGTAAGAAAAACGAGGAAGAAAGACATGCTATTTTACTGCCAGTGCCAACATCTCACAGTATTCAAACCTCTGTTCAGATCTCCTGGTTTGGAAACAATGGTTCATTTACCTTCAATACTTCTGTCTAAAATGAAGCTACTAAAAGGAAGTGGTTGAACACAAAGTCCCAGCCAGCCTGACCATATCTGAGGTTTGAAGTGGCAAAACCACCGTACTGCTGCATGCACAGGGCCTTCCCACCCCACACTGTTGGCCAAGCAGGTCCCTGTTTCATGTTTGCTGTCTAAATGTGCCTGCTTGCTATGGCAACCATTCAACATTCAAAATATGAAGTATTTTAAAGCTGCTAGGAAATATCCTCCTTTTTTGTTTACATGCTGTCATGCATTTAGAAAAGGCAGAACACAGTAATAAAGTCATGAGCCCCATTGCTTGCCCCAGCTGCATCTGACTGTGAGGTCCAGAGGTTTACAGGCAGGTTGATTTTGAAGATGAGGACAGTCTAAACATAGTTCTATACTGTGGGATAAGGCAGCAGTTCAAGTTCCAGTTTTATTGCTTGTTTCTATTATCAGTCCCATGTGTTTAGTCTTTTGCTTAAAGTCCAAATTTCTGTAGACAAGCAATGAGTTGGGAGCCCTAGTTTCATTGTTCTAAGAAACCCCCCCAAACTGTGCTTTTCCAGATACTGCAAAAGGATAACTTATAGGTGATCAAAGAGCTTAATTCCCACTTACTTCTCTTTCCTTTAATGCAAGACTTTCTCTCTCTCTTTCTCAGCTTAATATTTTTGTCCTA
Source organism: Pandion haliaetus (assembly GCA_013401275.1). Taxonomy (NCBI): domain Eukaryota; kingdom Metazoa; phylum Chordata; class Aves; order Accipitriformes; family Pandionidae; genus Pandion; species Pandion haliaetus. The sequence continues at coordinate 170,650 of VYZV01039854.1, read as the reverse complement.
ACTTTTGAAATCTTTATACATCATCTTCATAAATGGCATGAACAAACTCAGAAGCCTCAAAAAAAAAAAAAAAACCAATGGCAAAACTCAAATAACCAAAAGGTATCTTAAAGACATTAGAATTTTCAATGTTTTATTTAGGTAATGATTTTCATATTAATGAGGATACATTGTATTTGAGGAGGACTGACTCAGGTGTGCTGGTTGTTTAGAGTTAATTCCCAAATTCTGAAGCAGCAGAGCTCTGAGTAAATTGTGTGTTAGTGGTACTTTCATTAGTGAATTTCACATTACCAGGGTTTTGCAATCTTTGTTTCATAAAAAGGACAGGAAAAACAAAACAAGTCCTGAAGCACCTGAAACAAGAAAAAGCAAATTACCGTCTGCAGAAATGTTATATCCCTGTCCTCCCAGGAATGCTGAGTTACCCATACTTAACAGAACACAGCATAAAGAGAAGCAGTAGGGCCATTAAACTGTATGTAGGGTATCTCACTTTGTTTATGGCAAGTGAAGAATGTGATGAGACCTGCAGCCACCCTTCTCCTCTTTTATCCTCCAGGCATTTCCTGGAGCTCTAAGCCTGCCTATTTCTGTGCTTCAGAAGATAGTATAGGGGTGCAAGGAAAAGAGAGAGCTAAAACCATGCACGAGAGGTATGTGAGCATGGGGACTGTGACAGGGTAGAGAAGGAAAACCTGCAGCTAACTTTTATCTTGAACAACAGAGGGGCTGTGAGGTCAGGGCAGGAGAAACTGAGTTTGGGTGTGCTGCCATCCAAAACCGCCCTGGCAGGGCTCGGTGGGAGGAAGGTGGTTATCTGCTGTCACTAGAATATTTCCTGCCAGTATTTGGTCTATGCCAGTCACCACCATAACCCTCTCTCTTGCTGCTTGGTCCTTCAGTCTGCTGGTGATAGCACCTGGCACTGTGTGAGAGACCCGCTGTGTCTGGGCACACTGTGCTTTGACCTGAAGTCAGCTACCTTTAGCCATGTTATTGCAATTTATAACTCAGAGCTTCCTCTTCTCATTGATTCTCCTCAGCTCAGAGGAGAAACTGCACCAAATACCCCCCCTTCTGTGCAAAGTGGAAGCCATTAAGGGGTCGTTCAAGCAAGGGCTTTGTTGCTTGCTGCAAGCTGAGCAATTCTTGCAGCATTTCTACCAAAGGCTGGAGCTGCCACGGCTTTGATGGGCGGCACCTTCATGGCAATAACAGCGAAACAGCCAAGCCCCCAATACTGTCTTGGAAAATTGCCTTCAGCATGTAGCAGAAAAAGGGTTTTAGAGAGGTGGGTGTCACAGAAGGGATTAAACACAGAGTTCATGCAATTCACCCACTTTGTGCCATGATCCTCTGTGTTGAAATTCCAACCTGGATTGGCAGTTGCTGACACCTGCTGAGGTTGGGGGTTCTCATAAAATTTTCAGGCAGGAACTGAGTGGTACAAATAATTGGATAAAATTTTGCATGCAGGTCCTCGTTATGTAAATTGCAGAAATTTAATCAGTTGTTGTTCAGCCTCTACTTCTAGGAAGGAAGAGAAATAAGTAACAGGCTTTCTGGAATAGTTAGAATAGTGGGTCAAATTTGTTCTGATGTGATGCTATTGTCTAGCTGGGATAGGACTTGGGTCTCCTGTTTTAGAGGCTCCAAGTTTTAATGAGGTGTTAGCTTAGTCACTGTGGGAAGGGTGCAGTGAGAGTTAAGAGCTGGATGTTATGTAACCATAAAAGAAGAGTAGAGAATAGTTCTTTGGAGCAAAAGAGTTTGATCTTTTAGTATAGCTTCCACTGCTCACTTGCTCTGTGACTGGACAAAAAAAGTCTGCAAGGCAGAAACCATTTGCCAGCACATTACTAACTCTGAAGCTCACCTGGATTACTCAACAAGTCCACATCAAATCTTATCTTCAGAGCCAGGGCAGATGTCAAGGATATAATCAGAATTATCCCCTGCCTATCACAAGCTTTAAGCAGAGGCTCAGCTCTCTACTATGCATGCTCAGACATAGAGCTGGCATCTAACCACATCGTTGTTTTCTTCTTGGAGGAAAGGAATTATACATGGCATATGTATATGGCATAACTGACTGCTGTTGCCAATGATCTTGCAAGAGTCTACTGTGTGATTAAGTACAAAAAATCTTGCTGTCTCCATGCCCCCCTAATAATACAAAGGATATTAACATGACTAGCAAACTGCCCAATAAATAAAAAAAAAATCCTCTCTCCACTAAAGACAGTGAGGTGTCATGATCATTCCTTGCACTGAGAGAGAAACACAACTGAGCCCATAGAAACTTGCTGCAGCTGTCCTGTTGGACTTGAGTCTGGTCTACAGATGGAGATAAGGAAACCTTGCAAGTACTTGTGGCAGGGCACTGGTTTGTCAGGTCACTGCTCACATAAAAAGCTGGTTTTGTCTCCTATGCTACCAAAGACCAGAAATTTATGAGGTTTATTAAAATCCAGGTCTAAAACCTGGTACTGGATTCCAGAGACCTTGATGGTAACAATCTAGATTCTCACTTTCTAGCACAAACTAAAAAAATGAAAACTGCAGCAGCAGCAGCAGCAAAACTCCGTATCCCTGAAGTGGACTGAGTTGATATAAACTGACATGGAATCTCGCTTACATGGATCCTGCTGAAAGGAAAGAAAGAGGGCTCTCCATCCCTCCTTCATCCCTTCTTTTCTTCTGTCTTTTCATCCTTCTTTTCTTCCTTCTTTTCTTCCTTCCTTCCTTCTTTCCTTCTTTCCTTCCTTCCTTCTGGATTTGTCCCTCTTTCCTTCTTTCAGCCTCATGTCTCAAGCAGCATTTCACTCTGAAGACCTAAGTCACTGCCTAAGCTAAGTTCTGTCTGCAGCCTGCAGGGCTAAGTTTGTGGACATTTGTATGTGATTGCTTTAGAAAATTGGATGCATTTTTTTCCGAGCTGTTTTTAGTCAGGGACCAAGCAGCTATTTATTACTTTGGAGAGATGTTGTACATACTCCAGCTCTCAGGAAAAACTTTATTAGTTTTTGGTTGCCACATACTAGGAAAAAAAAAGAGTTCTATCCCTCAGCAAACTGTGAACACTTAAATGGAATAGCTCTGGATTTTGCAAGGGGAATGCTTGCTGGAGGAAAAGAACAGCCCCCTGGTTTCACTTAGCAAACTATGAGCTTTGCGCAATATCGTGACCTCTGTTGAAAAGACAGTTGATTAATTATACTATATATTCTGGAACAGTCTTTATGGATTTGAAGCTTACTCACATATGTATGTACAGTTCTGACCAGTGCTTGGAGAGCACCAGGTGATAATGCATCACTAACTGAAGAAATACAGCTCCTAGGAAAAAAATGGTGTCCCTGAGCATTACAAATTTTACTGCCACCTGAAAGCAGACTGCCTGTCCTACTTGCTAAATTCCTAGGTAAGAGCCATAGTTTTTCTGTTGATCAGGATCCTGTTCCCATAGGATTTGAAGGAGCAGGAAAAGTTCAACAGCACTTGGTGGCTCCACCCCTTCTTTAGCTGGGTAAATGGTTCCTTCACTTCTCCCTTTGTCCCTCCAATAGCCAGCCTGAGAGAAGGATCCGTCCGAAAGATGTAACCCCCCCCCCCCTTCCCTAC
>VYZV01039854.1:44112-167015 GCA_013401275.1 Pandion haliaetus | reverse complement strand
GATGAACACATATTGGGTTACAGAAATGATTCAGGACTTGAGTAAAATTAATTGCTAGGCAGTGATCAGGCAGACATCAGGGTGATGAAGGCCTTTTTCTACTGCAGCCACTGACTGGTTGGTTTGGGCAAGGTTGAGATGGCCTTCAAGTCAGTGCCTAGAGCTTCTTACTGCCTAGTTCCAGGCCATCAAAGATACCTAGGCCATAGGAAACAGCAGACTCAGGTGCTTTGGAGTTTGAACTGACTGAACATGATCCCTAGCTGAAGTGGGATGTGTCCTTTGCTCTGTGTGATACTTATTCCTGATGTTGATAGTGACATCATAAGAAACTAAGTTAGTGGAATATCTTGATATTAATCTCTCTCTTTTTAAAGAATTTGCTTTTATGTGAGCATGAACTCTTCAGGATTATGCCGTTCTTTGCATTTACATGGCTATCAGATACAGCCAGACCCTGTGATGCCAAGGATCTGGCACTGGTGATGGTGTGAAGAGCTGGGTAGAAAAAGCAAAGCAGCTGGTATCTTTTAGAAGGGGAAACATTAATGCTTAGAAATCTTGGGAAACACCCAAGATCTCTATAAAGTCAAGGAGTATGAGCAACATACAGAAACTTTCTGCTGAAATGAAAAAGAAAAAGGCATTTTGGATGATGGATATTTCTGTAGGACTAACATTCACCAAAAACGTTTCCCTTACTGATTTGCACTGGGAGTCATGATGTGAAATTTTCATTTTTCAAGACAATTAAGGCAGTAGGAATCCAGGTGAATCAATGGAGTTGAAATTCTGTTTTTTCTCTAATCAAAGACAAAATCTCTTTGAAATCAGATGGGGCTAGATTTCTGCCAGGGATTACAGTTTATGCTGTCAACAACCAACAGCCAAGCAAACTGTAAGAAAACATACACAGTTAGGCTGTTATCTAGGCTTTTCCTAAATAACAAGGCATCTGATCTCATCACTTCATGCTATTATTGGCACTTTTTGTATTGAAAAATAACAAAATATAGGCAGATGAGGCTGTCAGTTTAGAAGAAATGCAGGAAGGATTGTGTAAATATGCTTTGGATTTGCCTTGACTGAATTACAGCCACTTACATTTCCTCTGTAAGAATATTTGGCAGGATGAGTTAACTGCAGAATTGTTTACTGACTTTTAAGAAATTATTGCAAATAATGCACATAAAGTGATTTTTTGAGCTCATAATCATGAATCTGGCACAGGAAATATGAACCTGAGAATGACTATTATCCAGTCAGAGATCACAAACATGCTGTTTGCTGTGTGTCCCCAATCTGAGATTGTGTTTATCAAATACAAAAAAACCCTCTAAAAGAGCTACAGGAAAGAGCTATTTGTGGAGAAAATATATAAAAGAATAATAATTTAAAAAGTATTTTTAAAAGCCACAAGCAGTTTTCCTTCTGCACCCAAATTCCCAGAAGTACTCTGCCAAATCTGCATCTTGCTCACTATTACACTTGTATGGAAAGTTGAACTATGTTTTCCTGTATTCCAATGCAAAGTCAGCTTCTGAAACCAAATAATCTCAGATCTCTGCATGGACTGTTGATTTCCATGATTTAGTGTTTGCCTTAGATTGAACACTGATGCTATCAGTAAACTGTTGCAGCAGGGTTTATCTCTTTTTGCAGTGGCCATGCATTTATCAGGCAGCTGTCAGTATGCGCAAAGGGAATTCACAGACCTACAGATAAACACAGAATCACAGAAAATAAAAAAACATCCATGCTAGTGCACACTCTTCTCTGCACTGCAGTGTGGCTCTGCAGGTAACTATATCCCTGTTCAATAAAGCACCTATATGTTTATATATTATGGATTTCAGTGGAATTTAACAGAGCAGTTAAGTCCAGTTGCTGAATAAGGAGTATTTAAATGATTGAATCTATACTATTAATTGCTATGTAGGTCATCTTTCAGTGCTAATGGACAAATACGAGATAGTATTTTTGTTCCGATGTTTTCTCTTTCAGAAGTGATCGTAAGATTTGCATGGAAATGCAAAATTTAAGTTACTTTCTTAAAATAATTGAACTCCTAAAAATAGAAAAGGGAGTTCTCAGTATATTTCTAGACCAAAGATACAGAATTAAACTACAGACTTAGAGTGAGTGGTTCCATCTTCCTAAAGTATTTAAAGGTATGAAAGAGAATTTTGGCTTGGAAACACTTACATTGACAGTTACCAATTTCCAAAACCCACACACTTATGGTGACTTGTATAGACTCCTAGAGCCTTGACTCCACCATGGAACAGAGGCAGAGAGGAGCAGATAGATAGTTTGATCAGCACCACATAGACCATCCATAGCTCAACCTGGATTTGAAGCCATATTTCCTTCTGGGGCAGTAAATGGCCAATCCACATCACCACCCCAGAGTCCTTGCACTGCACTGTTGTCCCTTGCACCATCACTCCCTGCAGAAGGAAAGTAGGAGCTGCTGAGATGTTTTATGAGTCTGGGGGCTACCCCTAGTTGAAACCCGCCTTTTCCATGCAGCGACCATAACCACAACGGCTTGGCAGCAGAAGCCCCCTCTCCTGATTGATAGAGAGGAGAATAGACAAACCTGCCATTTTCAGATACGTTATCTGTGAGGGACTTGCCTGTTTGGGAGGTAATTTCTCAGCAGCAGCTCTTGGTAGGCTGTTGACCATAGTGTGTCCTGTGGGTAAGGCTGGATAGCGAGACTTGCTCTTGCTGGGTGCAGGAGGAGCGACAAAGGGAAAGTGAGCAAGCTGAAAGTGGGGATGACACATTTGCCCACTGCTAAACCCTGACTGCCTGCAAGCGGTTGCTGCAGATCCCCTTTTCACCCTGCAAAAAGGCATAATTGAGCTGGTGCTTTCAAAAGTAGCGTAAGTTGTGCTATCTGAATTTTAAGTACAGAAAATACTTTTTTCATCCAGTCTGTTAACAGCAGTGTTTGTTCTATGTAAATGGCTGCAGTACGGATGGAGAGGAGCTTCTGGGAGGGTCTATGCAGAAGACAAGTAATTACTTAGAGACAGGCTATCCCTGTGCTCTGGCATGTTGTAACTCACTGTCGTGCCACGATGGTATTTTAGACAATTACAACACAGGACTGCACATTTTTGTACATACATATTTGCTTGACAAAACAAGCCTTTATTCACACATGATGGGTAATTGCTTGCCCAAGCATCTCATATAACTGCACGCACACTGGGTGCAGGCAGAACAGGCACAGAGGCCCTTGCATAAAAACGAGGGATCCCAGAAACATGCTGAATGAATTTCTACTGTACACTCTGTCCTATAATTGTACTCCCAGCAGTATGTGTGTGAAGTTCCTGAAAAAGCTCTTGGGAGGGAGGGGAGGAAGAATAAAACAATATCAAAGAAAAGCTGTGTGGTGTTGATCGGCTTGGAAAGCCATCTTGCTAATTGTTTGCAGGATGCATTCCAGGTTACTGCAAGCCAAGAGGCTGCAGGGTTTGTAGGGCTGAACTGAAAATTACAGTGCTTTCTCCTGTCCTTGTATTACTTGACTGATGGGAGTCTCACATCCCCTTGGGCACTTGCAGGAATTAGGATCTGGTGTATACCACTGCAGGGTGTGCTGCTGGTTGTTCTTTGATCAGAGTTCAGCCTTTGTTGTTGAAAGGAGATATTTCATCTCAGCAGATTCAAAACGGAGATGGTCTGTTCAAGACTATTGCCACAGGACTTGTCTCCCCTCCCATTCCCCCAACAAAAGGTGAACAAAAGCAAATGACCACCAACTTATGTTTTGTTTCCACCGAGTAGACTGTTATGAATCATTCGTATGTTCATTATTATCAAGTCTGAAAGGCATCATGCTGGGCTGATTTCAGAGTAGTTCCCTATTAGCAGTATTTTTTAATGTGAGTATCAAAGTAGACTTTCAATTACTGCCCATGACCCCAGAAAAATATTTAGCATTGTACATCTGAAGTTCATGCCACTAAGCCTTGTAATTGAAACAAGCCCAGTAAACATTCAAGAATGAATAGCAAGAACCTGCCTATCCTTCTTTGTGAATCACCCTGTATATATGCTCTGTGCTGAATGCTTTCTTATGTCTCCAGTGCTGTCAGGCTTGGTCCACAGCCTGCTCCTTGCTATCACATGCTGGACTGATGGATGTTGCAGTATTTCAGATTCTTTCATGGCAGATGAACCAGGTTCAAGGATTAGATGGCAGTGAAGGAAGAAAGGCATCAGCTAACCTTGTTCTGCAGTGCTGGATGGAGATTAGGTGCTATGGCAGGTAGCAAACAGGAGGCCAGCTATGACTGACTCACTTCATTCAGTCAGTGCTGTCTGTGACCGGGGATCATGCAACACTGCAGGTTGTGAGGTATAATTCTGGTGTAGCAAGCCTAAAACCAAAGTGATGGTATAGATCTGGGAGATCCCAGGCACCTCACCAGCTAAGAGGAATAGCACTTCTGGGTATTGATGCACATCATGGGATCTGAACACTCTTATCTTCACCCTGAGAGCTCTTTCTCACCACACATCTTCTCAATTCACTTAAGTAGTAGGAACTATTTGTGAAATTGCTTCTTGCTGCCACTTGAGTGGTTCCTGACCTTTCTGCCTCCTGTTGAAGTTCATTGTCCCCAAACTAAGCTGTGCTCCAACATCAGTGTGGGAGTGGAGGGAATTTGTGCCTTCCTGGGTGCCCCTGGCATGCCACACACGGGTGTGATTTGTCAGTCCCGTTGCTATTGTCTCTGGTGTTTCTGGGAACTTTCCTGACCACCTCTTCAGGTTGACAGGACAGACACTACCGCTGGGATAGAATGGATTAATCATATTGAATAAATGATTTAGCCATTGAGCTGACACACAGTGACAGACCCAAGAAATAACTCTTCATTTCATCAGGTAGCCAGACAGTTTGATGGATGGGGGCTACAAGGTAATTCACTGAGGTTAATGGACTGTTATGCCAGAGGCTGACAAAATGAAGACTTCACCAGTTAAGCTGGGTCCCAGGGATACTTATGTTTGGTGCCAAGTAGGAGCTGGAGTTAGCTTTCTGCAGAGTAATCGAAAGACGTCTCTTAGCTGAGTTGAGAATGGTTGTGCATTACAGCAGACCAGTCTTCTTGGTAGCTCCCAGAGGGTGCAGGCATAAGCAGTCCATAGCTTAACAGGTCACTGCCAGGTATATACCCCATTCTTCCTGTTCCCTGGGTGCTGCTGAATGCCTTACTGAAATTCTGGGTAAGATGGGGATCCGTAGCAGATAACACAGTCACATAACTACAGATGGGTAAAAGCTGAGAGCATGAGACAGCCTTGTCCTGTTATTTGGGATACAACAGACAAAGGATGTTCCAGATCCATGAGGAAAGCAAGTGTTAGCCCTAACCAGAGATTTGTCCCTAACAATATTAACAAGTGGCTGGCAGTATAGAATTTTTTTAGAATTTCTGTCAGGGCACTTAGAGTAACTAAGCAGTGGGTCTGAGTATTTGGCTACCTGTTGCACTCAAACCATTCCTTGGAGACACTAAGGGGACCTCAGATGGTAACCAGCCTCAGTAAGCCCCACCAAAACAGGTTTCTATTTTGCAAAAGAGGTAGCAAGCATGGCCTGACCCTCACAGACCATCATTAAAATTCCTTGGGAACTGCAGCCCAGCCAGGGGCAGATTCCAAGTCCTGAGGGTGAGGTCATGTCTGCAATGAGCCCATGACAATAATTGTCATTATATGGCCCTATTTTTTCTCTGAAGACACACTAATGTTGCTGCAGAATGAGGCCACGGGCAATAGAGAAGGCCATCTATTTATGATTTTATGGTTTTATTAACTTGAAGTTATTAATCTGTTTTTTCCAGTTGCCTTGGTCTAGCACAATGGTAATATGTCATGGACTGCTGAGCTCTAGTTTATCAGTACCAATAAATAAAAAAGATATATTTATAAATAAATGTAAAGAAGAGCTGAAGAGACTGAGTACTTGCATCCAGCTTGTCCTGAGAGTTTCTGTTGGTTTGCAATTGGCTTTTGCACTATTGCTGTCCTTCCACATTTTGCTTCCAGGAAGCTTGTAAATTGTTGTCTTCAATAGCACAGGGATTTGAAAAGTACCTGACCAGAATTTTTCAGAGGTCAGCTGAGTTTCAGTGTGCTTGAATCTCAGTTGGAGGCAGAACAGGTTTAAGGCTTAGGTCTAGCTCTAGCATAAGCACTTTCTTTGTTTTTCTACTTCTGTTCTCTCCCAGGAGAATTTACTTTTCTTCTTCATTGTTTGCTATGTTCTATAAGAACTGTTATTCTGTCTAAATAAACCTGTGTGCTCCTGTTTAACCTAAATAATGAGAGATTAACAATGGGGTATGTGCTGAGGAAATGTGCTGAGTTTTTTAGCATTCATACACTTTCTATTGAAGTTTGGAGTTCCTGCATCACCCATGCATGGACCTCAAGAGCGTTCTGCCCTCTGAGCTGGGTTTTCCTTATTCATTACCTTCTCTGTCCTGCAGGGGAGGAATGAAATTTTAATGATTACTCATTTACAATTTCTGTAGGCACAACATCCTTGGTGCTTTCTGTGTTCAGTGACAATTCTTTGTTTTTTTACACTAAAATTTACAAAGGTTTGTTTTCAGGATGCCTTTTAATGCACTACTGAAGCACAGGAGAAGCCATCTGGGGCAAGAGTGAGTTCATAAGAACTTATCATTAGGACATGAAACCTAAATAGGAAATATAATTAAGGCAGCATTATGTAGCCTAGATTTTTATCCAGTCAATTCTGCCAGTTTGTTTATGTTCTTCCGAGTAAAAAAAATAATTTAGTTCTCTCAGCACCTTTCTGTTGCCAGTAGCCGCACTGGACACTTAAAACAATATGCCAGGTCTGATCCCTTTTATGACCACAGAAAGCAGAATTAGCTCTAGGTAGTCTCTGCAGTGAGTCTGGTTAAAAGGAGAGCAGGAGGATGAGCATCTTTCTCCTCAGATCCTAACTTCTTTCTCTGCTTGTTAGGTGGCTGAGTGAGGAAGGGATTTAAAACTCTTGATGACTTAATAAGTAATATTCATGATACATAAACATCTGCCTCCCTGCCCCTTGCTGGCATTATCAAGGAATGTTAATGAGGAATTTAGAAAAGATTTTTTAACATAGATCACAACACTCATCCTGATGTGCTCTATGCAGTTCTCGGCTGCTGCATGGTTACTCAGTGTCCAGCTTTTTGTACTGAAAGAGAAATTTATGGCTCTCTTGCTTTATTCATTCCCTTTTCACATAATGCTCCTTGACCTGGCTCTGAAGATAAATCCTTCTTAAGCCTTTAAATATAAATCAGAGTTCAGGGATGATGCGCACTCAGAAGATGTCAGCTGTCTATAGCTAGTGTTTGGAGCCTTAACAGCAGTGAACTGCCTGCTGCAAATTCAGAGAAAGCCTCTTTGCTTTCCACTGCAAATTCTTTTCCTGGGTCATTACAGATCCATGGAAACAGTGCTCATGATGCACTAAGAGTTAAAGTTTTTAATCTAATTTTATGTGAGTCTCTGCTTTCTTGCCATCCTTTGTCTGACAATTACTGTGTAATGCACAGGCAGTAATTGCAATGCCATTTGTTTCACTGAATTCATTAGTGTGTATGTGATTCTGATCTGATAAAATACATCTTGTGCAAAACATTTAGCAATAGACATGGCTTGAGCCTTGAGTCTTATGTCTGGTCTGCACTTCAAATTCCTGAAGTTTTGTTGCCATTTAGTTCAGGGCTTCGATTCACATTTACCTTTATCCAAGAGAAAAAAGGGGGTTTAATTTGATCAGTTTCACAGCTTGGGTGCAAGCTTGGCAGTAGCACCCACAGGTATAGATGTGCCCAGATATCTAGAGGAGAGCAGAGCATCAATGAGATCAAGTCTGAGGTCAGAGAGGGAATGGGGCAATGGGCATTTCGGACATCTGGGCAGCTGAGTGCAGCAGTGTCTGTGGGACTACATAAATGAGGTGTGACCTGACCACAGACTGCACAACCATTTTGAAATTTAAAAAGTGAGCATTTCATGGCTCTTGCAGGCAAACCCACCCACACAAGATGAGAGTCAGAGCATTATGTGTAGGGCTTGGCTCCCTGGTCCTAATCATCATTCCTGCCTGTTCCCGCACAGCCACATGTCATTATCTTCTGTGGGATGTTCCCCTCTGTAGATTATTGGCCCAAGATTTACACGTTGGCATGTTTCACACAGCACGACACCAAAGGTGTTTGCACTTTTTGAGAAAAGGGGCAAGGTCTCCTAAGAGTTCTCTGGAAATCACATCATGCAATGCTCCTCAGGCTCTGCTCTTCCAAGCAGATCTCCCCCTTCCACGTACTAAATCCTTCTGAAGTCTGAGGGTCACTTCTCAACTCTGGAGGTCAGTTTGCACAGATCCAGTCAGAGCCATCCCTAGTTTATGTATATTTAATACTTTAATCTGCTGTAACTAATCATGGCAGCTCTCTTTTCATGAGTCACTGAGTTTAAAAGTAGACATTTGGTGCATCTGGATGTGTTCCAAGATGCGTACTTCTGGGTTTTCAGATAGACACATATTCTCCGTTTGTACAATATTTCAGAGGGGTTGTATAATTAAATATTTCTTATCTTGATCAATATGTTACCAAAGTGGAAATCATATCCATCCTTCTGCTCAGTTTTAAGAGATTTTTTTTCCATTTGAGAAGCTACTATAAAATAATTACTTTTTCAACTAAAATAAATATTGCCTAGCTCAGGATCCTCTTCTGAGAGCAAAAACATCAGAAGTTTTTCCAGTACAGTTCTCAGGAGAAAAAGGCCTCAGACTTTGCTGGTCAGGGGAATGGATGGCTTGGATAAACCAGTAGTGGTCACTGGCTCCTCTGTGGTTTGCATGAAAATCACAAATTTACTGCTTGATTTATGTTCTCCTTTTGCAAATTGTGTTCCAACTGGCTTTAGCAATGGATGCTGGACTAATTTCTAATGGATCAAAAGAGCTTGGCTCCATGAAACATTTAGCTGAAGTGGAGGAGTGGCTGGAGGAGAGAATGGAAAGTTGATCAAAATATTTGCAAGATGTGAAACTGAAAAAGGAGACTAGGGTCTGGTCACTGTGAAATTTTCATTATTGTGAAAAACTGTAATTCTCTTTGTCATCATTTGAACTGTGGTGGTAATCCAAATTCTCCATCAGCTGTTTGGCCAGTTAACAGGGGTATAAATTTCCAGTAAAACTGTAGATAAATTTAGTGTCCTTCATTGATATTTAGGTTGTTCAGTTTGAATATTGATCATCTTAATCACCTTGGAAGCGGCCAAACCACTTTGGAAATGGCCTAACTACTTTTGAGATGGCCACCTGTGGTTACAGGAGGGAGAGGTACAGAACTGGATGAAAAAAGTGGGTTTCTTGATATGAGTGCAGCTCTGGGTCAGACTGGGAAGGACTAGGGCAGGAGATGCAGCAGGGTAAACCATTCTTCTTGGAAGGGGAAGTCTAAAAAGTTACAGAATATGGAGGGACAAAAAAGTAGGAATCCACAAGAAAATTTTACCTACATGTCCTGGATATGTGTCAAACTGACTGCCTGCTGGGAGCTGGGGCTTACAGAGACTAATGTCTGGTGTCATAGTTCTTTGCTCCAAATCATAGCCTCTTTTTGCTATCACTTTTACTTCCACTACCTGTACAATGCAGTTATTTGAAAAAGGAAGCTGGCTTCTCAATGTACTACTGTGCATGGGAACTTGCTGCAAGATACCCTTGAGATACATCACTGGTCTAAAACATTGCTCTAAACCACTTAGCTTTAAATCTTTTGCAGACCTCTTCTCTTAGAGCATGTGTGAAGCAAAGTATCTTAGGGCAGAGCTGGAAAATCCCTCTGTGCACCACCATTTCCGTGGCTCTGCACTCTGGTGCAAAGGGGAGCTTTGGTGCACCTTGGCAATTCATGTCTGGAGGACAGGAGCTGTAAAATGATAACAACTACAAGAAAGCAGATACAGCTTCCTTGGCCACCTACATCAGATAACTTGAAAAAAATGAGAACATGCTTTCAGTGTGCATCCGTGATGGATTGTGTGTAGTCACACCCTGGTGAAGATCACAGGACCTAAATAGCTCTGCTCCCCTGGGACCATCAGCAGCTCTAAGGGGACACCAGGACAGTGAGTTGAGCGTGGCTTGGGCCTTCTTTGACTCAACCAGTGCATTTTCCATTGCCACTGAATGTATGCCCTAAGGTGCCAGTTATTGTTGAAGTCTTTGCTGGAGTGTCCTAGCATATCTTCTGCAGGGTCCTATTTGAGGCTGACAGACTGTAATGGCAGAGCATGCCTGCCTCGGATGGCTGACAGTCTGGCCCTTGGTGTTTGCCATTCTACTTGTGCTGGTTTTTGAACAGATTTTTTAAAGTGTGCCTTCCAGCAGCTCTTTGAACTCTGTGGCTGGAAGTGATGAATGGGTGGTCAGTGAAAAGACCTAGAAATAAACTGCTGATTCAATTATGAATGAAATTTGTCTAGCCGGCACTATTAAAATAAATATTTTGCCTTAGATTGACTAGAGAAGGGTGTGATTTTACAGCTGTGTCCACAGCCAGGGTTATGTAAGTTCCCAGGGATGTTTCTGATGCAAGAGAAGTCAGTTGAAGTTGAGCAAAAGCTGTTGCTGAATGTGGGAACATGTTCTTGGTGATGAAACATCCTTAGAAGAAGTCTTTTTCTTTTGGGTGATTTAATAAACACATCCCAAAGAAATCTGCCAAAAATTTTCAGATCTCAGTCAATTGCTTCCCTCTGTTCTCTTCCCTCCCCAGCCCAATTATTACATGTCATTCTAATTATTATTTTATTATTAATATTAATATTTTATTATTGCACATCTCCTACATCTTTCTGCACTGCCATTACGTGTTTGTGCCTTTTAGGCAAGGTTAGTTTAACTGCATAGCACACGCTTCGTCTCCTTTGAACAGTAAAGTAGTTTACAGGGATGGCATTTCAACTACCTGACTGACCTTCAAGTGAGAACCGTGATGTGAATAAGGGTGTTTGTGTCTTCCCAAATGAATGCTCCAGGGTCTTAGCAGAGATGAGCATATGCTACTGCACGGATTCTGCTCACTCTGTATCTGGAAGGAGCTCAGAGAGTCAAAGAGACTTCAAATACGAAAGCGATACTTTGAGAGACAGTGGAGATGTCTGTTGGCACTGCCAACTGGTGCTTTGCAGTCATCCCTGAAAGGGGGCATGTTTCATACTGGGAAGCACTGGTATGGAAGTGTCTGTCCTGCACTTGCAGGGAAACCTTGGAGTACATGCTCAGCTCAAAGCTGAGTACTCAGTCATGTAAGTCACTGGAGCTCCAAAGTCATTGAACATACCTCCAGGGACATCTGATGAAGGTCTGGGCATGTGCTGAGGCAAGTGCAGTCCCACACTGCACATCCATGCAGCAGTTCCTGGGGAGTTATGGGATTATTCCTGGTGAGGAAAGGTGGTATGGTGAGGTCCCTCACACCAGCCTTCCTGCATGTGTTGCTGGCCTGCCTGGGTGCTCACTGCTCTTCCACAGGCATTAGGGCTCATAAGAGTGAGCAGGAACTGTCATGAAACTACTCCTGAGCATTATCTATGTAGGTGACTTCGGTGGTAGGTCTCAAATATGTCACATTTCTAAGACAGTTCACACTATCTTTGTTCTTCTCCTGCAGGGCAAAACAAGTGGAAAGGCAATGCACCGACGGTGACGGGCACCTGCTGAAATTGCAGGAAGCTTGTTGACTCCCTGCTGGTATTTCAGTGTATGGCAAGTTCCCTTTCTCCTTTAGGTGCTATGGAAGAGCAACTGGAAGTACAGTAGCTCTATTGGCCTCAGGTGAGCCCAAAAAGTCTATCATAATTTATTAGTCAGAAAATGATATCCTGAAGGTACAGTGGTCACTATCCTCTGCATGCAAGCTACTGTCAATATATTTTTTTTAAGAAGAGCAAGAATGTCCAGCAAAGGACACTGATCAAAGATCAGCAACTATTTTGAGATGCACAATTTCTTGTACAAATAGTTTTTTAAAGAAATGCTAATGGATTTTACTTTACAATAGCTTACTCCTTTCCAAAGCATTTTTAAGCCCATGGGAAACCTGACATCTAGTAAATGTTTCTGGACAGGGATTGCAGATTTTGACACTGTCATAATAGGAACCTTTGGCCCATGGAGATGAATAAAGTGATGGTGACTGCAGTATCTCACTGTTGATGTTTAAAAGAGAAGGTCCCAGAAACTCCCATATACGACATGGTGGCCTGCTGGCTCATGTAATGCCTTGCATGATGGCTGTAAGTGGAGAAGTGGTGTAAGTGTTAGGTGTTGAATCAGGATAGCGTCTTCCTAGCTGTCAGTGATCCGTTGTGTGACTATGGACAAAATACTTACATAATCTACTTGTTTGCTTTCCTGTCAGGGCGATCAGTAATATCCAACTTAGTAAAGCTCTAGGAGAGATGAAAAGTGTAAGGTAAGACTTGCTGAACAGGATTATGAGGGAATCACATCATCAGAATTAACCACCTATACATTACAAAACGATTCTTAAAATCATGCAAGACCCCCAAATGAGGGTCAAGAGAACTAAAATTCATACCAAACTCTAAGGGTCATGCTTCCCCTTTTATAGTCTCCTCTCTGCTCTATGGCATCAGTGTGCATGGAAATCCAGGGAGGTAAATATTATTTTGTTTGTTTGTTTATTTGTTTGGTTTTGTTGTTTGTTTATTTGAGCTCCATGCAGCACTGAAATTGAGGGAGTGCTGCAAGACTGGCCTCATAACTCATTATGTGCTTGGTAATTGAAGGGTAAAGGGTAAAGATAATAACACTGTCTATTTGAACAAGAGGTAGAGTGGATTTGAATGGGTGATGGATATTATGAAAACAACTGCTTGTTTTCCCTGAGTGTGTGTGTGTTTGTGTGCATGCACACAGTCTGTCCATCTAGTGACTATGCAAAAGCTGATGATGGGACTTACAGCAAGTTTAAAAAAGAAAGAAAGTGTAAAACAGAAACAAAAGGCCATTCTTTTTTGTGCTGATTATACTTCAGCTACAAGATCTTCTCTGAAAATGTTTAGGAAAACTCTGTATCAAGATATAAAATAAAATATTAGTATTCAAACCTAAATAGCAGGAATCATTTTATAGCTGCTGTAGCTGCCGTACTTTAAGTCAAAATTTTTCAGGAGTTTCTTTTCAGGGATGTTTCTTTTCCCCATTTGAAAAGGATCCTTTTTATTCTCTTTCTGCCTGAAGAATGGCTGGAAGAAACAAGGCAGTTAATGGAATTAAAGAGTGAGGCTCACTTCATCCCCTACAGAAATGATTTTTCTCCCCACTTGCATTTTACTCTGCAGTGACTCATGTGGCATTGCTTGATGCCCCTTGCAGGACCCCTGCTGCCTTTGGGCAGCTGAGCTAAAATGGTGGGGAGGCATAAGAGGGGAGTTCCAGGGTTTTTTATATTTTGGGTGTGTGATGGGTTGACCCTGGCTGGACGCCAGGTGCCCACCAAAGCCATTCTATCATTTCCCCCTTCAGCTGAACAGGGGGGAGAAAATACAACAAAGGGCTCCTGGGTCGAGATAAGGACAGGGAGAGATCACTTAACCAATTACCGTCATGGGCAAAACAGACTCAACTTGGGGAAAAAAGAACTTAATTTATTGCCAGTCAACCAGAGTAGGGTAATGAGAAATAAAACCAGATCTCAAAACACCTTCCCTCCACCCCTCCCTTCTTCATGGGCGCAACTTCACTCCCGGATTCTCTACCTACCCCCCCCAGTGGCACAGGGGGACGGGGAATGGGGGTAGGGTCAGTTCATCACACTTTGTTTCTGCCGCTTCACCCTCCTCAGGGCCAGGACTCATCACACTCATCCCCTGCTCCAGTGTGGGGTCCCTCCCACGGGAGACAGTCGTCCACAAACTTCTCCAACGTGGGTCCTTCCCATGGGCTGCAGTTCTTCACGAACTGCTCCAGCATGGGTCCCTTCCACGGCGTGCAGTCCTTCAGGAGCAAACTGCTCCAGTGTGGGTCCCCTGCGGGGTCACAAGTCCTGCCAGAAAACCTGCTCCAGTATGGGCTCCTCACTCCACAGATCCACAGGTCCTGCCAGGAGCCTGCTCCAGCACAGGCTTCCCCCAGGGTCACAGTCTCCTTCGGGCATCCACCTGCTCCGGCGTGTGGTCCTCCACGGGCTGCAGGTGGATATCTGCTCCACCGTGGACCTCCATGGGCTGCAGGGGGACAGCCTGCCTCTCCATGGTCTTCCCCATGGGCTGCAGGGGAATCTCTGCTCCAGCGCCTGGAGCATGTCCTCCCCCCCCTTCTTCACTGACCTTGGTGTCTGCAGGGTTGTTTCTCTTACATGTTCTTACACCTCTCTCCGGCTGCCATTTCTGAGCACCACAACTTTTTTTCCCTTCTTAAATACGTTATCACAGAGGTGCTACCATTATCGCTGATTGGCTCAGCCTCGGCTGGCGGCGGGTCTGTCTTAGAGCTGGCTGGTATTGGCTCTGTCAGACAAAGGGGAAGCTTCCTAGCAACTTTTCATCAGAAGCCACCCCTGCACCCCCCCAAAAAAAACCACCTTGCCACAGAAACCCAATACAGGGTGTTGTCTACCCATCCCACTTTATACATCTCCACAAAATGTCTTGGCCAAGACTTTCTGAAAAGGATCAAAGTCCAAGACCAACCTATGTTTGAGAATTTTAGAAATAAACCCAACCAAAGCAGTGTCCTCAGCAGTTCCCATTAATATGGAGATTCTTGAGGTTGTCATCACTAGGATGAATTGTGGTTCTTCCATCTCATTTTGGGTCTACTCATGTATGTGGGCTAGTCACTGATGTAAACTACTTCTGAAACTCAAAACCCAAAGTCAGGCCCTTAAATAAATGCATTCACAGATTAATCAGATGTGAGAGGCAGGCAGTGAAGGTCAAAGATGCAGCTGACCAGCCCAGATCTACCCACAACATATGCTCATGAAGAGGTCCTGCTGGCCCCATGAGGGAGTAGTCTCACCTTTCCCCTGTACATCCAGGGTGTCTTCCTCTCTATCTGCCTTCTCTGAGCTCTCTAAGATATAAATTGCTTTTGCTGTAAACAGAGTATCACATTTAACCAGGCAATAATGAATTTAAAAAGAAAATATGATAAATAAGACACTGGAAATGGTTTCATAGTAAGCAGCCGGGGCCACCATGGAGTCAAGGGAGGATCTAAGAAATATGTGCATGCAAACACACCCTTACTTGCTGTATGCTGTAACTCATCCTAAAGATATTTCTGCAAAAGTCAACAAGAAATGCTGACTTCTTTAGTGAGAGACATCTAAAATCATGCACTGTTAAATTTCATTTGAGGCTATCACCTCAAGATCACTCATTTGCAAGTGTATCCCTGGCCAGCCTGTCATCAGACCTACTTATAGAGAGAGCTTAGAGCAGCTACAGGAAAAGATGAGAAATACTTTAACACCTGATTGTGCGTACCCCTTTTGAAGTGTCTGGGCTGCAAATTGTCGTATGCTATGGGGGCTGAGCTCTCTACAGCAGGGCTGGTCCCAGGAAGTGGCGTGAGTACAAAGGAACTTCCTTTGACAAAGAAAGTGAAAAAATAAATATTGAAAATATTTCCTTCCAGATTTTTTTTCAGTGCCTTTCTCTCCTCCCCAGAGTAACAACTGTACTTCTAAGTAGGATTTTCCCATTCATATATTTCCTCTCCTGCACCCTCATTTTGCTTTTTCAGTGGAGAAGAGAATAAGCAGAGAAGAACAAAGAGGGATAAAAAGCAAATGCTGAAATGTAGTATTTTGTTCCTCTAAACTGGGCTCATGCTAGGGAATTTGTGTGATAATTAATTTCCCACAATATGCAGGAGATTGGGTGAGATCCCTCCTGCTCTAGCTTCCCATGACACTAGGAATCTATGAACACCTTAAGAAATCTCTTAAATAAGGGCAGTTTCTGGAGCTGGAGAAATGTGGAGTTCTTCCTTTGGCCCAGTAAGTATGATATAGGTATGCAAAGAGCAGGTGAGAAAGGAGTAAGGAGGACTGTATGTGGCTTGCCATTATTGACAAGGGGCATAGACAGTGCTGGGTGTAGGGAGAGAACCACAGGGTCTTCTTTCTCAGGAGACTACCTTGAACCCAACTCAGGTCAACTCTTCTACTCCCATGAGTTTTTCCACAGCAATGGCATGGTTTCTTTATGAAGGACAGAAAACACCTCTATTTTAGCCCAATTGCTAGCCTGAAGGCTAGATAAGGTCCCTCTAAGGGCTGATATGGGTGAAGGTGCAGGCTCCTAGGCCACTGTGCAGAAGGAGCCACCCATCCACCAAAGCAAGCTCAGTTTTCTGAACTCCTGGTGGAGGAGGGACCTGCTGTGCACCCAAGGGACATGCGACACAACCAGCACCCATTCCTGTTAGCTGGTTCTTGGTATGTCCCCGGTCACAAAGTCACCCTTCAGAGTTGCCCACGGTGGGCAGACAGAGATAGCCCCTGGTGTGAGCACTGCAGGCAGCCTCAGAAAGAGCAGGTCTGCCCAGGAGTGCTGCCAGGAGTCTAGACGCCAATTTGGGTGAGTTGAATCACCTTTGCGATGCCTTACCCATCTAACTTGTACTTCTCGTGCCAAACCAGTTTTTGTGCCTAAAGCAGATGGTTTTGGCATCAGCTTCCCATGGAGATTAATTAAGTTTAAGTCCCTGATCTGGTGAACAGTTAATTGTCTGTACAAAACCAAAAATCTCCAACCAAAAGGGCTGAAAAAGCCAGCAGCATAATGAGTGCTTCGTGCCCCTGAGAGCCCAGTGTGCCAGTCCTCTTTGCAAATCAAAGCAAGCACTGCTAATCTGGTGTTAAGTCTCTTTCATGCTATGTGAGAGTCCTAACCACAGCCCTATGGGCTGTCTGCCTGTGTCTCCAATCTTTCATTTAAAGGAAAACTGTAAAATAACTCTCTTTTTCTTCATGTGGAAATGGGAGGCATTTCTAAAATCCCAGAAATATATGCAAGGCAGGAAAAGTGTTTCCTGCCCAGCCGCAGCCACGGGTTGCCATCACAGCCTTCTGAGGCTGAGTAACAGGCTTTCTATAATTGTGTGTTATACTCATATGGGCTCACTTTTATGAATGTATTGTAATTTTTTAAACTTCTAAAGGATTATTTCAGTGTGAGAACAGCCCCAGACCTGATGAATATACCTTTGTGTGCAGTTCTCTAAGTACCCTATTTCTAGGTTAACAGTCATGCACTTAAAAGCTAGCTGAGATCTTGGAGGAAACTTTATTAAAAATAGTCTATCTGTCTGGAAAAAAAGCCCAGAGTTTGCAATGTAAAGTAGTTGCTTATGAAAAATGCATTCTTCTTAAGTGAAACAGAACATAATCTTTCTGGCAAAAAGCCATAAATTGAGTTTCTTTTCCAAAAGCTGTCAAAAAGCAGACAACAAAAAATGCCTGTGACATTTATAATTTCACATTCTGTGTGACTTTATGAGAAGATTAACTACAGATCAGGAAAAGAAAACTTCCAGCATACTTCAAAGAAGGCAGCCAAAATGGGCTGAGGGGGAGAGCCCACCTCAAAAAAAGGTTTTTCCTCCCAGCTTCAGGCACCCAAGGACTCAGACTGTGTCCAGGGCCCATGTGTGTTTCCACCTGTGGGCAGTGATGTCGTGCACAGCAGTAAAGACATTGGTGTGTAGACATGTTCACAGAGGGCTATCATTTGGAAGTGACTTGATTGTCCATTTTATTGTCATCTAACCCTGCTGGGAGTGAGCAGTAAGAAGGTGGGTCCTGGGGAGACTGCTGAGAGGACCAGACTTCATGTGCCAAAGCATCCTTTCTGCAGGGAAAGCCTCCCACTTTGCTTTTCTGCAGCGGTTCATGAAACAGTGTTGCACATGGCAGTGCTGGATCAGACCCTTCAACATCTCCTGGTTTTGCCACTGACCACGTTGCTATGGTTGTTTCTTAACCACTACTTTTAACACTACTTTTAACAGAGTGTTGGCAAGGTATTGCTGGTTGTTTCTTATATGCCCCTAGCATTTTACCTAAGAGGCAGAGGGCTTTTAATGATGTGTAAAGTTATTCCTTGAACAGCAAGAGTCACTTGGTAGCCTTCATGGGACAGAGGAAGGGAAAATTTCCTTTTCACTCAGAATAATTTTTACTTTGGCCAAAATTTTATGTTCTTTTTTCCTTTTGTTGATTTTTTGTGTTGAAAAAACTGGAAAACATTTTCAAAGTGCTAGATTTTGCAGCTTAGATGTTCTGTATCTTCCCTTTTCCCCCCTGAAGAAAAAAAAAAACCCTGTGGAAACCAGCCCTCCGGTGTGTAGACAACATTTCCTTAGGCCAGGGAATAATGTGAACTCCCATTTCCTTCATCCTGGCGTTGTGTATTATGGGAAGAAGATGCGCCAGCAGAGGGGGGGAATGGGGCTCTCCACCCCATGGGGCTGTGAATGCTGTCCAAGTGAGGCACCCTTGAGTGAGGTGAGGCTTGACACCACCTCGAGATTTCTCAGCAACTAGCTTATGTGGCTCCTTGCCCACTAGGCTGGTTTGTGGCCCCTGTTTTCAGGAAACTCTGTTTAGGGAGGCCAAATGCCTCTTTCAGCTCTCTTGTATGAGACGGTGCCTAGGAACAGAGTGTTATGCTGTGATGCCTACGCCCTTTGTGGGTCTTGTCCCAGGTGGCTGTGTCACCTTAGAAAAGTGGATTTAGGCTCCAAAAGTGCTTAATGCTACTTAGCTCTTCACCAGCACTACTGGCAATGTCAGTTCTCCCCACATATGACCAGGCACACATGATGTAGAAAATGGGGAACTCAATACAAAACCCCTTCCTCTTTCTGACATCCTAAACCAAAGGCAAAATTCAGCTCATTTTACCATTGCTTGCAGGCACAGTGAAGGGTACATGAAGGGTCTATTGCAGTTGCTTAATTGTCAATAACTCTGGAAAAAAAGATGTTGGTTTTCAGCATCTTGTGTTTCCTGAAAATGTTCATCAGCTACAATTTAATGTTCCTTCTCTAGCTGTTACAGTTCTATCAAATTCATCGGATTATAATAGTGCTATTAATCCTGATTAGTATTTTACTTTGTTTTATCAGCATATAGTGCACAATACCTTAGGAAATGAGAGTGGATGGGAATTATAAAATAAATTAATAAAGATTGTTAATGAATAAGGGTCTTGCAAAGCCAGCATGATGGGTCACCAGTGGGAGGGAAATGCTTGCACAGTTGGAGAATGACCCTTGTGAAGAACCTCAGAGCAAACCAGCTTCTTATCAGCCATGAAGGTTGTAGCTAAGACATATGACATTGAGGGGGGACCAAGATATTGTAAAACAAGGGTCAGGTAGGAACTAAGCCCTAAGAGAAAGATATGCTGACCCCGAGAAAATGGCCTGTTGGCTATTACTCTGATGTTAGGTAGATGGTTATGTGGAGGGGGCATTGCTTGTCTTTCAGGAAACATCCTTCTTCTTGTGCATAACAACAGTTGCACAGGTTTAGGAAGGTCTGGCTCTTAGGACACAAGTGTGAACTAGGGTGAATGTTGTAATAAAAGGCAAACGAACATAAGATATCTCTGAAAGCAGGACTGTAACAGTGTGCCAGAACCTAAGTGTGTTATTTTGCAGCACGTTTACATGTTAGGCCCGAACCATAATCACTCCAGACAGCAATTCTGTATTTCAGAAAGACTGTTCTGTAACAAGTACCACACTATCTTATTTATTCTTCCCTAAGAAGCACTTCTGTCTTTGGCAATAACAGCTGCAGAAAAAAAGTAGTAAGAAATCCTTAGATTAACTATATTTAGTATTTCCTAAAATCAAAGCACACATTAAATGATTCACTTCCTTTTGTTTTGAGGTATAATTACTTGTGCTAAATTGTGCTCAGGAAAGTGATTAAAAGAAATTTGCCCTCCAGAGAAAAATGTAGGCTTGCTTAAAAGGCTTGCTTTTTTTTAAAAAAAATCTGTAAAACAATATTCTTTTTCTTTCTTTTTTGTTATTTTTTTTTTTAAGAAGGTGGCGTTAAATTTCAGTGCTAGAGACATAAAGCAAAATTAAATAGAAAACATATTTTAAAGGGAAGCTGAAACTGATGATGAGAAAAGTTGGTGAGAAAAAAATACAGAGAAGGTAAGTGGAATCACACTCCAGCCTGACTTGTTTGAAAGCTTCAAGCCCTTTCCTCTGAGATTAAAGCATGCCACTACTGGGGGAGACAGCCTGCGAGGTGAGGGTTAACCTTATGATAATGAATTAAATTTCAAAAGAAGGTTTGAAATCCCTAGATGTCTGTTTTGATGTTAATTGCAAAGCAAGGTTAGTGCTATTGAAGTATTGGCAACTTAGAAAATTCCCAGCATGAGGCTGTTCAGACAGTCCTGAGGTACCCAAATATTTTTTTGTAGCTGTTGTGCCAGTGCAACTGGCATGGTTTTGTTTCTCTTGCAGTAAATGGCAAAATGGAATCCAATGACATATTAAAGTTTAATTTTAACAAAGGAGGAGAGAATTAGAAAAATGGAAGTCCCTTGTCTGATTTGCACATCCCAGTGTAGTAGGAATTTAGTTTGTCAGTCCTCTGAATCAAGTGACTGTCTTCTCAAATGTGTAGTACATGGTACATGGTGTGCCTCTGAAGATGAAAGAGAATCATCTTGTTCATATTCAGGATTCAGGTTCCAACCATAATGATTTTAACTCAATTATTTAATTTCACAAGGTAAAAGCGGTGGTTTCCAGCAGGGCTTTGGTGAAACCTGGTGCGATGCACAAGTGTAAGGGTTAGGTTTCTGTGAAAGTGCTCAGTCCTCAGCAGAGAATCTTATACAGCCTTCTCACGGCCTCTCAGTTTTCCTTCTGTGCAGCAGCTATGAACAGCTGCTTCTAAGCTTCAAATGCCACCAATTTTACTTGCACCTTGTCTGATACTGTGGAGGTACTTTGGAGAGTTTGAAAACATATTTTCACCTATGGAGTAAAAGTTCTCTGTGGCAATATTGCTCCAAGTCACCTGCTTTGAAAAGTCCTTTCTTTCAGCAGTTCTTTGCTCAGAAGGTACTTGTTTCAACCTCAGCAAGGATACTGGAAATACAGCATATCTGAATGTGATTTACATCGCCACGCAGTGAATGCTTCTAGTGTCAGCGCTAAAGAAAATGCAATCTCCGCAGAGTAAATTGAGTCATAAGATTTTGGCAAGGTAGATGTGTAAAATGGAAGATTAACATTCAGGGAGATCTATTCCTTCCGCAGAAACCAGAGATCTACAGTGTATGCCTGGAAGTCTAAGGAGTGTTATGAACCTGAAAATCAAGTTTTAAAGAGGGGTTAATTTTTTCAGTAGCTATCATTGCTGCATTATGTCTATGAAACAAATTGAATGCATGCTTAGTTTTCAGTTTTCATAATTTCATTCAACCAGGAGATCATGTTTCAACATTAATCATGTACAACAGAACAATATGGGGATGCGAGAAAAAATACACCCCAAATCCAGATCTAACATGAAACACTGAGTGTTTCTACTGCCAAATCAATAGAACTATATTGACATTATTTTTTTCTTCCTTTGGCAATATGTATCTTGTAAGATCTGCTGTTTCGCATTTGATGGTATGAAGTTATTGTAACGATCCCTCCTCATGTTCTAACTAATCTCCAAGAAAATCAGTGGAAGGAAGTTAATTATATGCATATGGACAAACTAGTGCCATTCTCATGTTCAGAAAGAGCTTGTCTCCATGGAAAAATTTCCCAAAGCATATAGTGCTGAATAAGCTGTTTATATTCCATAATAGTTAGCATGATTCCAGCTCAGACTAACATTTTTGGACTAAAATCCACTTTTATTTTGGAGTACAGTTTGCACATAAGGAGGTATTCTGGGATGCTTATTGTGAAATTGTTTATTTTACAATCAGAAGATTTCTCCATGGAGACAGACCAAAGGTTTCTTTGCAACATCTTCAAGATGTCAAAAACTTAAAGAGAGAGTAAATGTTATTTATTTCTGTCAAGGTGTGTTTTATACAGCAAAAAAAGGGCTCCTTTTGAAAGGAAAATCATGTCTAAACGTATTTAGGATAATTATTTGAGTTTTGAAAGCATGTCATGTTAGGAGAGATTTCAGGAACTCATTTGATTTAGCATATAAAGGAGAAGGTTAAGGAGTGGTTTGATCACAGTTTACCCAGGGAAGGTATTTGGTACCGTGTTTTTTTTTTTCCAGCTAATGGACAAGGCATTAACAGGAACCAAATTGCTGGAAGTTCAAGCTAGACATACTCAGACAGAAAGCAAAGCAAACATTTTTAACAGTTATTAAAACCATTATCTCCCTGGAAGTGTTTGCCAAGATGTGATAGATTTACTATCACTTACATTTAAGTGTGGTATCAAGAACACTGAAATGAGCCATGGAACTGTTTGCCAAAGGATGCTGAGGATGCTAAAGCTTTCCATGGGTCCAACAGGCATTTGGACAAATTCATGGAAGAAAAATTAATTGAGAACAGTTAAATTCCACAAAAGACTCCAGCTCTGACTCAGGAAATCCCTGAACCACAGGGACTGTTGGCCATGACAGCAAGAAGTACATGGCCTGATTTGCATCCATCTGGCTAGACTCCATCCCTTTTCCTTCTCAAAACAGGGAAGCTTTGTCCATAATCACCAGCTGGGAATGGTCTCTGGCCTGGCTGTCTCCCAAACAGTGCCTCAGCATTATCTGGGAGAGCTGGCCAGGGCCAAACCAGAGCCAGGGAGAGTGCTAAAAGTCAAGTGGTGTGAGTGATTTGGGGCAGCGTCAGAGCCAGCATTGCAGTTCTCATCACTTCACTGGTATTGGTATAGCTGAGGAGCCCACGGACTGTTCCTGATGGGGTTTGTGGATGATAACAAAAAACCGAGTAGCTAGTTGGGAAACTTAAATTCACTACAGAGAGCTTGAAATTCCTCTGGAAAACCAGCAACTGTGTGCAGGCTGGGTAAGATTCAGACCACCAGTTTGGTTCAACCTGGGGCTGGCGGGCTGGCTGCGGGAACCCAGGAGTAAATTTGCATGGCCTTTGTGTCACTGGCAGCCAGGCAAATGCTCACAGGTATCCCTTCTGTCCTTAAAAATCTCTGGCTATAAGGACTTAACATGCCACTGCTGTCGTTGCTTCAATGGTTTTGGAGGGGCTGCATTGACTAGGTAAGCCAGAAAAAAAGCTGCTGCCATAAGGACCTCATGTAACCAAAACCCACACAGCATAGCAATGACTGCGGATTGTTCTCATTATGATTTTTCACAAATAATGAAAAAATGGCCTTAACTAACAGCTTTTAGACCACTTGCACAGGTAAGGGGTATGAAAACTTTGTCAACAGGTACCTTATTTTTTATAAGTCCCATGTTACTATATACTTTTAAGGGTTTAAGCCTTTTATGTTATCTGAGGTATGTGCTTCAGGGAAATAGAAAAAAATAAAAAGAAAGCATTGATAGTAAAGAACATCAAAATGCAGTAAAATTTTGCTCTCTGATAAATTTTGGGCTAAGAAATAATGAAAGGACAAGGATGCATGATTATCTCATTGTTGGAGAAAGATCTAAAGAACTTATCAGTCGTCTTTGAAATGACAGTCATAATACTCTCCATACCAGTTTGGGGGTCTCTCCCTCATCAGAATTTTCCATCAAATAAGTACAGAAGAAAAAAAAAACTTTAATGTAACCTTTTAAACAGTGAGTCTTTTGTTTTATGGCCATGCAGAGAGACTTCAAACAAGCCGTTTCAAAGAGAAATCTTGGCTACTGCTTTGAGGAAATCATTGTTCGCAGATATTCTAGATTATCTGAATGCCTCTTTGCATTAACTATTACTTAAGTGATACCCTTTATTATTTGAATATATAGGATTTCCACTTTTACACACAGAGTTTTTCACATAATAAATGTTTCCAGTTGTGGAAGGAATAAAACAGTCAATGCAGAATTTTTTTTTTGTGGTACTGCAGGCCAGCAATCCTAATGGCTAAAGCCTCATCTCATTTTGCTTTGAAACTCCCCACCTTTACTTCTAGGTCATGGCTAATATACTGCCAATTTTGTTTCAACTTCACTGAGAAGGCTGTAGGATTCAGTGTGTAATAATTAGTCCTGTGATTGCTTATATCCGTATCATTTCTCATCTTGGCATTAGTAAGAATTGAACAGAGTGAGGAGAAATGGTGTGGCAATAAGAATATCTACTGGCTTTGACACTGGCCAATAGGAATGAGATTCGTTCAGAGGAATGAATTTAAAAGACGATTTCCAGTAGCTCATGGATAGATATAGGCCCTTTTCCAATGTTTTCTGTATTACAGGCTGATAAAATTCACTACAATTAAAAGCCTGAATTAGAAACTGTCTGCTTTCAGAAACAAAGACAGCACTCTGCCCTTTATTCCAAATCCTTACTGCTTTCATCATGACACATTACAAGGCTTACTCTAATCTTTTAAAAAGAACCACCAACTGTTTAAAGTTCTCATGGGAACTACTGAAGACTAATAATGACTAATCTAATTTCTCTGACAGTTGACTTTGATCATTTTGTAAAATATTGTCATAAAATATGTCCGACAGTCACATGTTTGGTTAAAAGGATGCTTTCCTGTAGATCCGCCATAGGTGATAGTCAGAAGATTGAGCGAAAGTAATTCTGCTTCACTGACAATAGGCATTCAGACAACATTTTCTTTCACAAATAATAAAAAATTTCCTTACAAACTATGCAGCCATTCATTTGCCCACCACTTAAATCTGTCAGCCTGTGGTATGGATGCAGGCAGATCATACGAGTGGATCCTAATGCCAGATCGTAATTTAGACCATGATGTTTTGGAATTTCCACTGGCATGATCACTTTTTTTGACTAGAAGCCTTACCCAGACAGTCTTGAGCATTTTCTGTGTTTGTTCAGGGTTTCCAGATGTTCAGTGACCAACTTGGAATTAATGGGCAATAAATCTATCTGGGCTGCCATGAATCCAGAAACCTTGGACATGACCATGATGTGTGTACAGGTGAAGTCTGATGCTTTTGGAAAGCATTGCACTTACTCTACCAGCACAGCACAGTTGCTGTGTTCCTGAGCAATAGATCTCACTCCCACTGTGCTGGGCAGATTTACTGCACATGTGTGTGTCAGCTGTACACTGCAGGTACAGTAAACTTGCAGTTCTGGGAAGCACCAGACTTACATGGTGTGACTGTAGCTGTTTGATGTCTATAGTCAATGTGAAATGTATTAGAAGGGTAGGACCAGCTGGAAGGAGCAGGTTGGGCATTCACACCATGGTGGCTGCAGACTTTCTGGACATGTGGACATACATTTTGTCTTGAGAAATCTCAGCTGTGAATATGTCAACCTAGACTTAAGGGATGACATGAAGAATCATGTTGCTTGCAAGTGCATAAGTCAAGTGATGTAAGAATAGAAAAAAAATTGTTTATCTGTAGTCCATAGAGGACCTGAGAAGAAGTGATACAAACTGAGCTGTAGAACTGTGGGCATCCAGTTTTTAAATTATAAAAATTCAGAAGATCTTTAGTTGAGATTCTAATTCTGTGGTTTACCAGCCCTCAAAATTCATCACATATCAACAGAAATCCCTTTCCGCCCACGTCCTTTCTTTGCATTCACTATCAACCAAAGTGTGTTACTGCACTTCATCAGTTGCATTTCATGATCTTTATGCAAAAAACTTCCTTAGTTATGGCTGCAGAAATAGGCTGGGGAGACAGACTGGCAAATGGAGCACAACTTTTCCTCTGAGAACTTCATCTACAGCCCTAAAATCATGCCAGCACCTGCCTCTTTTGGTGAAGTTCTCTGTAATAACCAAAACATGTTGTTCAGGCTCTTCAGGTCCAAGTGGTAAAATCAGTGTAGGAAGGTAGTCTGGGAAGCCTCAGAGCTGTCTTTCAAGTCTTTATGGCTTTTACCTTTTGGATGAGATTTGAAATAGAGTTCTGGATCTCTCCTAGATGCTAGAAAGCATAAAGGCTTTCCCCACACACACATTTTCTGATAAATTACCCACTCTGTGCCTTCCAGACCAAGACTCAGATTATGCCATTATGATCCATGTCTGCAAGTTCAGGTTGAATTTTTAGTGATGATGAATATGTTCAGGTGACGATTAAAAAAAAAGAGCCATTTTTCCCTATTTTTCAGCAGGAAAGGAAGGCATGGAACAGCACAAATATTAACTGGAAGCCAGCAGACAGAGGCATATTAGAGCCTCTTTGAGCAGAATCTCTGAATGCAGAAAGGGAGGGTCACGTTTCTCTGGGGAGAGGTCCTGGCATTCTAGTGAGAGGTCCTGGCTTAGCTAAGGAAAGAATAAAGTCAGGGAAGACAAACATTTGGATTACTTCCTGAAAATAAATGGGTGTTATGTCCTGAAGGAGGAGATGGGTCTCTTACCATCTTAATAAGCTGCACATGCTTTTGTGTTGTCCCTAAGTAAAATAATTAATTCTGTGATGGTAAACATGGAGCAAAACTTCTATTTCCCTCCATTTACTAGATGTGGTGACTGTACACTTAAAGTGTAATCTGGAATGATCACACCTTTGGGGAGTTGCCAGGAGGGTGCCTCGCAAGCCACCCGGGGAGCCTGAGCGGGTGGGCTGGTCATGGGTGCGCTGATGGCTTGTTCATCATTCTGCATCCGTTTATCTGTCATTCCTCTGCTCTTTGGGAGAATAGAGTTGTCTGAAGCTTACAAGCCATGTCCAAAAGTCTCGTTAAGAGATGCTACAGAGATGCAAAAAACTATTACTGTCAAATCATTCCTGAAATGACCAAGATTTTAAATGGTTTGTTTGCCCATACTAAGAATGGGAGGGTCACTGCTTTTGAATGGGCAGTTTATACTTGCCACAGGTTGATCCTGTGTCCACTGTGTATTTTTACTCCTTCCCTCCCATTCCAGTAGTTGCTACAATCTGCCTCGATGGCAAGTTTTAGGAAAAATTCTGATGCTGAGCAGAGACTCACTTGAACTTTTCAGTTTGTACCCCAAATGATGTATCTGCACAGAGCACGCTCCAGTACAGGGATGTACAGGACCTTCTCAGCGATGGCAGTGCACTGCCAGGTCTGACAGCACAGGGCTTGTCCCCACTGTGTCCCTGAATCCTGCTGAGCCCAGGCAGTAGGGATGTTGCTGCCTGAACTGAATTGAAAGGGAAGGGAAAAGAAATTAGGAGAGGGAGCTGGATGGGATGGTGACATATGAAGGATGGAAAGGGTGGAAAAATAAGGGAGAACTGAAAATGCATAGCAAAGTGACTGGGCATGGGGAACTGAGAAGGGCTGAGCAATGAGATGAGGGCTGGGAAAGGAGAGGAATAGGGACAGGGCTGGCAAGATAAGGAGACCAGGACTTTGGTGAGTGGCAAGATGATATGACAGCTCTGGAGCAGGGACAGTTCAGAAGGAAAAAGACAGAAGAGCTTAGTCAGGGAATAGATGTGAAGGAGAGCATGTGTGAGCTTAGTTGTGAAACATCTAGCTGAAGTCTCACCTCCTTCAGGCTGTTCTTCACACAGCAGATGGCAGCCGGTGACTCGGATAGCACCAGTGGTGGGGGACACCACCGTGGCAAGGGGTTCATCTTGCTTTTCTAAAAACAAACAAGCAAATGCCCCCCTGGAATTTAAATACATAAAGGTCTTCTGTTAAAAGACTGCCACTGAGGTTGCAGAGTTAGTCATTCAAAAGTCAGGGCTGGCTGTGCAGTTTTGGTTCACTTTGCTTGGAGATGGGTGTGTGAGTAAATCAAAGGTGTCTCCAAGTTTGAGCAGCCCTAACCCTGACATTTCCTAATCTCTGTGTTTTTGCTTTAGCTTTTCCTGAAAAACTGTCCAGAAACTTCTACAAATAAAGACTTTTTTGTTTCCTGTTTTTGCCCAAGACTTTAGATAGAAAAAAAAAGAAATATTTTTAATGCGAGATGTGTTCTCTCAGAACAAACAGAGCAGGAATTGTTAGCGTTACACTGAAGACAATACTATTATTGCTTAACTTTAATCCTTAAAAGTGTATCAAAATGAACAGGCAGTCTTAATTCTGCCATTCCTTAATCAGTGTACTTTGCTGCTTTTACAAAATATTTTTAGCATGGTTTTGTGTAGGTGACTGCATGTAAGAGAAAGATATGTCATCTTTTTTTTTATTAGCCCACTCATCCACACGCTGTAATGAAAAACCGGCATGTTTGTATGTGTACAAGTATGTCTGTCTGCATAAATTAGAGGGTTTGCATCTGAATCAGGCAATTTCTTTCTGCAGCAGACAGAGCTGCTTTTCTCCCCAAAGGCTGTGGAGCCAGTTCCTTGCTCTGAACTGTGCAGCCAAGAGGCAGCAGTGGTGCTTCTAGCCCTCTTACACCATTAAACATATTTGTTAGTGTCCCAGAACAAAGCTACGGAGCCAAAGCTATGGAGCCAAATTCATTGGCCCTGGCTACCTGGAATCTTTCCATTGACCTTAATAGGACTGCCATCAGACCCCAGCTATAAACAGTTCAAAAGAGATAATGTAGATGCTTACTTTGTTTTCCTTTGGACTGCTTCATGTGTTGCACTTAGCCATGTTTTCTTAGCATCATGTTCACCCTGTAGTTGGCAGGTACCATTATTTAACTTTTACCTGCCAACTTTGCAGTGATCATGTCTTTGTGTTGGCCTGTGTGTTGGTAGGCTGAAACAAGACTCTGGGTGTGCTGGTGCTTGCAGGAGAGATCTTTTCCTCTTGTTTTCCATTCTTCTTTTCCTCTTTACCAGTCATCTGTGGTCTGAGCTGCCTATGTGAGCTGAAGTTTGCTTTGGAGCTGCAGTTTTTCATGAATGTTGGAGGAGCATCATCTTGTGAAGGGGTTGGAACAAGACACAGTTAAGGATGAAAAGTGCCTGTTTCTAGGGCTTGAAATTTGAGAAAAAAGGAAGGAAAAGTCCTCAAAGAGTCAGGATGGAAGAGTGTGCTTTCAGCATGCAGTTTTGTTGGCATCTGTGCAGCCTGGGGACATGTGCATGAGAGGAAAGGCCACAGAGTGTCAGAGCTCAGATCTCTGCTGGGATGCCAAAGCTCAGATGCTTCAGCAGGTTCAGAGACATCAGTCCCCCCTTGCTGTCCCTGGAGGTCTGCGGGCAGCGAGGCCAGGCAGCCCCAACACTAAGCCCTCGTGCCCCACTCTGACCTCCCAGCTGGTAGAGCTGCTGCTTGGTGAGGGCAAGGATGGGTTGATCCAAGGAGGTTGAAGGCTCCTGTTAAATGGGCTCTTCCTATTTTTGCCACCTATCTGCAAAAAGGGGCTCAGACAGGCATCAGCGGCCTGTTTTCCCAGAGTTTGGCCATGCCTTTTCCAGCACCTGGGATTTCCAGGAGAGCTCCCATCCCAGCACTGGGCAGCCTGCCCTAGGGACAATCATTGGAGCTGTCTTGGGTGGAGTTAACTTAAAGAGTACCCCTCTGCCCCAGAAGTAAATGCTCCCAAAGCACTTCTGCTTCTCTGTTCCTTTCACTGGGAAGGTGGTGAATTACTCTGGGTTTGGAAAACTGAAGCTTTAAACTTCTTGGGCTGCAGTTGCTTCTGCAAACAGTGTCATTCAGCCAAACGTCAGAGCATTAGACTTCTTGGGTTGGTATCACCCTTTATAAAATACATATTTTCTTGATAGGTCGAGCACCAGCAATTCCCTTGGTTCTATGAAGACCATGAAAGAATGGGTTCTGATGCCCCAGGGAACTTGCAGTGTGCAGTGTTTTAAGGGAAAGGCCCTCACTTCATGCAGTGCTTTGGATTATTGTTCTTGAATATCCTGTTTCACATTATTTATTGCTGCAGTTTTGGGATTTTTTTAATTGTCTCATTCCCAGGCAATAAAACACATTGCTGTAACACAGAGACACATCAAAAGAAAAAGGATCGTTTCACTTTAGGGATGCTTTGGCTCTGCTGGTGGACTTCATGGTGGCCCCTGGCTCTCCCAGTATGGGGCAAACTGGAAGTCCAGACCCTCACGCTGCAGGGAGCCTGACTCTGGCCCCACACACCATGGCTCGTTCCTGTCTCTGTTTAGCCTGTCATCGACTCTCAAGGCAGAGGAAGGTGCACTGTTACTTTCTGAGCAAGATTTCAAGGTAGACGTGTGAATTGGATTGTAAATCGAGACACAGCAGGGTCTGGCTTTCTTGGGTACAGTTGTATTGACTTCAAGAACACTTATCCTGATCGTCGCCCATGCACAAACAGATTTTGGCCCCATGTGCAGGCTCTTGACTTGCACAATACAAGGAAAAGTGATGCCAGAACATAAATTGAGAAGCATGAATGGGTAAAACACAAAGGAGCTTATTTTGTTCTAATGGTTTAGCAAAGGCATTCAGACACTTCTAAAGTTAGCACATTGTGCTGCCAAGAGAAACAGTACAGCAGAGGAAAAATACCTCGCTGGATAGCTGTCTACCAGCAGATACGTCCTGTTTTTCAGCCCAGACAAATACAGTGTGACTCTGCCAAGTATACACTTTGGTTTTCTTTGCCTTATGTGGGATAAATACTTCCCCCCTCTTCCAAAGTTAGTACAGTAATTAACAAAAAATCAAAGCTGTACCTGATAATAATGCTGTGCTTTATCTGTAGTAAAGACTTTCAATCACAGAAATTACCTTGTCTCATCAATTAGCTGAAACCTCACTCAGACTATAACAGAGACTGCCTAATTCACATGTGGCTTCTGATCGCTCTTCCCAGCACTTCTAATAGCTTCAGTTAGCATTGTATCAGAGGTACAGCAAAGCAGAACTGTGCGAGAAACAAAATAGATTTGGCAAATGCATGCTGCTCTAAAAATACATTGCCTTGCTCACACGAAGAACTAAGAAGTTAGCAAAAAACATGTTTGAATTTGCCATACAGCTTCACTTGGACTTCCCTGTACTTGTTTTATAATACAGCTGTAAACATGAGATGATGTAATTAAAGACCTTATCAAGTACATATGCAAAAGTAGACTAAATGAAGGACACATTAGCAATCTTATTTCTGGCACTTCTCAACTTCTGAGTGCCTGACGCTGCGGTTTGAATTTTCATGCTATCTAATTTTTTGTGTGTAACAGACCATATTAAATAACCCCCAAGTAAAAACACCTGTCACTGAAATAACAAAGGATCTCAGCTGTGCACTGTGTACTGTAAGTAATTACAGTAAGTAACGAATCTTTGTTATTTTCCTATCACACAGGGCCCAAGGTTAGCTGGGTCCCATTGAACAACCCCCCCGCATAACCACCCGCAGGGTTACTTGTCCTCTCTGCCGTGGAGCTCCTCGCTGCAGGAGCCAGTGGTATATCCCAGAAACGTGGGGTGCTGTTGGGGTCAGCCAGCCTTGGTGCGACTTGCTCTGAGCCCATTTGCAAAGAGACGGGCTGCTGCCACAAGTGAAACGGGCAGGAGGCTTTGCTGAGTGGCTGAAAGAGTCACAGCAGGGACAGGTTGATGGTTATTAATGGTTTTATTGCTAACAATAAGCACACTGGCCCTGCCAGCCAGAGTGATGGCGGTGTGAACAGCACCTCGGCCACCACACTGGGTTTGTGGCTGAGCTCCGCAGCTGGGGCTTGCCAGTGCTGCGGAGGAGGAGGAGCTGGGACTAACGGGGCCTCTGGGACAGCTTTCTCCCGCCTGCCTCGGCCCCCGGCGGTTGAGAGCAAGGCTGAGCTTGGATCAAGGCCCACCGACTGTGGAGGAGCTGCCATCACTTGCTAACCTCCTCCTTGTACCTGTCCCAGTAGCACAGCTGGAGCCAGGCATCCAGCTGAGCAGCTTTTGTCTTGCTGGCTCCTTGCAGGCACCCACTGCCCTGCGGTGCGTCCAGGAGCATCTCGATGTCTCTTGAGGTGGCAGTAGCTTAAGAAGCTCTTCCTCCAAGCAGAGTAGGAGCATGCAGAGAGTCAGGCATGTGCAGAACCTCTGCAGAAACAGGGTCTTCGTTGGCAATGTGCCCCTTTTACCTTTAGCCTAGGGTTGCCATTTCAGTATATAAATCAGTGAAAGTTTTGGCAGTGGATTAACTTGATATAAACCACATAGCATTCCTCCTCCACTGACATGTCCAGTCTTTAATTTATATTCTTTTTTTTGGTAGATTTCTTTTCTGAGAACAATTTGCATCATCATTCATTTTAAAGATAGATTGTTTTGCAGTGTTTGAAAGATCAGCCCTGGCACTTGGAAAGCTGGCATCCAGATGTACAGCTTGCAAAAAAAAATATACTTTTGTTCAAGGGAGCAGTGGTGGTATGAAATCACCTTATATGGACCTTGCTATCTTCCCCTGCTAGCAGAGAATTTATTTCTTTTGCAATGAAAATTCCTCAAAGCTATCCTTTATCACTTGTAAAAGAAGTGCAAAGTGGGAAAGTACAAGCCAGTGCATTCAGAACAAGGAATTATTAACAGTAATGTAACTTAATGACATGACAGCAGGAATAAATTTGGATCATGCACTCTGGAGTTAAGGTTTAGGAAATAGCAATCTTTTTTTTAAAGATGCAACCCAAAAATTAATCAGGATGAATAATATGAAAATATATAAACAGCAGTGTTTAGAAACTCCTAAGGGTTTCAAGGCTCTGTTAAACCAAGCATACATCCTAATAGACAGCCCTGCCTCAGAGCGTTTACAGTCTTGTGAGTCGAGGCTGATAAACAGTGGGATAAAGGAAGGATTAATATGCTCATTTTGCAAACAGGAAATCAAGCCACAGTGTGATTAGGAGCTAAATTTACAAAAAGGGTGCAGGCTTTCCAGGACTTTGATCTCAGGTGCTTTGCTCACTGGAGGCCAGCACGGTGCCAGCAAACTTGTGGCTCCTGCACGGCTGCATGGAAGAAGTGCTGAAGGATGGGATCTGCTGAAAAAAGAGCTCATAGTGCATGGGAGGTGTGATTCATCCTAAGGGAAACAGTGAGGGATGGAGGTATGGAGGGATGGATGAGACACCTCCTCTGAGGAGACCTCAGTGCTTGTTGCTTTATTTCAGGGCTCCTATTTAGCCTCTTTGCTCTCAGTAAATCATTCGTCTTCACGCTCAAGGTGCCAAATGCTTACATATGGCCCAGTAATTAAGCTTTATGTTTGCTCTGCTCCTCAACAAGTCTCTGCAAACAGCAAAAATAATTTGGGGATTGAATGGTGTGTAGGTGTCACTGGGGTGGGCTGAGAGGTGACCAAGCCACAGCTCAGTCCTGTCGTGCTTAGTGGTCATATCCACACACGTAGGAGCAGGGAGGTTCAGGTACCATGACCAGGTGCAGGAGAAAGTCCGAGGATCTTTCCCAGCTATGTAATCTGGTGCAGGTCCCACCGTGACATCCCGCCCTCTGGATCAGGCCCAAGACTCCTGCTGTTAAAACCACTGAATTTGATAAATCTAATTTAGCTAATATTCCTCTGTGTTTGTTAGCAGTATGTCATGGCACAGATGGTGACCACTGCAAACATGGCCTCTTTGCAAGGGGGATCGCAGAATTGCGTGGCCTGATCAGAGGAGCCTTCCCCAGAGCTCTGCTTGTGCAACACAGAAGCAAATGTTTCACAGCTTTTGTGCCAGTGTCTTATCCTTTCACACATTCCTTCCCAAAATGCCACCTCTAATATTACAGTGGACCGCTGGGCATTAGTAATAAATAAATGCAGGGATGGGTTTAGCAGAGGAGGTTAAGGATGCCATAGCCCTCCCCACCTCCCGTCCCCGTCAGAAGAGATGCAGATCTGTTGTGTAACAGCATATACCTGTCGGAGCTGTGCCCACACTGCTGTGGAAGCTGCCACACTGCCAGGTTTTTAACATCCTCCCCCAGGAAACGACTGGGGAGGTTCCAATGCTGTTCCCAGCAGCTGATTACCAGATAGCAACTACAAGAGCTGTTTAAGATGCCATGTGCACATGGTAAAATCCTAGCCTAAAGCAATCTGTGTGCAGGTGAATCCTGAAGGCAGGCAGAACCCTGATTCAGCTTTATCCTTGTGAGCTGCTGGTGTGGGCTGGGGGCCTGCCCGGCACTTCAGCACAGGTGAACCCTTATTCCCAGGGAGACCCCATGCAAAGCCACTGCTCCCTTTTAAATTCAGTGCTTACTGGACATAAAATACATAAAAAACAGGCAGGGAAAGATGACTAAATGTCACAGGAAAGTGAAAATGGATCTCAAGTCAAATGTAAAGCTAACTGTTCTCAGATGGGGAAGGGGATCTCTGTTTTCCTGGTGCTACACATTACTGCAAGGAAAGGCCATAAAAACTGGGGTCTCATGGAAGGCAGAAGTGGTGTTGCTCAGAGCAGGGTCTGTAAGCTGGGTCCTCTTTCAGGGTGATGCTTTGATGTCAGTTATATATTTTTCTGCCATCAAAAAGAGGCAATTCCTCTTCTTGGCAAGAGAATCCACTAGCCCAAATTCCTCTCTGCTCTTCGGACTGAATTACTTCAGCACATTTCATTGCAAAACACTAAACTGCCCCAAAGTTCACTTTTATACATAGGCAGTGCTTTATATTCTGTTCTGTTGCTTTCAGACCTTCCTCTACATTTCTGCCTAGTTCTTAATTTTCTTAGATGCTACCTTACTTTATTTATGTTTATTAGGACACAAATGAAACATATGTTCTTGGGAAAGAGTGTTGCAAGTTTGCAGACTTCTGCCTTCACCTTTTAATGTGCTTTTCTACTCAGAAAAGATGACATACTTGAAAAATGTAAATTGAACATATTTTATGCTTACAGAAGGAAATATATTTTCAAAATAGATGTGTGTCTCTTTCAAAACCTTTGAGGTGAGTTATTCAGCTGGGATTGAAATGCATTATGTCTTACCATCAATAAATATGTCTGTTTAAATGAGAGGCAGGGCCATGTTTTCTCAAAGCTATGCTTTCATATTGCTTTGTTTTATAGCTAGATGTTACTTCTGAGACTGCTCCAGGTTTAAAGTTTGCTTGTTGCTTAAGTAGAAATGAACAACATAATTTTGGCTTTTCAATTTGTAGAGAAAGAATTTATATACAGGTCGCACATTTTCACTGATGTGGAAACAGTGTGGCTTTAATTAGGCTCTACAGAGCAGACGCTCATGAATGAGAAAGAAAATAAAAAACCCCCCTTGTTTTACATGTTGAGTTCTGACACCAAATGTAAGAGCAACAAAGCTCATCTGTGCACCGCCCTGAAGGTCGCTTATTACAGTCTGCTATTCTGTTGTGTCTGTGTACACACATACTTGTGTGCAAGCAACTCTTTTAACTCATCATCCTTTTTTCTAGGTCGCAATGCCAGCTGTGATGAGCAGATATGCTCCTATTGTCTACCATAAGTCAGCGCCTGGGGAAGTGCAGGAGATGGGAAGATATGTGACTGCATCTCTTTCCCCTCTGATTATAGCAGCTAACCAGGCAAATGGAAGGAATACAGATGAAGAAAGTAATTGAAGCCCAGTTCCTCCAAGGCATTTAAACATCTTTTTCAAACCTTCGAGGATCTCAGCACTTCTCCACTCGCAGCAGAGGAAAGGAGAGGCATTGTGACTGTAGATACATCTAAGGATCATGGTCCCTTGTTGATGCCCTCCCTTTCATCCCTGCAGGTGATGGGTTGACTGCCGTTGCATTATGGTTGGTGTACCAGCAGTGTCTGCAAGACGTTTTTGATTATAGGTGCCATTCAAGGAGGGCATGCTTTGTCTGCAAGAAAATACAGATGATATGGTAGAGCAGATCATTGGGCTGTTGCAGTTGGTATTGGCATTGAGTAGAGAGGCTGGATGGTAAAGTGATAGAGGAAAACATTTTCCCTTCTCAGCCTCATGTTCTTAATCATCCTTACAAGTAAACCCAAGAGAAACCAACTCCCTGGGTCCAGAGGACTTTGGCTACATCAACACTAGTGCACCAAACACTGTCAGAGCCTGGTCTCTGCCCCCAGGCAGGCTGGCCTGTCTGCCCTGGTCTATGCTATGGACCTCTCCTCACCTCCAGAGCTGTGCGGCTCTGTCCAGACTGCTTTCAGGAATGGTCCCGGCTTTGTGCTATCTCCTGAGCCACGGAAGGAATGTGTGGAAGAACAGTAGCAGATCCAGGCCAAAAGCCTGCCAACAGAAAATTTAATTCCTATGCCCAGTCTGGTGTCCTGGTACTCTTAATTTACTAGAATGCTGCACCTTCTATCTCCAGTGTTCACACTGGGTATATGACAACCTTTAAAAAGGATATGGTTTGTTTTGAATGTACTAGTGTGTTGAGCAGGACTAGCAACCTTTCCAAAAGCACGCCTTGCAGTTTAGAACTGAGGTTGCATGTTTGGCTCTTAGCACACATTTTTAAAGAGCTCCAGAGAATGTGCCTGCCAAAATATCCATGCTTACTACATGCAGTATATTTGCTTGCATGTATGGAGCGTGCAGGCTGCGAGCAGTGTGTCTGCTATGAGACAAAAGTCTTTTCTTTTAGCTTGGCCCTTAATTTCCAGTAGATGGGTACCGAGGGTACCAAGCCAGACTGATTGATTTGTCTCAGCCTGAACTGTTAAGATTTGCTGCTGCTGAGGGCACCTTGATAACAGGACAGAGCTCTCATCAGTATCCTGCAACAATCCTCATGGCCTCCTGCCCCGTAGGCTGAGACATTGAGAGGGAGCAGAGAAGCTGAGAGCTTCCCGGGCTGTTGCGGTGGTGGGAGCCACAACGCCATGATGTGACTCTATGTAGAGAGCAGTGATATCTTAAAATGAGCTTTTCCCCTGTCTTCCCACTGCTCACAGATTGCTGTGGTTTGGTAGCTAATAGAAGGAACTGTCATAGCTCCTTCTGCACTTGGTGCAAGGCTAGACCTTAGGTGATGTAGTGTTTGTATGTGACAGTCCCATGGTGCTGTCTGTCCCTGTTCTGGAACCTTTGCTTGCAACATTTGGACTATTTTAGCGAGATCCTTTAGCCATCTTCCTAATAATGTCTCTGGTCTCTGGGTTGTTTGCCTCTCTGACCCTGCTAGGAGACCTCGCAGGAGGTGTGCTCCACAAAATGCAGTGATATTGTTCAAAAAGGGAAAGAAAAACTGATGTACCAGCTCCTCTTTAACAGAAGAAAGAGGAAGAAGAAATAAGTAGATGGCAAATTTTTATTTCTATTCTGTGTGTGGATGATACTACTTAAACATAACTGAGCTGACTGACAATTATAGGAGTAATATTTATCTGGATATTCCTGAGACTTCATTACTGTCTAGGATGCCCTTTGTGAGAGATTTCTGAGATCAATTCCTGGTGACAGACAGCATTTTTGCACCAAGAGGCTGATGGAGAAAATTAGTGTTATCGCTCACTAACAGGAAGGATATTTGCTCCCTGCCAGTGACTTGATGTTCTATGTGATGGTCAAAGGCTGGGTTAATTTTATGGGGTTGCTTTTCAGTTCCCACAGGTGGATGGCATTTGAGATGCAACAATACAAAGTGTTAGACAGCCTCACATGGGATGGACCAGTCAGGATATGGTGTGACAAACAGACTGGAAAATCAGTTTCCTAAATCACTTTGTCAGTTCTGCTTTTTTTAGTAACAAACCAGAAGAAACTGTGCTCCTTGCCCCAGAGAAAATGGGAACTTCTGAAGTGAGACTTTTCCCTCCCATATGGCATCCAGTTGCCCATTAGAGCCAGGCAGTAGCCTTTATAGTCCTTATTTTTTACCAGGAGTCTGCCTCATAGTAACCAGTGCTAGGCAAAGGTTCCTTGACAGCATCTCAGGGACTTCAGGCTTGTGTCAGGAACCAGCAAGGGGACATTCCCTTGGGGTTGCCTGGAGGTAGACACACAGTTTTGGAGACCAAGGGAGTTTAATAATATGGATGAGGCCAGGCTATGCCTTTTGGTCTCAGGGCAGGGCATAGATGCACCTGGGGCTCAGGGGTGTGTGTGGGTACACAGTGGCACTGGACAGGTTATGTTAGACAAAATGGTTGAGACAGAAGTAGATTGGTCAAAACTGTGCTTGGAGTCCAGATGGTTAGGACCCTTGCACCTGCAATGTTATTCACTTATTTACAGTAAAAACAGAACAGGAAAAATTCACCTGAGGAATCCTGAGCCATGGCCTTGGCTGGCATCACTTCATGTGCATCAGGAAAACATGGCCAGGTTTAGCCTCAATGGTGTGGACTGAAATATCCTGGAGAAATGGAAACCCCATGCTGTGAACCACCAAGTAACCTTGTGAAATGGTGACACAGGCACAAGTCTGGCTCTGCTCCAGGAAAAGCCTTTCTCACCTTTCTAATTAGTGGGGGTCTCGCTTGGGAGTGCCAGAGATTCATGGCCATTTTACCCAATGTGCTTTCTGTAATTTACTGTTCCCATTACAGAACACAAGATGATTTTTCATAGCGAGTCTGAAGGGAATTGGAACTGTGCAAGCATTGTCCAGGCTCTTGTGTCAGAGCCTATTTAATGTGTAAGCTGATTAAACGCCTACCTTCTTGCAAATCACATATCATAAAATGGCCTGCTAGTGCTATGAAGAAGAGAGGGAAAAACCTCATAAAGGTGGTGAATCTGAAGTACAAAATCTGAATGTTGACTTCTAAAGGTTTGAAATCTATACAAAAGAGGATCTGGAAAATGTCTTCATCTTCCCCTACTATAAACATACTTCAGTTTTTCCTGGCACTGCCAAACCCTAGCTAATAGAAATTAGTAAAGGTGTTGCTGAATGCATTGACATCCCATAATATTTAAGTACTGAAAGGGGAAGGGCACCTCTGGGTGCCTTTTTGAGTTGTCTCTCCTCCATGTATCTGATACAGACTCTAAGTGCTGGAAGAAGACCAGGCTGACAGGTGATGGTGCTCCCTGGTCTCTCTCCATGTCTTTTCAGGTGCTGCCCCTTACTCCTAGTGAAGCCACAGAGCATCTCCAGCTGCCAGCCCTCCTCCTTGCCTGGTCCTTTGCAAATGGGAATTGGCTTTGTCTTCCCCTGCAGCCACAGCCGATACCACAGAGCAGGCCTTGAGAGCGGGGTTGGCCTCTGAAACATGCCTCCAAAAATGTCCTCTAGAAAAAGAGCTCACACACTGTGTGCACCCAGTGAAAGCCTGAACTCCAGATTATGATCTGGCTACCCTCCTCACCCTCAGGAACACTGAGGTAAGTGGTGTTGCTGAAGACAGTGCTGTAAAAAAATAAACTGACAAGGCTCCGTTTATAAACTGTGCACCCAGTTTGAATCTTCACTCATACCAGCAAGAAACAGAAACACACCATGCAAGCTGTGTCCTTAGACCATGGGAGACCAAGGTGCTCATGCTTTGAATTTCAAATTCAAGTACTTGTAAGGAATTGACCTTGCAAGACTTGCCGATGCCCTGAAACAAAAGGCTTTATATTGCTTTTAAGATCATATTGTCAGATCTGTTATGCCCATTATCCATATAAATGTCTAATCCTCTTTTGAATTGTGCTAAGCTCCTGGCGCTGGTACTGTCTTGTGAAGTAGGTTCCAATGTTGCAATATTTTTTGAAGTTTTTTTTTTTTTTTTTACATTGTGTAGTTCCTGGCTTGCAATTTCATTGAATATCTCTCTTGTGTTATGAGAGGAAAAAATAACTACCCTTCCTTTTCATCACTTTACCCTTGTATTATTTTGTTTTCTTCAACCATTTCTCTTATAATCATCCTTTCTCTGAGATAAGGGGTCCCCATCTCTGGCGATTGCTGCATGCCCCTGAACACATCCCGTGTCCTGCTCCAGCAGGATCAAGGCAGGAGCTACAAGCAGATAATAATGTGACAAGCTTATCTAATGAATACGTTCAAGGAGGGCACAAATGTGAGAATATTACAATCTCCTTATGAACAACAAGCAAGCAGAAAAATGGCTGAATTCAGTGAGTAAATTATTCCCTATAAATTACTTGTCCACTTCTGTCACTAGCACTTAAACATAATGGTGACCAACTAATTAAAAACTGTAGAACCAAATTTATCATCTTGAATAGAAAGAAACATGCTCAGGCTATTTGAAGGCTGAACTTGGACATTTACCTTAAATTATCCATACTGATTTGATGTATTTGATCATCGATAGTCATAACAAAGTTTTAAATAAAAAATAGTCACAGCTTAATAACCCTGCCAACTTTATCCCAAATGTTCTTTACTTAGTGCACGCCTGTATTTTGTGTAAGGATGAAGAACGGATAATCCCTGAAAGGGGAGGATTATTCAGTTTTTCGTCTTAAAGTTTCAAAGAGCATTTCAAATCCCAGAATTATTTATGTAACTCCTCTGAAAATGAAAATCTTTGAAATGCTTGCAATCACTTAAAAGCATACTGTGAAAGGGTTGCAATGACAGGAACTGCTATTTGTGTGGGATGAAAGCCAGCCCTGTTGATCTGATTTTATATTATAATAGACAGGATTATTGATCCTGCGTTTTCACAGCGGATGCTTTAAGCGTTTTGAGCACAGCTTTTTCCCAGCTTCACTCAACCTCTCTTTTGCATTGGTGAACTTTCCTTATCTTTTTCCTTTGCAAAGAATGTTCAAGCAGTGATGGCGCAGACATCAATTTTCACTTTGCAGCCATGTGAAACCTCTCGTGCGGTGCTTGGGAAATCGCTTGAGCCTCACTGACAGCTTTCCTCCTTGCTTCTTTTCCAGGAGTGTCCTGAACAGGTTTCTTAACCACACTGAGGTTTCTTATGGCTTAGGAAAATACCTATATAAGTAATCTTCCATGCACAGTAAAAGCTGGTGGTGTTTTATATTGAGAACATTTAATGGGCTGAAGTTTTATGTGTCTTCACAGAAATTTAA
Organism: Pandion haliaetus; assembly: GCA_013401275.1. NCBI lineage: Eukaryota > Metazoa > Chordata > Aves > Accipitriformes > Pandionidae > Pandion > Pandion haliaetus. The sequence continues at coordinate 125,945 of VYZV01039854.1, read as the reverse complement.
TTTAATTAAATTTTGACAGGTAATTTATAACTGCCCCCCAAAATCAGAAAGAGTCTTTCTAATGCTCCAGATAATACTGTAACTTGTGTATGCATGAGGAGCACAATCGGCTGGGGCTGTGCTGGCTGATATGTCAGAGCTGGCAAACCTCGGGGGAGCTTTGGCAGGGTGAGAAGGTCAAGAAACGGTTTCTGAACATGGATTCCCACTCAGGTGGCTGTCTGGGCAGTGACAGCAGGGATGGAGGGTGCTCCAGGACAGATCTCTTCTCCCTGCCACATGTCCTGAGCCTCTCCAGGGCCTGGAGAGAGACTTCACTCAAGCAGGTCTTGATGTCCGTGAGCAGTGGGTGCCGCTGGCTGCCGATTCAGCGGCACATAACAGGGCCTGTCAACATATTTTCTCTCTCCCAATGCATGAGGCAATACAGCATCCTTCTAACCTCCCCAAGACCTCATCTACGGGGTGAGAGGGGCAGAGAGTTTGTAAGGACAGCTTGATATGGGTGGTCCCCAGGTCTGCAGTGAGGTCTGGGAGCAGCAGCAATGCCACACAGCACCCAGAGGTCTGCTGCCTTGGTCAGATCCACGCAGAGAATTTGTACAAAATACCTAAACGTTATCTACATTTTTACATTGAGAAAAGGAAATGGCAGCCTGCAGTTTCTGGATATGAGCCAGAAAACTGTGCCTGTAAGCAGCATTGTCTTCCTTTATAACACATTTTGGCCAATTCAAAAGGAACAATTATTCCAGTTGTAGGGCTGGGTCTGTTTACAGGACAAATTCATGGTGTAAAAAGGGCACCGAATAGGTGAAATTTGTCTATGCTGCCCCAAACTGAGAACAACAGCTTTATATGTCCTAATACAAGGAGTCAGCAATTTGATTAGTAGCAGATTAACATTTTAGACCAAGTATTATAATAAGTGTGTAAATTGGCAAGCCAGTTTCTCAAAATGCACCATAATTCAATTCCTGGTTTCATCCCATAATGTCCAACAGGAAGAGTAAGAACCCATTTAAGGCAAATGTGAATGAACAGAACTGGATTTATGCTGGATTTGTAGCTTTGCTCCTCTGCAACCATGGCTCTTGTTATCACACAGAGCTGATCACAAAACACTTAAAAACTAAAAATATGAAAACATAAACCTGTAAATCATCTATCAGAGAAGTCCTCAAGATGGATATTTTAAAAGTGAAAGTATGCCTTACTCATATGAGACAGGAATAAGCAGAAACCTCAAAAACAGCAGAATGAACAAGTATTTGAGGGCTGGAGGGCTGGCTGGGGCTGCAGGCATGGGCTGCTCTGTAAGGAGGTACAACAAGCGGCTTTTCGCAGAGAAGCAATGGCATTCCTGGGGAGGCACAGGGCCAAGGCTGGAGTGACTGAGCAAGGCAGGATGTGAAATACGCCCCGTGAAACACATTGCCTGCAGTGTCATATTACGTGGAGAAGTGGAATGTATACATAAACCACCGAAAAGTATTAATTTACAGGGAGTTATATGCGCAGAGGTTGCGTCACTGACAGCCCATCCAAATCCCCTGATCTTATCCAAGTTCTTAAGTTATTTCCTAATAATCCATATAATTAGAATTTTCAAAGAGCAGTAATTATGCCCATTAAAGTTTTAGCAACACCATGTTTATATATTATAAAATAGAGTCAGCTGTGTATGAAGTAGATAAACATTTTAATGCAAGTCGAAACTCAGAAACTTTTCTCTTCCTGTTCCAGTTGGCTGCTGAGCTCCAGCCTGCCAGGGCTCTGCTGAACACAGCTGCAAAGAGCTAGCAGCAGAAGGTAGCTTCAGGGGAGCCTAAAGACTCCTGTATTGTCCATCTGGAAAGCAAATCGAAGGATGTCATTAATTTTCTGACAAATAATAGTGCTAGGATAGCTCAAATGCCAAAATAGTTTCCTTGTAAGGTTGCTTTAGTTATCATAATCAATAAGAATCTAATTTTGGGGCGGAAACCATGCCATCAGTAAGCATAATTGTTCCTTGCTGTGCATGTGCTGTGGGGTCCTGGCCGGCAGAAGAGCTGGATGTTGTAATAGCAGGTGTAGACATAAAGAGCATGGCAGTGGCCTGCATTGATGGGCAGAGGCTGGCTGCACAACCAGCTCTCGCCCGATGATGATGCACACCATGCCAAGCAGGACAGCAGGCAGTGTGTGGAGGGTGATTGCCAGGTAGCACTGTGACAATTTTTATTTCCCCCCCCCCAGAAATGATGAATTAAGGTCTCCACAAAGGACTCTGAGTCATGCACAGAGCCGTAAGGCAGCTGTGGCTTTTGGGAAGCTGGTCTGCCTCCATCCTTGGTGCCTCCCTGTTGTTTCCTCTCTGTCAGCGCTATGACTCCTGTCATTTCACAGCAGGGGTGGTTTTGAATTTAGTTATTGTGACGTACACAGTCAGCATTAAATTCTTCACTTTCTTATGTTCTTTTACTGCAGTGACACTTTTTTTTTTTCAAACCCAGGATCCTGCAAGGGCCTCTTTGTAGTCCTGGTTGTATCTATGGTGGTTCATGGTCTGCTTTCCCCACACACGCCTGTTTTATTCTCAGAACAAACTCACTTGCTGATGGTATCTTCGATCCTTTCTGTCACTGTTTGGGTGTCTACTCAGAAACATTCCCCGAAGATAAAATTTTGTATGCCTGAATAGCTCAACGGGACAGTTATGTAGACATTGAATAGCATAGGCACAAGCCCAGTCTGTTGTGATACGCCATTTTTTTCAGCTCTATCTGAGGCTCCATTTCTTGCCTATGCCTTGATATAAAATCACTGCTTCTCTAATAGCGCTTAAAAAATTCTGTGTGATCTTGCAGCTGCTAATTGCATTATAATTCATACAAAAGTGGTGACTGTGTGTGTAAAAGTCATCACGCTGATTCCTGCAGCTTCCTCTCTCGCTACTTATCTTTTACAATTTTATCACAGTAGCACAGAGGGCTCTCGAGCAAAAGCAGAGCCGCATGATCATTTTGCAAAACCATTGCAAAATATACACTCTTCCACCAAGGGTTAGCAGTCTGAATGAACAAGGGGGTAAAGGAAGTGTGAAAGGGGTAAAGAAAGTGTGATCATTTCACATTGAGAAAAAATATCTTACAGAGAACGTAAATGACAGATAGGTCTGACAGTGCTGAGAAGTTATTTCTGAAGCTCAGGGGAAGGAAGTGTTGCCCACAGCACTCAGGGAGGACAGAACTTGATTTCTTCATAGCAGATGCCAAGGAAAATATTCAAATGCTTTAAATTAATAGTCCTATCAAGGTAGTTATCAGCTTGTACGATCAGCAAGGAATGAAATGTGCATAGTACAATCAATTAAATGTACAATCTGCCCATGGGAACAAGGTAGACCACAGCAGATCAACACCCTGTCAGGGTGACAGAGCATGTAGGGAGCCCCACCACACTGCGCGTGGAATATGTGCTCATCGCTGCGATGGCGGCAGAATCGGAGCTGCTTTATCCACTGAAAACCATTTCTGTGTGAATTGTATGGAATTATTTATCATATTCCCTCCGGAGCTGGGGGTTGTTTGCTTAACTCCCTATGCTGACTGCAGAGGACAATTCACACCATAAGCAGGAGCCACAAACTTTGCAGGGCTGCGATGCCGCTGCAAAAATAGAAGCAGGGCCCTGCTTTAAAATGGTTTGAAACTGCTACATTGTTCAAGCCGTGGGGTGCCACGGGGAGAAGCACAAAAGGGAAAGCAGTCTTTTATCATAAATCACCCTTTCTCCTCGAGTCCTGTAGGGAGGGGATGGGTCATGGGCCGGAGCATGGCCTCGACTGCTGTGGATAAAAGGCATTTCTGTTCAGTGAGTGTTCATTGATCTGTGTGAAAAGAGTTGGTGGAGACCAAGCCGCCCACCCCCTCCCAAGGCTCGTCCTTTTGGAGCTGTGTGGGTGGATGCTCTGAGCACATCTGCTCGTGGGAAGCCTGTTTGTGGCCAGAGGGCTCTGCCTTCCTCCAGCAGTGGAAACATGAGTTTTTCTTTTAAAAAAAAAGGTCAGGGGCTGCTTTGGCTTGCAGGAAACATGTCTGTCTCTTGATTACAGAAACAAGACCAGGTCCTTGGTGAGTTGGAGGTGGGAGATGGATGGGCTGGTGGTTGAGGAGATGGCCTTGGTCTGCGGAGAGCTGTGGCTGTGCTGGATGACCCTGCCATGTGGGCACTTCTGCATCACAGGTGTCATGGGACCTGCACTTGCCATTACCAGCCCCAGCCTCCCAGGACACAAAAAACCCCAAATGTTGTCACAGGCAGCTCTGCTCCTTGTGTAGTTTGTTTATTTGCTTGCAGCCTTTTGTGTTCGTCCCCCTGCCCCTCTGCTCTGGGTTCCAAGATCCGGCAGCTGGGAATTGCTCTGGCCACTGGTAAGGTAGGGATGTCCACACTGAACCCACAATCCCCATAGGAGTCTTGCATCTCTGAGTCTGTAAACGCTGCTCTTCTCTCTCCCCATGCACTTCTGGGATTAAGCTGCACCAGTGTAACTTATATTTAGAAATCCAAATAAGAGAGCCTGTGGGTTACCCAGCCACTGTGGCAGTGTGGGAACGGTGGAAATAAAATGTCCCAGTTGTTTCCAGACCTTTCACTTGGATTTGCTCTTACGTTTTCTACATTGCTTTGATCTCTGATCCTATAAGGCTCTGTTCAGCTCAGAAGCTGCAGTCCAGTTTCAAGTTACCCAAAGAAACATGCAGCTGGTCTGAACATTTCAAACAAATTTCTCCAGCTAAACTCCTGGCTTTCAAGTGTCCCAGGGCACTGAGCAGTTAATTAATTTCAAATCCTTTGTGTAACATCCCTAACTCTTTACCTCGGCACTGTTTCTCATTCTGGGACAAAAACTGAATTTTCTCCTTGCTTCTGGAACTGTTATTCAACCAGGCATTTGATATTTCAATGGCTGCGATCTGCAAAGCTTTGCAGTGCATATTATTTCAGACGGTTTGTAGGAAACCAATTTTAGCTGTGACAAAATGTTCTGAACTTGCTACCACATTTTTATTGCTCTTTGGCTCTGGATTGATTTTCTCTTATTAGCTGGAGCTGACTGTGGCTTTTTTTATCAGACAATCCTGGAAAGCAGCAAATCAGTCTGGAGCTCAGCTGCACAAAGCAACATTGCTTTGCTTATTGATGCATGCTTTTAGATCACTTAAAGTGTAACGAAAGTCAGCAATTTAGCTGAATTGGTTTGGTTTTCAGCTTTGATTGAAATTCACGGTTTAGAACATTAGCAGAATTAATTTGCTGGAGATTCTTATCTTTCCCAGTTAATTTGAATGAAGTGAGGTATGTAAATGTATGTACTTTGCAAGCTGTTATCTTCACTATTTCAAAACAAGATTGATTCAGGCAAAAAGCTTTAAAATCCAAGCGGAGGATGATTGCTGGAGGCCTTGACTGGGGAAGAGGGTTGTGATTTTGCCTGGAGTTTGTAGGGACAGCTTGATACAATGTTTTTGCAGAGCTGAGGAGGGAGATGAAGGCAATTTTGGTGGCAGTGAATGTCATTTAAAGGCAGAGAGAGCAAAGATGCCTGAGCGTGGGAGGCACATAATCCTGGCTAATATTTTTAATGGAAACTCATTAGGTGGGAAATGGCATCTGAGGAACCTATGGGAGACAAAATGCAGCTGAGACAAAGCTGAAGAAGAACCTGGAGTTCAGACAGGGCCTTGAGAAGGCTGTGGAGGGGATATTAGGCAGCTGAATATTTTGAGGTGTATGTTGAATTAGACGATTAATCCACAGGAACAAAAATGACCCGGGGGAGCCTGTGATCATGGGGGCAGGTGAAGCAGCTGAACCAGACTTGAAGCATGTACTGACTGAGCTAGAGAAGGGAAAGGAGAAACAGAGGGAAGAGAAGGCAGCAGGAAAGCAGCCAGCTCTACACAGAGAGAGGTGGAGAAGCAGAGGTAGCCGTGGGATGTAGTTGGGAATGAGATACCCCATCATGGAGGCAGAGCTGAAATACCTTTACCCTTGCCCTGATGCTCCCAGAGCTCCGCTTTCCTGCTGGACCTTGGTTTCGTGCTAATAGGAATGCAAGTATTTGGGTCGAGGCAAGCAACAAACTGACAAGTCAGATATGAACTTGATAGCCCAGAAAGGAGTAAAGCCCATGGGAGAGGCCTGAGTTTTGCTCGCAGAGCTGCCTGAGCAGCCAGCACTGGGGGAGTCTCCAGATGACCCTCTGGGGAAGAGGGACCACCAGACACCATATCATTAGGCTGCAGCATTGGGTCACCATCCTTAAATTCATACAAACATGGCATGCTGTTGTAGGAGACCCTGGAGAGCAAGAGTATATGGGCTGAGGGGTGATGGCCCATATAGAACAGGTTTTTTGCACTGATAACTTTTGCCAGACTAACCTCATAGAATCACAGAATGGTTTGGATTGGAAGGGACCTTTAAAGATCATCTCGTCCAACCCCCCTTCCATGACCAGGAACATCTTTCACTAGATCAGGTTGCTCAAAGCCCCATCCAACCTGACCTCGAACATTTCCAGGGATGGGGCACCCATAACTTCTCTGGGCAACCTGTTGCAGTGCCTCACCACTCTCACAGTAAAAAATTTCTTCCTTATGTCCAATCTAAATCTACCCTCTTTCAGTTTAAAAACCCTGCCTCTTGTCCTGTCATTACAGGCCCTGGTAAAAAGACTCTTCACCTCTCTCCTTACCCCTTTCCTCTCCCATACAGATCCCTGTGGTTTTGTTTGGGTTTTTTTTACCCCCAGCAGGAAGCGTGATGGTTTTTTATCGCTACACGTGGATTTATTTTTAGTGTTGCAGTATATATATTCACTTCTTCGGCTGAAAATGATGACATGACACAGTTTGCTTTTACAGTGGGGGCTCATGCTAGCATGATTAATTTTCAGCACTGAATAGTCCTGCACTCAAGGCAGGTGCTAATATTTCTGAGATGCTTTGTCCATATTTTAGTGTTTGCTAGTGTGTCCTTGCTCAGCATTTATGCCTGTGAAAAGAGCTTTCCTACAATATGAAGTCCCTGAAAAATTTTCCAGCAAGAATGAGATAAGCGTCTAAATATGCCCTCTTTCAAATCCAGTTTCAAATCTTCCCTGCTTGGAAAGGGGGGGATCTCTGTAAATAAGTAAGGCATGGCAGTGATCCCACTAGGAAAATGGCTACGGCAAGCGTCATTGGGAAAAGCTTTGCTTTCTCATGCACATGGATCTGTGCCGCTGCCACCAGTATTTGTCCTCCAGCGATGCCTGGGCTTGCTAGGCAGTCCGCCAGCTGATGCAGTGAGATGGTGAGCTCTGCTCTACAGACGAGGTGGTGAAGAAGAGCTGCAGACAGCAGCAGAGCAGAGTACAGACCCCGGCTTTCGATGCCTCGGTAGTGCCTGTCCACCAGCTGATGCTGCATCTCCACTAGCTGCTGGGCTCCATCACTGGTCGTCATTGCCTGGCCATCAGCACTAGCTTCCCTCTCATCTGGTAAGATTTAAGGATGAAAGCAGGCTGCCTCCCTCAGCTCACCCTTAAAAGGAAAGGAAACATTTCTGAGCAGCTTTAGTGGCCTTTGGGGTCTTCCCTTAAGGGAAACAAAGAGAGCTTTGCCACCAGTTCCCTGAAACAGGCTGCAACATCAATGCCTTTAACGGCTGCAAAATATGAAAGATAATAAAACTGTCAAAGAAAGCTTTAAAGTCCAATGTGTGGGAGTAACACAAAGGGCACCAAGCAAGACAAATAAATACATGGCTGCAAAGACTTTTTTGTTGTACCACAAATTACGTAGAATGCTGTGGGCATGGGGAGAAGCCTTATGGTTTTGCTCTCGGCAGTGGTTTTCCGCTGCAGGTGATAAGTATGTTACATCAATTGTCATCTGGATCTTGTTTCCTCAAAGCATTTAAAAAATCTTCCAAGTTACATTTCCAATTTATTCCACTGAACACCTCCAAACCCACACCAGAATAAGTGAATTAACAGCAGCACTTCACATTTAGAAGCTCTAAGGATTACAGAACATTTTGCAGTATAAGCAAATCCTCCATTTCTGAACATTAAAATTAGTCTTTTTATCCAAAGTTGGGCACAAGAGAAAATCAGACTCATTTTTAAAGCACTGAGCACTCAACAGCTCTAATTTCTGAAAGAGCCATAGGCTGTTGAATACATTTGAAGATCAAGCCATTTATTGCAGCACTTACATTTTAACTTAGAAGACTAACATTAAGCACTCATTTCCAAAAACCTTGCCGTAAATGATTTGCCAAGAACGCAAAACATCATATGATAGATGTAAACCAGGAGAAAGCCAGGGGATGTGATTTCTGATTTTGTTGCCAATCTTAGTAAGTGTGTCCCAGCTCGCTCAATATTTATTGGGAGTCTTAAAAGTTCCACCACTGGTACCGTGCCACCAGGCATGAATCCCAGGCTTTTTGGAAACCCTGAGAATGTACACTAGTGACACCACATCCAGAAGGATGGTAAAGAGGTTCTGTATTGAAAATTTGTGTGGAATAGTTGATTTCTTGACTGTGCAGCCAGGCAGAAAAGTAGGCAGAAAAATTAACTGTCAATCAAACCCAATGTGTTCTGCAGCTTTGTAGTCATTTCTCTCTGGATCAAAAGCCCGTCTGAAAAATAGTGTTTGATTTCAGCCAAACAGCCAACTTAGGCCTTCTATGAAATGTCCCATTTTTGGTATCTGTGGGAAAAAGAAGGAGCAGAGTAGGAACATACGTGTAGAAAGTGAGGCTCCATTTGTCCCTTTTTACAGTGTAGTTTAGGTTTTAACAGTTTTTTTCCAAGGTAGAGGCAATCCAAGTTGAAAATGCCTTTCTTCTCTTTGACGGTGTGTGAACCTGTGTTCAGGAAAAGGCTGTAACTTGGGGATTTATTGGGCATTGCGGGGGACAAGAGAGGGGGGGTACAACAGTCCTTGCTGCTGAAGCTGCCCAGGTAAATCCCTCAGGAAGCGCGGACCCAGGTGTCCCAGGAGCCCCAGGTCCCAGCACTGCGCAGCTCCCCTGACACCATGCCCAGGGTGAGGCGTAAACTTCTGTCTCTTCCCAACAACCAATCTGAACATTCTGAAATGGGACCCCAGCAGCTGGTTAGTGCTGTACTGTGCAAATCCACTTGCATCATCTCATGAGAGCACAGAATTACTGCTTTGTATGCTTAAGCTCAAAAAATCCCATTTGCCTGCCATGTTTCTGCTTAAAAATGCTGCTGGGTAGGAATTAAACTTAAAATAAAAGTGATATCTCCATGCAAAAGAAGAAAATTGTAGAAATTATGTTTTTCCAGGATGAAAGTGTACTTATTCAAGTGCTTTGTTGCCTTCTTGTAGCAGAAGAATTCTAATTGATTAAAATATATTTAATCACAGAATCATAGAATCATAGAATCATTTAGGTTGGAAAAGACCTTTAAGACCATTGAGCCCAACCATCAACGATGCCCACTAAACCATGTCATGAAGTGTCCTGTCTCCATGCTTTTTGAATACCTAAGTATTAAGTAGTGTTTAAATATAGTCAGATAAACGTGTGTATGATCATTTTATCAGCCAATGTGTATCTTCTTCAGGAATCAAGTCTGGTAAGGAATTAACTCTAGTTAGTGTGTATATATAGCTGCTCTCTGTTGGGTGCTGTGAGAACTGCCCACTTAGGAATAATTTGAATGGGACTGGTTGAGTTAAGTGCAGGTAGGATGGATTAAAAAATAAAGGCTTATTTCTGTTGAAGTGTTGAGCTTCCAAATGTTTTCATTCTGTGGTGTTTAGAATGGATATTAATTTATTTAAACCAAACCAAAACATCACTAGTGTCTGAGCATTGTCAACATCCATTTTGGCGCATTTCCAGTAAAAATTTTGAGAGATGCGCTTGCCTAAATGAAGGTTTGAGGATCTCGTGAGGAGCTGGGATGGGAAGGGCTGAGCTGGCAGCCTAGCAGCAAGAAAAGAAGAAACAAAACCCCCAAGTCCCACATGGCATAAGAGGGATCGTGCACAGGAACCAAAGCTTCTGGGAGGACATTTGCTCTGTCTTTAAGGCACATCTTCACTGCTTTTTGAGGTTTGGACACCTACCTCAGATACAAACCCATTTCTCTTTGAAGAGTCTTGGTTTGAGGAGGAAAGACAACTATTAGGGAATGGCTGAAACAATTTCTCATGTGTAAAACAGCCTCAAATGTATTTCAGATTACTTTCTCCAGAAGGCTTGTTTTGGCCCCTTCTTCCAGCTGGACTCCAGCCTGCAGTCTCAGGCCTGCGTTAAAATGATGTCTGTACATCTTAATACAGCTACTGAGTGACCACATCTATTGCAGATGTTGCTCAGCCATGATTTGCAAGAGGTCAATAAAATATTTCTATGCAGTTAATAGAAAGTATAAAAATAAAGTGCAATCTTCCACAAGTAACGTACAGAACAGCTTTTCTGAGAGCTGGGCCATTACTATGTAAGTGGCTTTTTTCCCAAAGAGTTTTCTAATTTGCATGCATACACTGTTTATTCTGGTCAGCTTACTGAGCAGCCATCCCTGGGCAACGCACTACAATCTCACTCCTATTCTTTCAGGCATCACCCGTTCAATACTAAATCTTTACTAAGCAGATCCATCCAGAGATTACACATCCCTCACAGTAAAATAAATGTGACTACTGAATATGTTGGAGATTGCTAAGGCTGAAACAATGGACGTTGGAGCTTTCTTTTCTCTCCTCCCTCTGTAGATCACCTTCTTTTTTTGTTAGATATTTATTTTTAAGCCTAAAAATCTAAAATTGGATTCATATGCTGAGAAGGAGGTTTTATGAAATAACCTTGTGGGCTAAAGTGATTCCAGTTTTATAGGGAGAGAGGCAAAGAGGGAGTAAAACAATCCTAAAATAGCAGGCATCAAAGAGGGGAGTGTGAAAGGCTATGAGCAACTTCCTCTCTGAGAACAAATTCAGGATACAGTTTTCTGGGAAAAAACCCCATAACTGTTTGTCTGATGATTATTTTAGTGTAAATACAGCAGCATGTTTTACAACTGAGTGGGAGACTTGCATTAGAATTTAGTCCTCCTTTATTCTCCTAAAGTAATGACATTGATTCCTACAAACCTTTGGGTTTATTTTCTGTCATGCCCAGTTTTTGCTATTGATATTTATACAGTGTTGAGTAATGGAGATGGAATAAGGTCCAAGGGAAAAGGTGGAGAGAAAAGCAGAGAGAGGAAGAAAGAGAGGTGGAGATTTGGAGGGGATAAGAGCAGTGTGTGGGATTCACCCACACCTATGAGTCCAGATATAGAGTGTGAGTCAAGAGGAATATTTGGACAGAATCCAGTGAGGGGTTTTTGGTAGGTTTAGCAATTTCAGTGTACAAGCCCACTTAACAATGGTTGTAGCATCTGTAGATATGGGCAAATACTGGACAGTGGAGCGGCTGTGTGGACTAGCTGTCTGTTGAAGATGAGTTCTTCTGCAACTGTCCATCTTACCTCAAGCTGCAATGGTTTCTTTTAGTTGTGGTGCCCAGTAGATTAATGGGGTCCAGTCACCTTGCTCATGTAAAACAAGACCCACAAGGCCATGAAAACATTGAACAATCCAGATACTTTTGATTTCCCAAACGATACTGTGTGCACTGTGCAGCTGACTTGAACAAGGGACATGTTTTGATGTTCATACAGAACTGAGCTTGACTATAAACAGGTCCATGATGGGCCTGTGAGGAGAGAGGGAGCACTACTGTAAGTCTTTAATGCTTTGAGGTAACAGAGGATTCCATCAGTTTCAGTTTTAAATCCCACATTTTCCCTAGTTTCCTCACTGAGGGGAGGCCTCGATTCTTGCTGTGGGTGTTGTTTGGAGACGAGTTGTTTTCCTGCTCTGTTCTCCTGGTGTTTGTTTCCTAATCTGCTTATGAAGGGCTGCATATTGTTCCCCAGGAAACACAGCCTGGTGCCAGCATGCAGCATTAGTACCCAAACCACATGCCCCCGAGAGAAGGTGGAGGGAAGGAAGACTCCACAGATCTGCTAAGTGCATGGAGGAGGACAGTTAACCACTGAAAGAACTTCCAAGGGCACGTATGGGCTCTTTGCTACCTGAAACAATCAAAGCTTTCTCAGAAATGTCACTGAGATCAGCAGCCTTCCATCCATTATGGACAGGTATCTTTGTCATACAAGACATGACATTGCTTATGCCCTAGTAAATAAAAAATTAGGTCTGAGGCTATGAGGAGAGCAAGATATGTTGTTCCTCCCAGAGTCTGACTCACTGTTGTGTAGCCCAGGGACAGGGGAAGCTGGGGACCACTGCTGTGGTTCACTAGCAGGTTTGGGGCATGACGTGTTGAACTGCTGTTGCTTGTGAGAGTTTTAGACGAGATGCTCAGTAGTCTGCCTCGGCCTTGAAATCTAAGGATAAATAACTGAGCCCTTTGAAACCAATGGGAGTTTTGCTCTGGATTTGGCAGGAGCCAGCAATTCACTCTTTGACATCTGCCCTTCTTTCTGGCTCTCCCATGAACTTCTGAGGAGCATGAAGAAGAGTCTGTGCTCACTTCTGGTGGACAAAATGACCGGTGAGTGCTGACACCCATGAGATGCACTGGTTCTTATTTGGCTCGAAGCCCTTCAGGCTGTGCAGACACCTTCACCGCTGTGCCAGTGAGCACAGGGCAGGTGCAAACCCTCTCTGAGGAGTGAGACCAGACAGGTTCCTGCTGGCCTGGCTCCACCATCCCGCAGAGCAAAAGCACTTGCACAATGCCAGACTTTCCACAGTTGTGAAATATTTACTACTCTTGTATCCAGCATAATGGCAGGAGGATATATATGTACTTTTTATTCTTTTAACCAGACATTGTCACATCTTTGACCTTCCTGTTTGGTAGACTTGTTCCCTATAAGGAGAGCTCAGTGGCTTTGTTTCAGCACCTGTCAAATAGGGAATTGCTTCTCGTAATGATGTGTGTTGTCACTTTCTGTTTACAAATATGGCCCTTTCTTCTTGGAAGCCATGTACTGCATAGCCCTGGGCCCGTGCTTCCTGGCAAGCTGGCTAGATTGTCCATAACTCACTCTCAAGGAAATCGACTCAGCTTGAGTTCTTGTTTCTCAGAGCCAGGACACAGCGTTTGTAATGAGGCAGAGATTAAACAAAGCTTGTATTTTTCCCTATGCAGACTGTGACATTTGTTGTTTCCCAGTGCAGCGTCTTACCCTTCCCTGGAACACGTTCAAGACACTGCTGTTATTTATTTTAATATAGGAGTGTTTTGTAGGATAGGCAGGAGGGAAGGCAAATGGGTTACTATTAAAGATGTCACAAGAGAAATTTTGCAGGTTAGGTAGGAATGGCATAAGTACAATGCCAAAACCTATTAATCCCAAGTAAAATGTAGTTCTTGAGGAAACAAATAGAAAAGTAAAAAAAAGAAGCTGGGACTCAAAGACTTGCCAAGAGAGGATGATGAAGTATTTAGGCTCCTCAAACTGATACCACTTGTCTAATTAGGTCTTAATTTCTAGATGTCCCAGTTCTCTCCTCTGAAAAACAAGACTTATTTGGAGGTGGATTTGAAACAAAATCCTATTTCAGACAACGAAGGGATGTGAAAAACTGGGGTTCTTGTCCAGTCTAACAACACAGCCTGCAGGCAGAGTGAGCTCTGCCTAAATAAGAGGGGAAGGGAGCTTCGTATCCATGTCACCTACCCAGTGTGGGGAGCCTAGCATCCCTCCCTGGTGGCTGAGAGGTTGGAGTTACCTTCAGCCCTCTCTGTCCTGCTGAACCCACGTTTATATCCTCTAGATATGGGCGTATAACCATTTATTGTGTTATTAATGGAAATAACTACCAGTAATAAATCTTCTGTATGTGCCATATTAGAAAGCACTCAAGTCAACAAATAAACATTAAGAATTGACCCTGAAGCGAGGAGCTGTGAAGTTGTACCTTGCAGGGCTATTCCCCTGTGGGAAGGAGGGAGGGAGGAACCATAGCTTTGTGAATATCCATGAGCTGATGCTTGCAAAGCTTCTGAGAGATCTCTGTTGAGATCAAAGATTCAGCTCATCTAAGGGTCAAGCCATGGGCCCTGGGAGTATTTTCAGCTGTGCCCCTCTCCCACAGGCACAGCCTATCCCTCCCTCTCATTTTCCTGATGTGTTTACAGCAGTTAGGATTACCTAAGTGTTCACTGCCCTTTGTGACTCCTCAAGCCTCATCATTTTCATGTGATCCACACACGTCTGTGCATTTTTATCTGGGTTGAAAATGATGTTACTGCAAAAAAAAAAAAGCAACCAACCACCCAAGCAACAACAGTCATGTATCTGCCTTAGGTACACATGCTTGAGTCCTTCTGACATGGCCTGGTCAGAGATTACATGCAGTTCAGTCTAGCATGTGGCGAGCTTCAACCTGTCTGGACTAAATTCCTCAGTACAAGCAAGAAGTTCATATTACTATTTTAGCTAGTAGTATATCACATGAAAATGATCCTGTGTCCCTGTTCACTGGTGTAATAGGACACTAATGCAGCTACAGCTTTTTTGGACTTCTTTTGGGATGTGCATGGCACAAAGATAGCTGTCTACCTCAACCTGGGCAACACCGAGTCTGGTCTAAGGAGAACAAGCTCTCCTGGGAGAAGTTTGAGTCCAACACTGCCAAGGTAAGGAAGAGCCTAATGACAACACATGCTTACAGGGTTAGGGGTAGGGTCATTATCTGGGGGGAAAGAGGAGATAGATGCAGGTCTCTCAGGCAGCCCTGGAGAACATCCTAGGTACCAGAATGACTGATGTTGGAGTAGGGCTTTCTTAAGTTTTTTTGTGGTTCTTTCACTTTACATAAAACAAATAATTCTTCTTTAGGCCAGAAACAGCTATAATGTACTAGGCGTTAGGAGTCTCAAGGTTGGTGGATGGGTTGCCCAGTGTCTGCTTCAATAAATGTGTACTCATTTTATAATACTAGAACTCCTCCAGCAGCAGACACAAAGGGAGCCCTATCCCTCCACGTCATATAGTTTGCACTCTCCATAGCAATGGAAGACTTGAATCTAGGGGAATCTAAACCAGATCTCCAGTGTCTGATGTTGCACTTGTATGAATGAGTAAATAAAACAGCCAAAACCCTGTTTTCTCATTCTGATGCCAGCATCACAGCCCAGCTTACTTCGATGTGGTTGTGTCTTCCCTTCCAAATAAGGAGACTTCTCTCTGTTCCAGGTCAAAACTATGCTGGAGACTCTGCTAAGAGTCCTGCAGGATGGACAAAGGGTGTGTGAAGTACCAAGGCCATGGCCCAGCCCTCTCCCTGCTCACCTTACTGGTATAGGTACAGTCTGGCTGCACAGTGCTCCTCTGTACATCTTTCTTTTGCAAGAAAGAAAGGACTGACCAGGCTTAGGTGTCTAATTCTGTCTGAAGGGAAGCGACTTTCTCTTGCAGAGACAGAGTCAAATCTTTGCTTCTCTGCTTAGCCTTAGTGGGCAAGTTGGGCAGTTCTCCTGTATCTTCTGTAAATCTCTTTTTAATGGCCTCTCTCACCATGAATCGTAACCTGGAACAGTGAACTGTAAAATCTGAGCCTTACCACAATGACCATGTGCAGTACCTAGATAAATCCCAGTTGTGAATCAAAGTCCCTGGTGTTTTACATTTGCTATGAAATGCTAGACTCTGTGCACTTTCCATAGGAGGCAGCTGGAATATAAACACGGGGATGTCTGACTGCCAGCAGCCACCCTCAGCCCCAGTCAGGGAAAACAGCTTCTCCCTTGCATGTTTTCTGGCAGCTTGAGAGTTGGTCCAGATATTTTTCTCCCCTGCTCACCAGTCCTGGTGGTCCAGAGCGAGATCTCACTGCTTTCCCCTTCATTTCACACGCTGTATGCACTTACTCAGTGGGCTCCATCACCACGGTCTTCATTGTCAAGTGACAGGTTGCCAGCAGTGGTATGTACACTTGATGCATAACAGCACCCCTGCACTCCTTCTCCCCTTCCTATCTCCCTTAAACAGATCCTGTGTTAAGATTGGAGTTGAGAGCAATCCCAGCAGGCCAGAGCTAAGCTCCTGAGTTCATAGCCCCCATCATTTCGCACGATTTCTAGCTCCTCTGAGCGGCTTCCCACACTCGTAGCAACTATTTTAAGAGCTCTTTGCTTTGCTTATTGGATCAATCCTTATCATCTGCCTCTGAGCAGGACCATATTTGCACTTGGACTTCATCTAACAAGAGGCTGAAAGCCGTTCTGAGGCGTGGAGCACCCTCGATTTCTACTGAGGCCTTTCTGCTGTTTGCTTCATGCCCCTTCCTTCCTTTTTTACTTGGGGGTGGGCCAGAGAACCCTGTCCTTGGCTCTTTAGCTGGTGGCATTTGGGGACCTGCTGGAGCTGGGACACTCCATCTAACCAGACTCATGAAGGAGACAGCCTCCCCATGGGGCCGTGTGCCCTGTCCAGATTTGGGCTGCAGCCTACCCTATCCACTCCCTCTGCACAACCCTGTAAGCATGACGGAGCAGTAGAAAGCAGCACCAGGCAGAGACCTGTGCTGGTTTTGGCTGGGATAGAATTAATTTCTTCACAGTAGCTAGTATGGGGCTACGTTTTGGATTTGTACTGGAAACAGGGTTGATGATAATGCCGAGATGTTTTCATTACTGCTGAGCAGCACCCACACAGCATCAAGGCCTTTTCTGCTTCTCACCCCACCCCAGCAGTGAGTAGACTGGGAGTGCACAAGAAGTTGGGAGGGGACACAGCTGGGACAGCTGACCCCAACTAGCCAAAGGGATATTCCAGATCATGTGGTGTCATGCTCAGCATATAAAGCTGGGGGAAGAAGAAGGATGGGGGCATCCCATCCTTCAGATGTGAAGATGTGTTCAGAGTGATGGCATTCATCTTCCCAATTAACCGTTACGCGTGATGGAGCCCTGCTTTCCTGGAGATGGCTGAACACCTGCCTGTTGATGGGAAGTGGGGAATGAATTCCATGTTTTGCTTTGCTTGCTCATGTGGCTTTTGCTTTAACTGTCTTTACTGCAAGCCATGAGTTTTCTTTTACCCTTCCAATTCTCTACCACATCCCACTGCGGGGGGGAGGGAGTGAGTGTCTCTGTGGTGCCTAGTTGCTGACTGGGGCTAAACCATGACAAGATCCCGCCAGCACTGTGGGGCAGATCTAGCCTAGTTCACAAGCCCATCAGGGTCAGCAAGACATCTAGCAGGGCCAAGGAGGAGTGCACTCAGGACAGAGGAGGGCAGAGGTGCTGTGACCACACAGCCCTTCCCCTGGGGACGAGCCGAGCAGGGTACACCAGCCCTCTTCGAACATGGTTACTACTGTCCATCAGCAAATACACAGTGATGAACTCAGCATCTGTCCCTGCCAGTGTAAAAGACAAACTCCACACATGCTGTCACTCTATCTCTCTGCTCCACCAAGAACAGTGGTTAAAATGGAACATGTGTTTGAATGCTTCATTGGGTCAGGGTCCAAATTAATTTGAACAGTGCTAGGGAGGGATATATGGTTTAAGTGAAGACAAGTGGGAGGTATGGATGGTTGGTTATTTATTTCCAGACATGGGTCTCGTGAACAATGTAGCTCATGTGCTGGCTGTGCTGCTGACCCCAAAGAGCTGTGCACAGCCTTTCCTGCTGTCTGCAGGGAGTTTCACCAGCACTGCCATGGTGCAGGGTCTGGCTGACTGGGCGGTCACAGGGCTGCCACTAGCTTGGGATGTGGTCACTAACAGCACTGTGTGACCAAACTCCTTTACAGGAATGGTGAAGTATTAATCTAGCCGTGTGTGTGTGTGCCCCTACAATCAACCAGTTGAGGTCTGGTGGCTGGGCCAAAGGATTTGGACCTCCTGGGCTCTGCTTCTTGATCTGGAATTGATACAGAAAGTACTTCTGCAACGGAAACCAAGCCATGCTCCTCTTCATTTTAGTGGGCTTGCAGCAGGTGATTTAAGCCCCAGAGTTAAGCCTGCAATTGCTGAGTTGCAACTTCTTGTTTGTTTTGGGACCACGCCTGGGAACATTGTGTACGAATCAGAGTACTGCTGTGCTAGATACTGTAGAAATACAGAACAAATTAGAGACCTGGGTACATCTAACTTGCAAAATATTAGGCTGGTTCCACTCAGTGGTGAAGACACAGCATTGGTTGCTTTAACTCTTGCATGGACACCAGTTTGGATGGTAGCATGCCCTGAAATCACTTCAATACTCACTGTGAGAACTCAGGTTAGGTAGATTATCCTGCCCTGGTGGTGCTGGCATGCAGCAGGCATGGCAGTAATGACCAGAGAGGTGGTCATGCTCTTACTCCTGTTTCTAAACAGATTTTCCATCTGTTGGAAGAGGAGGGGGGGATGAGGGTGTATTTGAGCCCATCCTGGGGGCTGGGGAGAAGAGAAAGGGAGGAGAGGGACAGCATGGAATGTTACCACTGTATGGACTTAAAGGCTCTCCCCAAAAAACTTCTGTGAGATGTTAAATTGGCAGAGAACATATAAGTGAATGAAATAGGGCTGTTGTTTAAAAAAAAAAAAATCTTGATTGCATTCAATGAGAATGCAAGCTGAAGCTTTCATTTCCTTAGATCTATATTACTATTTGCAGCCCTTGAAGTTGCAGCTATCCACACAATAAGTAAGCACAGAGCATGCCCAGGGCAGAGACAGAGGAAGGGAAAGGAGGGAAGATGGCATTGCTCCACATTCACATTTCCTTGGTGCTGGGAAACTACCCAGTGCCAGACAGAGATTCGTTGCCAGATTAATGGGAGGCTGCAGCTGATGTACAAACCCCTCTGGCCCCAAAAGGCTCTTTTTAGGTGATCAGGATTGGCTGGAGGATGCAAATATCTCAGACCTCTCTTCTCACTGTAGAAATACCAGAAAGTAGTGTAAAATGAGTGCCACCTCTGTGGCAGGAATATCCTGCAAGTTGGGGGCATATTCATGTGACAGGTACTGCCCAGTTATGGCACTTGCAGGTAATGTGAGCGCAGGATGGAGAGCCAGGCCGCCACTTGCAGTGTTTCCCCCCATTATTTGAGTAGCAATAATGCCAGGGACACCAGCCAGGGAACTTTATACCACCCTGATCTGCTGTTCAGGGAACCATTGAGGTTGTTACTGCAGTGTTTTGTTTTTAGCACAGAGCATATTTACAGAAAAAGCAGTTGGAACACATTCTAGATTTTTTTTTTGAGATGAAAATGCCCCATGCTCACCGCCCATGGTGAGTGCAGACTCACTGGTGGCACAGAAAGTGGTGGTGCAGCTGGAGGCTATGCTCTGTGTGAGTTGAGGTGTGTGTGGAGGGGGGATGAGGCAGAGAACAGCAGCTTTCAGGTACCAGTCCCGGTGAGCGCCCAGGTCTGGGCTGTTGTTTGATAGCCATGTATGTGGCTGCTTGGGCTGGGAAAAATAACTATGGGACAGCCTGTGTCCTTGTGGGATCAGCCACCTGGTTTTAGGAGAGTGCCATGAGAAGGGACTGTGCTGATCCCAGCTCTTTTCTTAGGGCTGCAGGTTTTTTCTACCTGGATCCTGAGGACCTAGTTCTGAGCAAGTACCTTTGACTTTTTGGGTGTGCTCCAGACTATTTGCTCCAAAATTCATAGAATCACAGCATGGTTAGGGTTGGAAGGGACCTGTAAAGACCACCTAGTCCAACCCCCCCCCTCCCATGGGCAGGGACATCTTTCACTAGATCAGATTGCTTAAAGCCCCATCCAACCTGACCTTGAACACTTCCAATGGTGGAGCATCCATAACTTCTCTGGGCAACCTGTTCCAGTGTCTCACCACTCTCTTTAATTTAATTAAATTAAACCTTAAGGGCATGAAAAAAAAAATATTTTCAATCCAGGCAAGCACCTCTTCTTCTCTGTCCCCCTCTCCCTTGTGGTCCTGCTTGAAAAGCAAGACACCCTTTGGGCATCCTTACTGGGGCTGCCTCTGCTGGGTACCCATCTTCCCAGTGGGTGAGGCACTTCTCAAGGCCCAGGATTTCTCCTCCACTGAGCGACAGCAAACAAACAGAGCCGGTGCCATGGGGACGGGGTGGTCTGTCTGAGGTCAGGTCTTTCCTCAGCAGGCTGTGGGCTGGTGGGGCCGGTTTTCCTCAGTGGGACTCAGGCATCCCCCAGCAGCCTGTAGGAATGACTGGAATTCAGCGTGTTGTGCCGGCAGCCCCTGCGGGTTTTGCTGACAAGAAATGCCCATGCTTTATCTGCTGGGCGGTTTTGAACAATTGGTAGGAAACAGGGCAGAATAAATAGTGTTGCTCGACCTCTGGCCTTTCCCCTTTTGTCCACAGAAGTTCAAGAAATTCCAGGGGCTAGGAGCCAAACATCTGTGTTTCCCCTCTGGAGATGCCAAACGCTATGTTCCCCCTGTGAATTGGGCAAGGTATATTTAGAAAATGAGATTCAGAAACCACCGGTGAGTGGGCGAATACATCTGAGCTGTTGCTCTCCTGGTAGAAAGTTTGCATAAGCTTGGGCGCATATTTATATCTTCATCCACATGCAATGAATCCTACATACATAAACACAAACTGACAGGCACTGTATTTTGTATGTCTGGGCTTATTTTGTTGATGCTGATAATTTTAAAAAATGGGGATTTGAGGACCATGGGCCTGGTTTCCAAGCTGAAATGTAGGCACCCTGTGCCATGTGGGACACCCTAGGGGAGCCAAAATGTCTGCCCTGGTTAGGAGACAGGCACAGAGTTTGCAGCAGTAAGGGAGCAAAGGTCAAAGGGCATCTTAAATAGCACTGGGCACCGCTGGTTAGGCAAGTAAATTGTGCCTAATGCCACTTTTAAAGAGAGCAGCTGCGAGACCAGCAGGCTCTAGCACTACCCACTTCTGCACTCAGCGGCTTCACAGCCCACTGGCATCTGAGCCTCTCAGGGTCCCCAGTGATGGACTGAGACCCTCCCGTGGGCTGGGAAAACTAACCCACCTGGTCTGTTCAAGCAGGGAACTTTCCTCCAGGCTTGCTGCTTGCAGAGATAGCAGATCCAACCTTCCAGCAGCCTTTAGGGGACTGCAG
Source organism: Pandion haliaetus (assembly GCA_013401275.1). Lineage (NCBI taxonomy): Eukaryota > Metazoa > Chordata > Aves > Accipitriformes > Pandionidae > Pandion > Pandion haliaetus. The sequence continues at coordinate 104,781 of VYZV01039854.1, read as the reverse complement.
CGGGCAATCTGGGTGGGTCCCATGTCTTTTCCAGAGAAAGCAATAAAGGGTGAATCTAGCCCATACCTGGAGAATCCAGCTCTGCAGCAGCTGCCTTGCTAGCTTAAACAGAGCATTTCCAGCATCAGTGCTCAGAGCAGGGCCACAAAATGACTGTTTTTTCAGTAGCACTTTATGTTCCCACTCTCAACTGTGTGAAATCGTTGTGTGTCACGAAGGCCGCTTCTCTTACCGCTGACATCAATGCCTAAGCTGATAACTGCATTGGAGAAGTACACCAGTGTGAAGTTTGAGGTTGGAAACATTTAATTTTGACATATGCAAGGTGGGGAGCCCATGTAGACTTCTGCCTGGTTCTGCAGAACAAGGTGTTGTCTTAATTGCATCAACTGCCAACAGCGTCTGTCATGTTTTCAGCTTAGGACCTTGTTTTCTCAGCTGGCAGAGTTGTGAGAGCTCGGGCAGGGTGGCACAGCTGGCACCAGAAACAATGCACCACCTCTTCCTCCTGAGAAGCTGAAGGTCAGAGAACAAGTGGGAAAGTCCAGAAGGAGCCCATGGAGAAAAGAAGTGCGAAGGTCCCAAAACATGGCTTGTTCCTCATGGTATTGCATGTGCTGAGACCAAGCATCTGGAGTCAGATGCCTCTTGGGAGTGCAGCTTGGACCCACATTGCATGATGGCTGGAGAAAGGAAAAGCTTGGGGTTAAGTAAAAACTTCAGAGAAATTCTATCTTATCATGCTTCATTTCCAAGGCTGCAAAAATGAGAAACCTCCCAGTTTTGTTATAGGCCAGGTTTAGTAGTGCCTGAGAGGAGCTACTGGGAGAAATGCTTCATGGATACTGGCAAATGAAAAATAATAAAATAAGATGAATTACAGTAATTTGTTGTTTAGACATATTCAGTTTGTCTTTTTGACCTTTGGAGGGCAGATGAGAAGACAGAGTACTTCAGGTCTCCTGATGGCTTATTGGGAACAGTTTGTGTTCAGGGTATTGCCAAATTCCAGCAGAATTTCTCCTGAGGAGCCAAGGAACTCCTCATGACAACCAAGATCCCTACCAATTTGTCTTGTGTCCACTCTGCATGTGTTTTGGATCCTGATGATACATGTGGGATGACCGTAAGGTGGTTGTTACAAACTGTTCCTTGAGATGTTTCACCATGACACTCAGCACAGGATATACAATACCATTAAAATAACTCATTACCAAGTTGCTTCTGCTGATCCATTGCCAACTTGTTTAGCAATATTTCCCTGTGCACTCTCTACTTGCCATAAACAGGCTCTCCAGCAGTGGAGTGCATCTGGAATCCTGAGTATTTTTTTGCAAGCCATAAAGAAAAGCTGTGTGTCTCCGTAGCAGATTATAATATTTTGATATTTCCCAGACCACTTTTGCTCTCATGCTTTAACGCTGCCCAGAGTCTTTCAGACGAACGCTCATCACACACGTGCCCTAAATAATGTAGGCTCTGTGCTTGTGATATTTATAGCTGTGCAAACTTGCCCATTTCTGCCTGTGTTGTTTCAAAAAAATCTGAGTGGTGGCATTTTTCAACTTCAGTGTATTTTTCTTTAGTTCTGAACACTGAACATATTTGTAATTACTGCCATTATTGCTGCTGGTTGCCTTATTAAGCCTACAAGTGCACTCAGATTTAAAGGTAGAATTCTAATTACAGCACAGGTTTGAGGAGAAAGGACAGCATTTGGAGGTAGAAAGTGCTTACATGAATACCAGTATGCTTCCAAGAGAAGCGGCAGTGCATATTGCAGTCACTTCCACTTCACAGGAATGATGCTGTTTTATTTTTAAGTTCTTGTATCTGAGCATCCCTCTCTGATGCTCAGGAAAGGTTGTGTGACATCTTGTGCCATTGTTCATGTGGGATCACAATGGCTATTCATAGCAGGGAATTGTTTCAGGGGTCATCCAGCTCCCCTCTAATGGCTGCAATGAATCAAGCTGCATGCAGCCATCAGATAATCCCGCAGAAAAATTCGAAACAGGCTTATCTCCAAAATACAGCAAGAAAATAGGAGCATGTGAATATCATTGTAAGTGGTTTGCTGGAGTGACAGAAGTGTGCAAACTCTTTGTGATGTTGTGTAACATTGCTCTGCACATGTTCTCCTCCTTCTGCTTCTGCAAATCAACTATTTAATGTAATTATAGCTGCTATTGGCAAAAGGCACTGATAGCGCTAGCTTGCTTCTGAAGAAAACTGCTGCTGAGACAGGAGTGCTTTCAGCTCAGAGACATTTAGAAAGAGATCGAGAGGACACTCGTCTTTCAGCCTTATGCAGTCCAGTGATAAATGAACTTATTGTCCCCTTGATGGTGTTTGCCTCTAGATTATAAATAATGACCTGGAGTGGCCAAAAATCAGGCTTCTTTCTTATCCCTTTGTAAGGAACTGTGTTGTCACTGTCTCTGGTCACATTTTGTCTGCATCTGGAATCCCGGAGACTGAATCCAGAGCATCACTCACAGGGTTATGAAAACTAGACTCACATGGATGTCCACTTGCATGGCAGACTCTAAAGACAGGTACTCAACTGATGTGAGAATTCAGATCTAACCAGAAGATGTGTATCTATGTATATGTATTCAGTTATTATGTACATATATCTGACTACTCTCTGTAAAGAACTTCCAGAATTTCTAGCAAAATTGTTGCTTTGGTTGGCTTTTGCCTACTGCTGCGTGCAAGAGGGGCAGAGCACTATTGACTGGGTTTAGGTGGCTTTCAAAGGAATTTAACTTGGATATTGTAACTGCTTGTCTCAACTGACTCTGCAGGGAGCCATGGGCTGGCAGTCCTGGGCAGCAGATGGTCTTAATTCTCTTGAATTTACTCCTTGATGTCTCTGGCTCCCTTCTGCAATAGTATCAGTGACAACACAAGTGTTGGGTTTAGGGTTTGGCACAAAATCTGAGAAAAACCTTGGACTCCCTAAATCACAACAGCCTAACCCCTGGCTCTTCACTGTCCCTGGTGGAAGAAGAGTTTTGCACCTTTGCCTGGCACAAGCACAGGCACTCTCCCCACATGCTGAGCGAGGACAGTTGAGCTGTTCTGGAGGCTTTACTATCTCCTGTCCCAGAGGGTAGCAGTGGCCATCCTTTGCCCATCCTCACTGTGTCTTATGCTATCAATAGGCCAGGCAGGAATATGGCAGAGGTATGAAGCTCAAACAGGAGGGCGTGATTCACATTATGAACCTGCAAAGGGGAAACTGCTGTCTGACTTGTGTGCTAGCTCTTGTCATTTCATAAAACCATCTTCAAAACCAAAGAGGACTGGAAATGTATTTCTGAATTTGATAAAAAAAGAAAGAGGAAGTATTATTTCAATTTATCCTCCAGGCTTTGCTCTTCAGTGACAAATCATGATAGATAAGTTACAAAAAGCAGCATTTTCATTGTGCCATGCCCATGGCCACTCAGAGGAGAGAGGAGTTGGCAGTTGAATGCAACAAGGACTCAGTGAGACTTGGGGCTTCTTGTGCTGGGTGCTGCATAAACACAGAGCAAAACCAGGGCTCTGCTCTAGAGACAGGCAAACAGTAGAAGAAAGAAAGGTTTACTCTTACTCTGGAACATGTTGGCACCAAAAGCACAGCACTGGTTAAAGAATTTACCCAGCACCTTGATTAGCTCCTGCCAAAGAAAGGATGCTGTGTTAATGGGACATTTAGTCTGACTGCTCTGATATTTTGGGTTTACCTTCAGCATCACCCAGAAAGTCTGAGGCACTGCCAGCGACTGAACTGAGATATTTTCAGGCTCAGCACAGGGCACTCACCAGAAGACACGGTAAGTACGTATTATGATGATGGTGTGTTTCTTATCCCAATAGTTTATCACGAAACTTTAGAAACTTCAAGAAGTTTTTCAGCATATTTAGAACACTTTCATGGACTCAGGATAATTCAGATCAGAAGGGACCTCTGGAGAGCCCGTGGTCCAGCCTCCCACCTTTGCCTTTGCCTAACGCTGGGCAGAAAGCCTTAAGCATCAGGGTCTAAGCCTGGAGTGTCCCCGCAAACCCCGCTGTTGCAGGGCCCTCCCTTGCACCCATTCAAATCGACAATCTTTTCCCAGTGGCTTTAAATCTACCAGTATCTGGCCTTTTATTAGCTTCTGTCTAATCTGTTCATACAGCACTTAAAAAGGCTTGACCCACCCTGCTCAAGCCCTTATACCTTTCTGGACTTATGGTTTCATCATTCTCCCCTAAAAGTAGGTGGCTTTTGTTGTTACTGTCCCAATGCTGGGTCAGGGAGCCTAATGTGGCACAGCACGATATGCCGGGATCGTGGCTGAGCCTCAGGATGTGCAAAGTCATGCTGTCAGAGCAAAGTGTGCTCAGAAACCCTGGCAGCCACTTTGGTGGCTGAGGGAGCAAAGCAGCCTCCTGACACTGCGCAGGAATGCCCCCTGCTTCGTGGGATTTACACAAGGATAATCTGAGCTGACAAGTTGAGATCCCAACCTTGGAGGCATTTCTGCCACCCCTTTGGGCTCAAGCAACAACTAGCTCTGTTTGGATAAAGCAGGAATGAGCTTTCTTCCTTGCTGCTTTGCTGTTTCGTGCCTGTGTCTGTGGTTTTCCCCTTTTCGGGATTCTGAATAGCAGTGAGCTGGCAGCCCCTCTTTTTATCTCAGGAACCAGCCTGATGCAGACAGCACCCTGGCAAGTCCCTTCACGCCCCTTGCCCCTTCTCCAGCACCCTCAGCCCCGACCAGGGGTTGTCAGCAGGGGCTCTGCATTTTTGTGCTTTTCCTGCTGGGTCTGCTTGAGACATGCCAGCTCTGGTAGTTATTTTATTGTTGTGGTTACCTGGAGAAGGGCTATTTTAACACATAACTGCTCATGCTTTACTTATTTGAAATGCTTTCTGTGAATGCCTCACACTGGGCTTGACTTTGAAGGAATTTTTATTTGAGAAACTGCATTCTTCCAAGCTTTCACTCTTTGTTATGCCTCATACCCCAAATCACATCCCAAAAAGAGCAAAGAGGAGACTTTGTGGTAGTCCTTACAGTTCAGGCTGGGATCCAAGAAGGCCAATTGCCATGGTGGGACATTAAGGTCCTTCCAAGGGAGCCCACAGCACTACCAGCTCCCAGACATCCCAGAGGGTAAGCCACAGCATGGCATTAGTGAGAACAGTATAAATCTGGCATAAATCAAAGTGCTTTGACACCCTTTCCCATTGTGTACATGAACACCATGTTCAAGTAAATCAGTGAAATCAAAGCAGCACGATGAGAGAAGTCAATTCAGAATTCATGCATGTGTCACTGGCAGCAGAATCTGCCTGTTGAATATTAAAAAACTAAAACAAAAAGGAATTTACAATTTTTCTGAAATATTCAAGCCTTGGGTGAATAGCTGTCTCAAGATTATTCAGATGTGCTTTTGCTACACCACCATATGTATTTAAAAAAATCAGATTACCTCTGTATGTGAGCATCTGTATTGAGTGAAGGATGGACATAACTACATGTTGGGGCAACTACACATAAGAAGTCTGGTGGAAATCCTGTACAGGAAGTGTTCAGCAGTTAAAATGTGACTGGAAAATAATACTAACATTAAGCAAAAGCAAATTTATACTCACCATTGGTGTTCAGGGACTTCATTTTTATAACTTCCTCCTGCTAAGAAACAAATATCAAAACAAACACTCTAATTAAGGAAACCTTATTTTCTTGGATGCTCAGTGAAAAAGAGGAAACTTGGTTCATTTTGTCATACTTTGCAATGTGCAGTAAAACACAGTGGCCTGCACATTCCCCTGATCTTTGCATAGTTGATGTAAAAGACATTTATCACTTCAGAAGGGCATAATAATATTGGTATCATTAATCACTTTTCCTATTAGGATGAGGTAAGAAGGATAGGTGTAAAAGAAGTGAAAATTCATACATGCATTTACTAGTGAAGACACTGACCTGCAGAGTCATATTCAAATAATAAACCCCAAGGGTTTAGCTTTGCCTTTCCAAGCTAACATAGTGCTTTAGAGCAAGAAAGCAGAGACACACTGAGATGAGGAGTCAGGCAGAACTGGTTTCTGGCTTCCTATTCAGTCACTGAGGGCAGACTACCTCGTCCAACTGCATCTGCTTAACTCCATCGACTGTGTGGGACTGGGCCAGGCATGGGAGAGGGGACTTTCAAATTTACACCATAGCAGTGATGATGGCTAAGGCAACAGAATCTTAAGTCTCTCTAAATCAGGGCTGCCTGTGCTGGCCTTGGTGCCTCTGCAGGGAGCCAGGTCAGGGAGCTGAGCAGCCTGAAAATTAATGACCTCTTCATCCTGGCTGCATTTGCAGCCATGGCAGTTGGCAGACCATGAAGTCGCAGGGGAGCCATTACCAGCTCCAAGATGCCATTGGGGTGTGGGAAGGACTGGTCCCATGGTGTCGCTCCCCAAGGCAATGGCTGGTCCTACCGCTGTGTGCAGCTTTAGCCCCAGGGATGTCCTCCATCCTGCAGTCCAGGACTGGGCATGGAGCTATGCTGTGGTAGCTCGTGTAGCACAGAGGCAGCAGCTCCCAGCTATGGTTGATGCAAACTTAGCTTGGCTGGGGCTGCTGCTCTCTGCTCTCAGTATCCCACACAAGGTGCTCACACAGGGTTTCAGCCACTGGATGGAAGAGCTGGTTTAACTGGACACATCTTTGCTGGAGTTCAAGCTCCATTTGGTGATATTAATCAAAATGTGCAGTGCCAGGCATTGCTCATGCACTATGCTACTTAAGTGACTTGCTAGTGAGCTGGTTAGGGGATATGAATGGGCCAGCTGAAATAGTCTATCCAATTCGTAGGCCTAGCTGCTGAGGGGGCACAGGGAGGCAGGGCTAAGCAGCAAAAAGTTAATACGAGCCATTCATAGCCTTGGCTTATTTTGCCTTTGACTTTGTGGCTGCCATTGCAGTCAGACTTTGCATTCCCGACTTGCTGAAGCAGAAAGCATGGCAGGCTTAGCACATAAACACAGTGCTTCTTCCAGAAGGTTTTGTTTAGAGAGGTGCTAATAATAAATAAGGAGGTTACTTGGTCATGAATGTTTTAAAAGGTTGGGCCTGGGCAACCTGAAAAGCTTTTGTCTCTTGTAAAAGCCAGATTTGGGTTGCTGCAGGAGGGGAAAGGTAGTTCAAAGTGTGAGGTCTTATTTGAGTTTCAGGGTTTATCCTTATCTCTGAACTGGACAAATCACAGCAGTAATCCCTCCAGAACCAGGGGGTGGGCAAGGGCTGGAGGCTGGTGTCAGGCATGACAGTGAGATGGGGCAGGTCTGCAATGGTGGGGGTGCCCAGGAAGGGTGAGGAGGGGAGGCAGGTGCCCAGGAGGGGGACACCCCCGGTCCCCTCTCATCTCCAGCTATTGAACTCCCCCAATCCACAGCACCTCTTTAACAGCATAGCAAGCCTGGCCCCAAAAACTCCTGGGGCCCCTTACGGTGAGGCATTGAAACATCAATTGAAATCTGCACGCAGCAATGCTGTGTGTGGTATGAAACCTGCTGCAGGGGAGGTATGTGGAGTCAGAGAGAGGAAGAGAAATGCTTAGGATTATTTCTGGTTTGTACCCAAGGGTCCCATTTGTTCATATAAGTATTCTTAGCAGAATAAAATTCTTTTTATTGAAATATTTTTTTTTGCCTGCTGGCAGCCCCTCTGCTCCAATTACCTCTTCTATCGTATCCCTCGAAGCCAGGCTCCAAGGTAAACAAGTAAACCTGACAGCTGGAATGCAAAGCCTCAGCTGAGATTGAAAGCTTTTACAAGATCAGATTCTGCACATTTATATTGTTTGGGGTATCTGCAATGGAACGGAAAAGAGAGATTTCTTAATCTCACCAGAGACAACACCTCGCTGCTCCATCTTTGAGAAATCTCCAGTCCACAGCAAAGGCTTCATCCATCCCAATTAGCAAAGAGCCCAAACAGGCACACTCACAGCTTGCTCCTGATCTGGATTTCCCACATTCCTGACTTTTGGGGTGTAACTCCCTGAGAAATTATTTTGCATTAGAAAAAAAGAGTCTCATGCAATGAAAACGCTTTGCAAAGCCATGTTGATTTAGCCTGAAATTTTAGTTCAAAAGAGAAGAAGGTTCCCATCATGTAGATGTGTCCTGTTTCAGCATAATTTCAGAATAAAACATCTTTCTTATTATTATTTTGAAGTGGGGTTTTTTTATTTGTTTTTCACAGCACTGCTCAATATCACAGTTTAAAATTAAAAAATTAAATCTTAGAAAAACAATACTTTTGAGAGAATATTACTTTGATGAAGAAACATGAAATTTCAGGATGATCTGTAACTGGTGAGAAAAAAAATTTAAATTACCATGCCCCTTGCGACACAAAATTGTAATCTTGGGTGTGTGTCTCCTTCAAGACCTGTTGGGCAGGTGGGAAGGGAGAGAAAACCATGGTTGATTTTTTTCGTGACAAGGACAGCATCTGAACAACAGCTCACTCCAGAGATGTGTTAGTGCAGTCTTCTGCTTAAAACCACAGAGACGTTTTGAATTTCTTCTACTGGTTTTTGGAGAGAGGGAAAAAATCTTGGTGTGTGTCTGGGATAATTCTTGCAAGAAATCTAGGTTGTTTTCTCATCCCCTTCAGAGCAATTCAGTGCTTATATTTCTCCAGAGAGAGAGAGAAACAAACTCCAGGCTAAGGCTTGCCTGGAAGATGGTTCTCTGAGGGAAAGTCTTCTGCCTAGTTGTGAACCTCTACTGCAGCAACACCATCAGCATACCCACACTGTGCTAGGCACTACATGGAAAATGTACGGGTGCCAGGTTGTAGCATCCATATCAATGAGATCTTGTCTTCTCCTTGCCTCATTTGCACAGACAAGGCAGTTCTCTTTTCCTGTGTTTTAAACTCCGTTCCTCGGGTCAGTTCAGTGCCCTTGTGCCTGCTGAGTACATCAGATCAGGTCAGTGATCAGGCTTGAAAATCAGCCCATCAAAAAAACCTAAAACCTGAACTAAACCTAATTTCCAGCCAGATCAGCAAAGCCATTCCACAAAACTTCCAGCATCACTCAGCAAAAATGGTGAGGAGGGAGGAGAAAACTGCAGGAATGGGATGGTGGGAGAGCAGGACCGCTCCTTTTATTGGCAGCTCAACCATTGGGGTTAAGCCAGTCATAAGCTGTATCCTTGGAAGGGCACAGTTTGTATTTGCAAAGTCTTCTGGGACCCTCCAGTTTCAAGCAGTAATAATGCTCAATGCACATCTATAAATGTCATGAACATATCTAGGTATTACGAGCACATCCCAGTGATGCTCCCCTGGGCCTGACATACACATAGAGGAGGTCTAGCCTGGGCGTGCAAAACTGCCTCCCATGCAGTCAGCCATTCCTCATACAGGGTTGTCTTTCATTTGTGTTATAAAAAGCCCCCATTTTTCATCAATGACTTTCAGTGAGCTCCACATTTGGCCTGTATAATTCACCAGCTGGTTCTCTGGTGACCTTGCCCTGCCTGTCCGGGGCTGTGCCCAGCTCCCGTTGCTGTTTGATGACACCAGAGGATTGCTGCTATTTTGTTCCTCCCAGCCTGATGGGCTTCCCACCAGAAGCAGAGCACTTCTGCAAGCTGGGCTGGGTGCAACCGCAAGCAGCTGTTCAAAGTCTGTGCAGAGACAAAAATCCCCAGCTGTAGCTGTCAGTTCAAATAAATGTTTAGAGGCCAAGGCAATGCAAGAAGAGAAACACATTCTTAGAGGCATGGATTCAAAGGAGGTGGCATGTAAAGGGATTAGGAGAGACCAGCCCCATGGCTGTAGGCATGGTACCACACAGCAATCAAAGTGCTGAGCTATGCCCATACAGCAGGATGCAGCAGATAGATAACCTGAACTTCATTTTACAAGTGAAATGTTAAACAAGTTGCATGGAAAATGCTTGTATTAAAAATATGCTAATGTTTCTGGGTGAAAATCTGAGGCTTAGCATTCAGCTGGGTCTCATGAACAACCTGGGGAGCTGGGCAATGTGAAGAGAGTGACTCAAAGCTAAGTTCCTCATCTTCTCTCCCAATCCTAAGGCTACTGAGTGCTAAAAAAGCCCTTGGCTTCTCTAAACTGGGTACTGACTCCACCTCTGAAGGCTGCCTACAGTCAGGAATGAACCAGAGCACCGTGATCTCTGCTTGTCCCACCGTGGCGCAGGAAGCAGAAGAGATGAGGGAAAAGTGGCTGTGGAGGACTTAGCACAGAGCTGGCGCCTGTTCCTGGATGCCCCCTTTCTGGAGAAAAGCTTCAGTGATCTCCTTCAGGCAGCTCTAGGCATGCTGAAGGGGTGGGAAGGGACAGGACTTTACTTCACACTGGCAGCTGTCCCAGAACAGGGGATCCAAATGTATGAACGTGGACATTCTTAGAGTTGATGCCTGCATCTGAGCCAGCTGTCTGGAGCTCCCACTAAAGTCAATGGAGAGATACAGACTGTTTGAGGACGTGATTTCATCCATGATGCTGTGGGACCCTGAGTCAGGGCAAAGCTGCTGCTCCTTTTGCAGTCTAGAGGAATGACGCCTACACCAAGGGGCTCAGAGAGAACCCACAGACTTAAAAAGGTTTGGGTTTCTTGTTCATTTTCTGCTATACAGTCAGTGCACTGGGCTCAGGACCAGCTGTGATGCCTTCTCTGAGGTCATTCATAGAGTCTTGAGGGTGTTGAGTGATGTGCCTGGGCAAAGGCAGTGGCAAGAGGCAGGAGCCTGATGCACACCTTCAACTCTGACCTTGAAGCCCTTGCTGGGAAGCCTCGGCGGCATGATTCACAGTGAGAGGATAAGTTTCCTGCCAAGTTGCTTTGGTTTCTAGGTGCAGTTGAATGGTGGATGCTAGGCTGTGCCAAAGGGTTGCACTTGGCACATGGGGTGCCAGTGCAGACAGAAATTACAGCCCCACAGAATTGCCCTCATGGCTCTGGCTGTGGGGCTTGGCCATGCCTGAGGCAGGGTTTGGAGACTCTGCTGTGCTGCAGCTTCTGCAGGCTGGCAGATCTGGGACTGCAGAGAATGGGCTAAGCTGGGGCATGGGAAGGCAAGACAGTAGGTGCTGCAGCTCCCCAGGTCTTGAATCTACTGCAGAAAATTTGGGGGAGCTGGGGATGCAGGTGTAGGCTAGCTGGGCTCTGCAATGGAGCAGCATGCAGGCTGCAGCTGCGGGAGCCACGCAAGTGGGATGTGAGAAAGAGGGGCTAGGGAGGTGGGAATTACATGGGACCATGGTGTCAGCTGTGCTGGAGAAACGAGGGGGATTCTCAGAAAATGAAAAATTTCTGAATGTGGCTTCTGATGGCAGGAATTTTGGCCATGCCCCAAAGAATTCATGATGATTAAAATAGGTACAAGACTGTGATTCTGCTCTGAGGGTCATCAGCTCAGTTTGGGCACCCATACCTCTTAGGGTAAGAGCTACATGGTCTGTTGTACCTATGAGCGTGATGTGTACTTGTCCAGACTCAGAAATAAGAACAGATGGGGTGGCATAACGTTTGGAAGGTGGATTTGGAGGAGGAGATGTGGATGAATTCTACTTTCCTCCTAAGGGAGCATGTCACTGAAAGGGCTCCAGCCAGCTCTTTCTTCCATTCAAAAGTGGAAAGAAAGTACTGGTGTTCTTGTCAGATCTATACAAGGTTATGAACTTGTCTTGCCTTCTTGTCTTGGGTGAGGCTGACGAATGCCAGCTGCTTTGACAACCTCTCCACCATCTTCCAGGACAACTTCCTTGCCCTGGGAACCCGAAGAAAGGCTTTTGGCACAGTGCACAAATGGGCCTTTTGTGCAGCTTGCTGTGCCGTTTGTCATGACTTCTGGCTAGTACAACCTCAATGGTGCTTCTCATCCTGCTCCAGAGGAAGCTGAGCCAAAAGGCAATACTCAGAATCAGGCAGGGATGATGCCATGCACCTAAGCTGTGAGATCCTCTTGAGAAAAGCTGCTATGCACAAATAAAGTATGTTAGAGAAAGTATAAGGGGTTAAGGCAGGTGTGTGTAGGCTGAAATGCAAAGCCAGGGGCTGGTGTGATAGATTTATGACAAGACTGGAGGAGAGGCTGAGGAGATCTACCTATTATAGTTTAAAAAATGGACCCGTCAGAAGACTGTCATGAGTGCTCTACTGTGCAAATTTATGACACGCAGTGGGAGTGATCATGTCTTCTGTACGAGTTGGTTAGAAAAACCCTCATTTTTTTCCATGAATAATGCTCAGAAAAGTGCAATAAGAGGGCTTTTTTTCCTCAAGAAAGTTTGTTGCCCAATGGGGGGGGAAAGCTCCTACATTAAGGGTAACTGAAAATGGAACTTTTTTTTGGTTTAAAATTGGAATTCCAATGGGGTGTTTTCAAAATTTTTTTCACTTCCAGATTTTAATTTTAGAGCAAGCAGAATTTTTTTTCAGAAATACATGTAAGCCCTTGAAAACCTGCTTTTTTCTGCTCGAAAATATTTTGCAGTAAGATATGTCAACTTCTCTTCTTAACCATTATTGTCACCTACCCACAAAAGTAGTTCCCATATGTTGGCAGATAACCTCAGTAGTATATGATTTAGTCATAAGAAATAAATATTTCAGGGTGCTGCCTGTTAACAATTCTCCATTTTAGGCTTAATGTGTGAAGCTTTCTGGCAGGTACTTTAAGAGTATGGCCATTGAGTATTCTGCAGGTAAGTTGTCCTCAGTACCATCAGTGGTGAACTATGGCCAGAGCACTTGCCCTATGAGGAGAGACTAAGGGACATGTTTGGGTTTTTTTAGTCTGGGAGAGAGATGCTTTAGGGAAACCTAATGGCAACCTTCCAGCATCTGCCAGAGGAGACAGAGCTAGGCTCTTTTTGGAGATGTGCAGCAGCAAGAAGAGAGACAGTGGTTATAACTTGTTCCTGGGAGGTTCAAATGTGATGTAGAGAAAAGGTTTCCACCATAAGGACAGTGAAGCACTGGAGCAGGTTACCCAGAGAGGTTGTATAGTCTGCTGGGCTAGCCTGCATGCAAGTGAGAGACAGTCTTTTCCAACTAAAGGGTTATTTACTGAGAAGAAGCTGAGTTGCATGTTCTGCATTAATGAGTTTTTAGGAGAGAAGTATCAAAAGGCAGTAGTAAGAGTCCCACGCAAATGCCAGTAGTTTTGCAGTTAGTCATTTCCCTGTAGCATTATGTCCCACTAGGCAAGAAAAGGAGTTGTACATCTACCAGTAAGATAAATATCTCTACAACTGAAAAAAATGCATAAAATTCAAGCAGGTCACCATTATCTCATGTATGTTAGGGTGAATGTACTGAAATGACTGAAACTTCATTTTGGGGACAATTCTACTATTTCTCAAAATGTCTCATATCTCCGTCTTCCCCTCTTCATCAGATGACAAGATCAGATAGTGACTATTTCTTACTTTGATTAAAAATAATCATTCTTCCCATAAGAGGTAATAGGTAAATTTAAATCTGTGAGCATAGAGCAATACAATATTAAATTAGGGGAGAGTTTATCCCTAAGAAGCTTTATTAGTAGTGGGGGTTCACACATCAGAAGCTAACTTTTAGCTCCTGAGTGAGGTTGGTCCTCTAAATGTAGCATATTTTTTGTAAGCCAGAGCAGTGTGTCATATATAGGATAATTGTATCATAATATCTTTTGTACAACAACCTTTCTAAAACTATAGGCAATTATAGGCCATCTTTTTCAAGCCTGGATTTTATATATGAGAGGCACACATATTGATAACATTTTACAGAAGCTCTCCTCCCTCGTCCCATGAGAGAAGTAGACATTTTAAAATTTTAATTTGTACATGTTTTTTCTTATTGTGCCTTTGATTATCATTTTGTGAGTGTCCATTCAGCTTAAATGTTTCTTCAAATCCCCAAGCACAAAACTGGGAAACAATGACCAGATCTTTGCAGAAACCAGATATTTTCACATCCATTTGTTGTTTGCGGTAAGGAATAACTTCCCCTACATTTTGAGATGCACGATTGAAAAACTCTACAAGATTTCAGAGGATCTCCTGATTCCAAGAAATGGGCAGTAATAAACCGTCTTACTTTTCTTCTACAGCCCGGGAGGACAGAAGAGGAGCAAGGACCCCTTTCCATAATTTTCTTTGAGGTTAGAAGTATTCCTCCACTTCAGAGGTACCTAGCGTTTAAGGCTGATGGTGGGTGACAGGCTCAGTGAATGGTATTATATTAGACTCATTGAAATTTATAAATCTGCAGGTCAGACTGTGGAGAATTGGCTGTCATGCTTCAGAGCACCCACTGGTTCTCAGGGGGACAGGCAAGAATTTGTCCCTTCTCCCTTCTTTTTATTACCATTACAGGGACTAAGTTAGGACTTAAAGGAGCTGCACTTTTTTTCTTGGTGTCTGTTTTAGATTTAATTGACTAACGACCAGACTGGAGATACTGAGTCTTCTGATTTTCATTATCTAATGNNCATGTGGCTGTGAGAGAACTGGCTGTAGGAAATGGCCTCAGCTTGCATGATGGTAGGTGGATTCAAGGTAAGCTGCATGAAGAATAAACAGAAGTATATCATTTGCCAGGGTTGTCCGTATGCAAAAGAATGAATTTTGATAAATTAAGGAAACTGACAACAACACCTGGACTGAGGAGCTCAGAGCCTGGAGAGTGGAAAAGATGGATTTCTTTAAGGCACAGCTACTAAAACTATCCAGAAATGGTATTCCAAAGAAGAAAATATGCAGGGAAGGTCTATGCTAGAGTAAGTAGACAATTAATGGGGTTTAGGGGGAAAAAAAAAAAAGACTGACAAATAGAGACAGCTGTGGCAGAGCTAGGGAAAGGGAGATGTAAAATGAGAACTGCTGAGTGGGGAGATAAGTTAGGCCTGACAGTTATGAAGTAGTAAAATGTTCTTTGCCCATATGCATAGAACAAGCAGAATGAGAGAACTGAGGCCCAAGTACCGACTGAGAGTACTCTAGATACAGTTCCCAGTCTAAAAATCCTCACTCGAGCACCTAATGCAGGACTTAAGCAGAATTTAAACCCCCAGACCAGCTGCCTTCTTTTCTGTAATGACCTGGTTAGAGTTCAGGAGTGCTCTTTTGTTTGCGTGCTCCCATGTTACCTTCATTGCATGCTCTTACTTGCAAGCAGCTGTGCAAACCACCACTTAGGAAGGATTGCTGAGCTACAGATTATATGTGGTAGGCAGGTTTGCTCAAGATGACACTTGACAGCATAATAACAACAAAAAGTAATGTACCTCTATCCCTACAGTGGAAAAGCAGGGGGTGAGTGAGAGGAGAGGCAGAGAAAGTACAGAGAAATTGATCAGATAATACCAGCATAACCGCACAGACTGCACACGAGGTCAAGACTGCAGAAATGAGGGTGGGGAGAGGAGAGCTGCTACTTAGACTAAGAGTAGCTGATTTTTTAGCAAATGCAGTACAGTCAGGACTTAAAGGTCCTCTCAAAGGTTGAGCTAGGAAGACCCCGTTACTGTGGCTAAATCTGCCTGAATTGCTCACTTCCAGATGTTACAGTATAAAGAAGTTACAGTATAAACCTCATACTGTTATCATTTTAGGAGAGTTACTAAATAGCTTTTCTGTTGTGGTGTGCAGATAAAATGTCCTGCTTCCATTACCCTCACCGGTTCTGTCCCCTTTTATTCTGGTAGTCAATGGCCTGGAGATGAATGACTGTTTGGGGAGATCCGATTCCCAGTGTTTAACTTCATAATAAGATAGGGACAGTCAGGTAAATTGAGCCAGAGCCACTTGTACTCTCACTGTATCTGCTCTGTTGTTTCTAAGGGCTTGGACGTAAGTAAAGCTCGTGCTCTCATTGGGGTTGATGTGCTAGAGAAAAGAGTGGTCACACAAGTAAGACTGAATTTGGATTGAAATCCGTTCTCAACTCAACTGAGATTTTACTTGTCCCTGTCTAAATGAAAAAAAACCACCCAAAACCAGGGCATTCATTTGTTACTTATTGTAAAGCAATCAGAGAGAGAGGAAATGTATAAAATATCTTGTGAACCAGCAAGACCTGCTAGGAAACTATATTACATTCCTCTCTGTTCAACAAGCTGGAAAGTCTTAATGTTTCCTGTCATGTTAAACCTCATCTATGCTTTATAAATAATTTCTGGATGCAAAACATTTTCTAGTGCCTTGGCCCTGTTCTCAGGAATGCATGCTGAGGCAAGCTCCCTGATACATAAAACACTTAAACGACTGTCCTTTTCATTCATTGTGAAGTGCTCTAGATTTTCAAAGCTTCCAGAGTGGGTCCTACATATTGAAATGCAGCTATGCAGATTATCATCACCTGGAAAAAGTGAAATTTGCTTTACTGCAGGGAGGGATTACAAAAGTGGTGAAAATAATTTTCTATGTTTCATGCTGATTTGAACTGAGAAACTGAGCTAAATTGTCATTTGCATCTGTTTAGGGCAGCAAATCCGGACAAGCAAAGAATAGTGCAGAGTATCTTCTCTCATACTCCCAGTGCTAGGGAAAGGTCACCACTGGATCCTCTCAGAGAACATCCAGGACACAATGCTGGGGACAAGGAAGAAAAGAGGTCTCAGTTCCTTCCTCATTCCACTCTCTGTTCCTTAAGCAAACCCAACCAAGAGATGGATGAAGCTGCTAACACCTGATGTAACCTGCCCACATCAGCAGGACTCCCAGGAGCTTGGCTTTCTCCTGGCATTTGCTCCGGGGCATTGCACCTCTGCTCATTAACTGTGGGCAGGACTGGGACGCCACAGCTTGCACCCAGGAGAACACTCTGAATCCACCGCAAACCAAGCTAAATGTGCTCGCTGCAACAATCCTGCTGCTATTTCATCAGGTCAATATGTAATTGTTTCTGTTGCTGGAGGGCTCCATCACCCCCTTCATTAAAATGCAAATTTTACATTAATTAAAAATGCTTGGAGCATTTGCACAATTTATGACCAAATTTTAGAGTCCAGCAACCCCCATGCTGGGGAGGGGCAGCAAGATAGTTTTGCAACTGCTGAAATAAATCCTTATCTCAGAACACTGGGCATGTTTTAGCTGATAAAGGAGGTGGTTCTTGGACTTCTAAAATTAATTTGTTCTCCCTAGATTGGAAAACAAAGCAGAAGGAGCTCAAGCGGAATATTATTCTTACAGATAAACATACCGTCTAAAACTATTCATGCACAACAGAAAGGAAGAAGAAAGATCCCAGCTTATGCTCTAATACAGCAATAAGTCAGTGATCTCATTTCTGCTCAACCCTCCTTTCCCAACCAAAACTTTCACATATTCTCCTGTATAGCTGATCTACTCTTAGAGCACTAGGAACTTGGCTGCTGGGATCCCTAAGTTTCGAATGGAGTAAATCCCATCTGCTCCTAAATTGTCAGTAACGGTAAAATTTCTCTTGTCATGTGTTGGGGTGAATGGGGAGCTGCTCCTTGGTGGCGCGTACCAGGCCAGCAGTATGAGACCCTCAGGCTGTGGCTGCCTGATTTTCATGCTTTGAGCTGGGACCTTTCTACTTGATCTCTCCTCTGAGGTGAGGAGCTCGAGCGGTGCCAGGAGAGCCTGGGCTCACCAGTGCTCTGCAGCTCACTCTCTTACTGGTACGGCTGCAGTGGGGTCCATGTCTGACAGCTGGGAAGATGGGCTCAGTAGGGGGGGTCAAACCCTCCATGCGACCTTGCGACACATTCACAGCATGTGAAACCACCCTTGGGTGACTGGAGCCCTTTCACTCTGCCTGAGGAGAGGAAAGTGAATGATGTTCCCAGTGGGAAGCATCTAGGGTAAAGGATCAGCTTGTGGGAAGTCTTTGCTGTCCTGCAGGACACCTCATGGCTATGGCCAGAGGCTTTACCTCCTACCTGGATTCAGCTAGCCCAGTTTGAATTTCCAGTGCCTTCACCTTACCAAGATGTAGTCTTTCTCTTTATTTTCCTCAAGCTGTTAGCAATTCCCAGCTGTTTACATCCCTCTGCCTCTGAGGAAGCCTGTGGCAAACCTGGTCCTTACTTCTTCTGGGCTCGAGCAAATCACAGTATGTCACTGGGGAAAAGAAAACATCCCCACAGCTGCAAAAAATAAACCTGATGTAAAAATACCTCCCCCTCAGAAGTGAAATAAATGGCAATTGAGGGTGGCAGCTCTTTGCACTCCCTGGCCTCCTTGCAGGTGCAGGAGAAGCAGCAGCCTGACCAGTGTGCATCCCCTGTGCATGCCCGACCGAGCCCGGGGTGTGCAGGGAGAGCGGGTTAGGCTGGCGCAGGGCTCACTCCGAATCTGCTTTTGTAAGCACCTGCCTCTGCTGCCTCTCATGCCTGTGTTTGAGTTTTCTGTTTCTGTTCTTCATCCCCAGGAAAGGGTAATCACGTGCACCCAGTTCCAGCAATGTCTGTCCAGCGGCTATTTCTGCTACACATATAAATCAGCAGCAGTTTCTACCAGGGTAATTTTTGTTACTCATTGTAAAATTGGTGTGTTAGGTCAGAATCAAGCCCCCTAAGGGGTTGTTAATGGGCCCTGGAGAGCCTAGGTGTATGTGTTTATGTGCATGCATACATGAGCAAGAGGAAGGGAGGCAAGAACTCAAAATACAGCTGCTTTTTCACATTGCAATGCTACCCTAACAAGCCCTGCCTGGGATTAGACAGGCTCCTGTAGCACTAAGAGCTCTACAAGCCAGGAATAAAGCAAAGGTTCCTTCTGCAAAGAGCCAGCTCTCTTGTTTAGTAACAGATGTAACAGGTGAATGGAGTGAAAATGTGGGAGTGTGGAAGGATGGGATAATTACAGATGCTTGTCTTTGCCCAGCTTCACTGTGGGCACAGCAATACTGCTGGAGACCAGATCATGCACGACTTTCTGCAGTTTAGGGCATTGCCAGGTCTGGTCTGTTATTTATGCAGGGTGACTGAATGCAGGCATTAATTTCTGCGAGGCAAGGCTCTTTATGGCTCCCTGTAGATCATTCACGGGATACTGATTCACTGTCCTTCTGGTCGTAGATAAATTGTCTGCGAGAATTCAGTATCATCTGAGACATTACTGGGATTGTTTCCACATTCTCAGGCCTGGTAGTTAAGCACATTAAATAAAAGAAATGAAAGATGATTTGCTTTTCATTTGGTTGAACTATTCCAAGATTTCAGGGGAAAAAAAAATCATCCTGATAGGTCCAGAGTTATAAATATCAGTACTGCGTGTACTGGGTAAATGCTGCATTCCTCCGGGTACTTGCAAGAAAAAGGATCAAGAGAATGTGAAACTTGTAAAATTTATGGTGGTCCTTGGATGGATGTGATGTGTTAGTAGACGCAAGGCACATACCAAACATGAAGTTGACTAGCCACTGAAGATTTATATCTGCTAGCATCTCCGTCCCCATGGCACCATATGTTTATATGGACTGAGGTTTATTATTGGAAATTGAAGCTCTGCCTCATCACTTCTTACTGGAATCTTGTGGATTTTTTTTCTGAAGGACACTGGGAGTAATCCACACTCCCACTTATATCCTGGGTCTATTTCAGTTTAAAGTAAAATCTAAAATATGCATCCTTTTTTCGTAGCAAGGAACAGGATTCCTGAAACTAGAGAAGGGGAGCAGGCCACGTCATTTCCATATCTGTTGCTGTAAAACCTTGTCTTCATATGTAAAGCTTTTATAAAAATTTATGTTTTCCTGGTGCTATACGCATATCCCATCATTCGAGCTGGCTGTAAAACAACTTCCAAGCCTGAAAAGCTGCCAAAAATCCAGGAGCATCGCCAGTCAGCAGCAGGAATAGCCCTGAAAAGCTATCAAAACAGAGGAAGTGAGAGGGGGGGACTGGGGCGGATGCATTTCCCAAGCAGTCTGGGAGCCCAGGCCAGGCAGAAGCTCAGAACCCCGGTGCCCTCATTTGCCCCATCGATGGCAGGGATGCAGTGGTGGGGTGAAGGTGCTGCCTGTCAGAGCCCGGAGTGACTGCACCAGGCTGGTGAGAAGGACACGCATCGGAAATGCAATAGGCAAGAGAAGGTCCGAATGTGCCATGGGACCTGACAGGCAGGGGTGGCTTGGTGAAAGCCAGCCAGGACAGAGGCACTGCCCAGCTCAGTGCCCTACCCTGAGCACACAGGCAGCCGAAAGCACACACCGCAGTTTTGGCTATCTGTCCTTTGCAGTTGGGGGGATGCGAGCCATAATTTGCTAGAGGAAAACGAGCTGATTATTTTCCCAGGCACTTGTTCCCAGGAGCCAGTGGCAGGTGGGGCTGTCCCCGGGGTGGTGGCCCCCCGGCCAGGGAAGGGAGGGTCTGAGACTGCTGAGACTTCAGACCTGCCAGTAGCAGGAAATCATATCTTGTATGAGCACACCCTTGGGTAGTTGCAGTAACTAAAATAATATTACATACTCAATGCAGATGGGATTGTAGTGGTTAACCGATGTGTAACCCACACTATTAAGCAGTTCCTGCTCACAGTGAGAGCTACATTATATTTAATGTTATTTTACTTTTCTATGGTCTAAGGTGTTGCTTTCTTCCAGTATAGCCCAGGACTATGTGAGTTTGTCACTTCTTCTGCCCCGCAGGGCAGGTTGCAGTTATCCCAAGGACAGAAACACAAACTTTTAGGGTATATACTCACTGCTGAATTTGAACAGCCAGTACCAGTTCCCCAGCGTCAGGCAGGTGGTCTACCCATTAGTGTCATCTCCACATATCCTGTCAGGCTGGCCACAACCAAACAGCCAGCTGGGAATAGCCTCTGGCCCCTGTTAAATCCTAACTGTCCCCAGGGATTGTGAGGGCAGTACTGGTGGCCCAGGCCTAAATCGTGCTATGTCAGCACTGCCAGTTTAACAGCACATGTGATCAAGTTTCGGGGCCTAAACCTGTAAACCTGGACCTTCAGGATGAGTTTGTTAGTATGGATGTAACCTCTGTTTTCTTCTTGGGGAAGGAGAGGAAACAGGAAAAACTTCTCACTTATTTACATAAACTATTATGCCACTTAACCAAAATGCTGCCTACTAATACATTAACTTGGCTGGAATCTGTTTAGGTTTTGATTTCACAAATGATAAGAGATTCTGTATTTCACCACTGCTGTGAAAGGACATGCAAAAGGCAGCAGAAGGCCACGGGCATCACGCCGGTGGCCGAGATCTGGGCTGTAGGTGCAGACCCAGTGCTTTTGAGGGCAGCACTGCCCGCAGTTTGGTCTGGGCCCAGAACAATGTCCCACGAGCTTAATGGTGTGCATTGCTTAGCTTTCTAGCTGAGACAGAGCCAGTAATACCCAGTTTTGAACTTACTGGTGTGATTAAAAGAGTCACATGTGCTTAAAAGTTACCTGTCTGATTCCAGGCACAGCAGTTTCAGTAGGGCTGGGGGGGGGTCTCGCCTCTTGGTGGGTCTGGCCATCAGACATACATCTGTCATCACATATGAAATGTTTTGAAGAAGCAGGGGTCAAAGCAGGGCCCAGCCCAGCCTTGTGCAAATAAATCCAATCTCTCTCTCACCTTCCTAATTTTTTTTTTTGTGCTGCAAACACACAAAATACTTCCTTGTACAAAATGAAAATGCACAGAGAGTCACTTCTTGAAGTGACATTTATTCTCCAGGCTGGCAGCATTTCAACCCTTGGACCAACCTTCTACGACAAAAATTGCCCAACTAGCTGAAGACCTCCTTCAATTTCTGGATTAATCTGTTTGGCTCCTGTTGATTTATGGGAGCTGTGACTTCATGACCTCAACACGTGCTCTGAAGAAAGTGAGTTTGGGTCAGAAACCAGGAGTTACCCACCGAAAAACAAAGCAAAGGGAGATGGATTCAGTCTGTTTCTGTGCACCATGCCTGGGACTCAGGTGCCCTGTGCCATCATGATCACAGAGCGTGCAGGAGGTGCTGCTCCTCCTGGAGCATCTGCGTGCTGCTCAGCTGGGAGGAGGGACGGAGGGAGAGATGACATTTGCCATTGCCTTTCTGAGGTGCTCAGTGCTTTCATCCCCCCATGACTCCAGTAGCTGCATGCCCTCAGCTGTCCCCAGCAGCCCCATGGGGCTCCTGGGGTGGTTGATCACCTCCGAGCACCAGCTCACCAGCCAGCCCAGCCTGGAGGATGCTGTGCCTCTGAGTTCAGCCTGAACAAGATAAGGGGCCATGAGAATACAGCTTGGTTAGAGTCATGGCATGGTCCAATCACGGATGCTCTGTCTGATGTATTTTCCTTATCTGAGTGGAAAAAGCAGCACCTGCAACTCTGCCCCAGCATAAAGGTAACCAAATTGATCTTGTGTGTTTGCAATTAGCAAGTCCTCACAGACTTTCAACAAAGCCAGAAAGAAGAAAGACAGAACAGTGATAACAGAGGGACAGCTTTCTACACACACTGAGCTGGCAAGGACAAAAAGGACACACAGAGGATTCAATTTTTTTTCTCATTTCATCTGACATTTAGCAATCATAACTTTTCATTTGAGAAACAAATGGGTTTGTCCTTTTCAGCAAAACTGCTGTGGACTTATTATTCCCTTTATGGTGTGTTTTGCTGAATTCCAGATGTTGCTGTTTATTCAAGACAAAGTTCATCCAAAGAAGGGTCAAGAAAAAAGTTTTGGTGAAAGAAAAAAAAGAAAGATTTTGAGAACAGTTAGTTTTTGTAGGTATTACTGTTATATGGAGCTTTACACTGAGCTGAATTACAGCAATGCAGTGAATCATTCTGGGGGGAGTGAAAATGACTGTCAATGCTTGCTCCCCCCATTAACCTTTTTTAATGTGAACTTGTAAAATAATATGTGGTCTGGGAGATGAGGAACAAGTGACAACTCATTGAGATAGCCTCCACAGGAGAAATTAGCATCTTTCCTGATGTGACAGTGAAAGAAATAACCCTTTGCTTATCCAGTCTACTCCTAGGTTAAGTGCCGCTCTCTACAGGCAGAGATGGAGCAACCAGGGGAAATACATGGTTAAAGTTGCTGCTTATTCGGGTTATGCCCTAATTGTTTCTGTCTCAGATGAGATCCCCAGTGTGCTAGGTGCTGTATGAAGCAAAACCCAATCCACACTAGAGCATTTATAGGCTAAAACAAGACACCACAGGCCTTGCTTAGAGATGAGAAGAAGACGAAACATTCTTCTTCAGTTACTCTCTCAAGAATTACTAAAGCATCGCTTACATTTTAGCTAGCTTTTAATCTTGGGAACAAAGGCAGAAACTAATCAGACTGTTGGTGCTCTGCAGCCTTCCCCTGGCAGGAGCAGGAGCAGGGAGAGGAGTAGAGGGAGTCGATGTGGCTGTACCACCCAGTAAATAGGATTTCACTGTTCTTGTGTTTGCTGTGCACAGGTTTGAAACATCTGACTGAACACTGAGTAACTCAGTTTCCACCAGCAACACATGCAAGATGCACCAGCAAAGAGCAATTTCGAGCTGCAGCAAGTGTTCAGCACTCAATTTGGGCTACCCGATTCTGTGAGTGCCCCTGCCTTTTGGGAGAGACATCTCCATCCCCTCTCCCATCAGGGAACCAGCCCCTCTGGAACCAGCCCAGGTGGCTGTAGAGCAGCCTTGGGGTGGCTCTGAATAGCAAACCTCTGACTATAGTCCCATCTTGGTTTCTGGTGTGAGAATATGATTTAAAGCTGAGTTTCGTCCCTTGGCATAACTAAACTAAGCCTGTGAATTTGCCTCCAATTTTAGTACATTTCCTCCATCCTGTAAAGGAAAATAAGCAGAATAAAGCCAAGAGGTTTGTTTTATATGTGGGGAAGACATTCACAAGAGCGGTTTGCAACCTGCTGTTGCTAGCTGAAGGCTGCTGAGATATTTAGCAGCCTATTTGAAGTAATTGCACTCCCTGGAACTGCATGTTCAGATCCTAATTCAGCCTTTCATCCATGTCTAGTGGGATGAAACAACCCTTGAGGGATAACCAACCCCTGTATGAGGAGTTTTTGAAGTGTGGGTACGTTCTGCCTGCCCATCTGCCACTGGGCTGCCGTGATGAGGGACAGAGGTAGAGAAAGACTCTTCTCTGTGACCAAGAGGAATGATGGAGAGGTTTCCTGGAGCCACTGGGAACTGCCTCCTCAGGAAGCCAAGAGGCTGATATCTCCCCAGGCCTATGGAGGTGCAAATAGAAGTGTGTGGCATCAGGTCTAAAGACACCTTATGCTGGGCTGGAAATGAGCAGCAAGGCAGAATCAGCACAAAGCACAAAAAGTCGACAGCTATCCCCTGGCCTGATATAATGTTTGGCAAATTCCCGAGGAACCTTTCCCTTCAGTAACCCTTGGAGCACTCCAAGAGCTTGTCAGGCGGGTTGGCTTTTACCAAATTGAGCTTGCCCTGTGCAGACATGAGGGATTAATCGCAGAGACTCTTGCAGTCCGGGGGACCTGCCTGTGTCATCAGCCCACATCTCTTCCATCACCCTGCAGCAATCCCTGCAACCCATCTTGTGATGGATTCAGGGTGGCCTTGGCATGGGTTTCTGGGTGCTGGCAGAAGGCTGCCACACAGCCAGAGACATCAGTGAGGCTGAGCAAAGGGCTCCTTCCAGGCTGAATCTGTCCTTGTGTCTTTATCTCCATGTGACACATCCCACGAGGAAAGGGAGGACGTGTCAGTACTGGGAGTGATCACCTCAAAGCAGTAGAGCTGAGGGGTACACTGAAGACTAAAATGTGAAATGCTTGTGCTCAGACAGATTTTTCTGTGCACCTTTACCCCTGTTCATTAAGAGGTTTGATCTTGTGTCCCTTGGAGCATTTTCTCCCTGCTCAGAAGGTGCAGAGGCACTAATGGGTGGTTGTCCTTATGAGCCATGCTCCCTGCCACAAAACTACCAAAACAGTGACTTGACAACTCCCCAGGGCTTCTGTTTCCCTCAGGTTTGGTACCTCCTTAATTAAAAACTCACTAGATATCAAATAGATTTTTTTTTTCATTTGCTTTGGATGCCTTCGGGAAGGGGGAAGGGAAAAAAACCCTCTCCTCTACTTGCTAGCAGGAATATTTACCTACGGACACAGCCTAATCTGACTTTTAAGCAAACAGATCAATATTTGCTTTTCACCACATTGAAACTTGCTGTTAGCATTCCTGGTACAGAAATTAATAAATATTGATGTTAGGGGCCAGCATATGTATACCATCTATATGTAGGTATATTCTTCTTCAATTCAGCAAAGTCAGTTTATTCCAGCAGAGTTGTCCCCATATTTTTCATAGTTGCACCAAATTTTGTTTCCAAAGTGAAGTTACAATCAAGGCAGAAAAGAAATGATGAATGGAAAATTAACTGCATGAGATCAAACAGGAATCAGCATGGGCACCTGGAGGGGTGGAGGCTAGATTCATTTTAGGGAAGGGAGTGCTGGTGCAGGTTGGGTTACTGCTATCCCCTAGCCTGACTGCTTGAACCTACATATCTCAAATTTCTCAGGTCACAAGATTATTCATATTTGCTTATATTATAGTCTCTGCTAGGAGCACTAATGCATCACTCCTTTTGTGTTTGCCATGAGGAAATACATAGCATTAGACAGCAGACAATCTACACAGACAAGGTAAGTAGAAAGTGGGAGATAACATTATTGTTATACCTATTTATGGGCTGGGAGGATTAAGGGAAGGAGTTTAAGAGACATGCCTGTGGCAGTCTGTGGCAGACAAAGTAGTTGAAGACTGATCTCCTAAGACCCCTGTGAGTGTCCTCCTTGTATGACCACCTCTCCCCTGAGAACAGCCTTATGTCATTGTGAGAAATGAAATTTGACTTATGCCAACTAGCCCTGTAACAGGAGCTTTCCAAAACAGGGATGTATTTTGCAAATAGATATATTTTTTTCTTTACAAGTTAGTAATAGGGACCCAATAGGCCTACCACAGGTATCAGCACTGCCTTTGGCTTGCCAGGCATGTGGGAGCCAGCAGAGCTGGACGAAGATCCAGTCCCAGTGGTACCTGAGGAGCTGAAATAGGGTGAAATGCCCTTCCTCTACCACTAAGCCAGAAGAGTGAACACAAACCATCGCCACATCTCTCCACATCCCCAGCTGGGACTTGCCCTGCTTCTAGAATAGGGCAGTGAAAGGGGGATAAACTTCATTACACATGTCCCAGCTAAGAGCATGTATTTAGTTCTTTGCCATGGAGCAGAGCTGCTGGCCAGCTCTTAGCACTACCACAACCTGCCCCTGTCCCAGAGCCATGTTTGTTGTGTACACAGCAGTTTGCGATGGAAGAAAAGTACAGTCTGCTGACACTTTCCACACATGATGTTAGCAGGTTGATCTCAACATCGGTTCATGGACATACATGTTCTAATGACTTTCCATATATTTTGTACAGTCCTGAACTCTAGTAATAACTACTAATGTTTACCTCTAACAATATCAGTAACAGTATCACTGATGATGCTCTGAAGGCAGCTGCTAGTGAGTATTGGCATGGTCAAGGCTAGGTGCTGGAATATCTTCCCTGGGCCTGTAAACTCCTCGCTGTGTAATATGATGGCCAAGCTGGTGTCCTTGCATCACCAGATATTATCTATGACATGTAAACAGCATGCTGTCCCCTGCCTTCTCTCTTCCCTGATGTATCTCCGTGCATTAATGTCACCTTGTGTTATGCTGCTGTACTGGACAGTGTCAATGGCTGTGTGGTAGCATGACTCGGACAGATAGGGGATCAGCAACAGGTACTTCTAGAAATAAAAGTGTAGTGTTGTGTATGTGTCTGGTGCCAGCCAGGAGGTCAGGGTTCCCACAGCAGGTCACCTTTGAAATTCATCTTGCTGCTGTCCCTGAACGACCATCCTGCATCATGACTTTTGGTTTAGCACGTCATTAATAGGCATTTTAATACCATGGTTTCACCAGCTTAACTAGTCAGAGAGGGGAACCCTTACTCCAGAAATTGCACTTGGGTTCCCAGAATTATCCTGTCATGCCAGCGAAAGGCAGAGACTCCGAGCTGTGCATTTCCCCTGGCTGAAGCAAAGACAGAAGCAGAGTGGTGCTGCTCCACACCCTGCCTGGGGTTGCAGAGCTGGCTAGGAGTGATGGCATGGAGGGACATGGGTTTAATGATCAGAGTGCTCAGGAGCTGGAACATGTCCATTGCACAGTGGCATGATCTGAGAAGCCATTTAAGGTCTCAGCTGGAAAACAAACAGAAAAGATAACCAGGGATTACAAGGCTGTTTGAGATCTACGTACATACACTGTTTTGACAGCAGAAATTATAAACAGATCATTTTTGTTGACCTGTGCCCTACAATCTGTTTGAAAGCAATTCCTGCCTTTTATCTGAGAAACTGTTGGTGGAAAACATTGCTTGCATGGAAAATACTGTCTCGGTCATCTCTTGCCCAGTGGTTTATTTCCTAATTCTGATTAACCAAGCTAATACTCATACTTCCTTGGCACTACCTGAGTGTGAGTCCCCAAGGCTCTGTTGCTGACTGTTTGGACGGGTCTGCGCTGATGAGTCAGAGCCGAAATGTCTGTGATGGACTGATAAAAGGAGGGTGACACTTTCGGCAGCACAAGCTGTGAGAAAGCCACAAGCATCAGCCTATTCCACAATACTTTCACCAGTGGTGGAGGAGGAAAGTGGAAAAGGGAGATGCAGGAAGGAAAGAGGCAGTAGGAGGAAAAGCAGGGCATGGATCGGAGCAAACAGCCAGGACACAGAAAAAAAACATTTCCAAAGCAGAGAAAAGTGGCTCCCACATAGAAATCTGCTCTGTTTTGTCCTGCTTACTTAACAGAAGTGCTGCAGGCTTCCCACACTTCTCCTTTAGTTCCTGATGACAGCATGAGAGAACAAGGCTGTTCCAGCATGTTGCTCCTCCTTACTATTGGGCTTGACCTGCTGCTTGCTTTTCCCTTCTTGGGAGAACAAGAAGGTGGAGAAAGGGGACTGAGGGTCCAGGGCATCCTTCCTGGGAGGTGAGGTAAGGCCAGCAAGACAGTAAGCATCTAGGAGGTGGCAGATTTGACCAAAGAGTTGATACTGTGTTTCTGCCAGCGTCTGACGCTATGAGCAAGGCAGAAACTGTAAGGAGAACAAGAAAAGTCTCAGACTGCTAGAAGCAGATCCTGCTGTTTAGACTGGTTTCACTCTCCTCTGAGATGTGTAAGCAGTGGTCAATGGTGCCTATGTGGTAGGAATAGCATTGCTGTACCTGTGATGGGATGAGGATTTTGCTCAATTAATCTAAGAGATTAGACCTCTCTTTACAAACCTGGCTGAAAAAGGAGAATGGCAGATCTTTTTAAACATTATCATCTTGAAGTGCATTTCTCTGGGGCTGATGTCCAGCAGGCTCCAAGAAACCCCTCCCCAAGGACAGAGCCTTTGCTAGACCTATGTCTGTTTCCCTCGCTCTGCCCAGTTAGCACTGAAAAAACCTCCTTATGGAAGTATTATTGCAGAACATTTGCTGGTCTGGATCAGTGCCTGCTTCTGGCAGATGTATTTGTCCTTCAGTCTTCCCCCAGCACCGTTGCTGCCAGGGCCATAACTGGGCTTTCATTGTTGCAGTTATACGAGTAATTAAAGCTGCAGAGGATGCAGAGTTAGAGCTAGGCCAGGCTGTTTCCCCAACCTTCATCCTGAGATTGGTTTTCATTTGCCTGCTATTGTGTTAGAAATCTGCATTCATGGAAGGTATTCTTAGTAGAAGAGCAAAAGAGACCTCTTGTCTGGCTGTGTTCTGCCTACCTGCTGCTGGCCAGACACATTTCTCCCAGGACATGACAGCCAACTGGGTGGTGATTCAGATCTGCTTCTCTCATTCTAAAGCACTGATTTTGACCCCAGCCCTGTGGTCTGAATTAGGCCTTTTCCATCTCTGACATAGCTCAGTTGTCACTAGTACCTCCCCAGGTCTTGCATGCATGCCATCACTGCTGCTCTACACAGTCAGCAGTTCACAAGCCCCGCTCCTCTCTCCAGCCAGGTGTGCGTTCAACTCCATCGTGCAGAGTGAGACATCATGAGGTCAGCTGCCTGGGAATGGCTCACAGCTATGCTCTTGTCCTAAAAACAGGGTAGACACAGAGAAACTGCCTGGTGGGAATAGTCCATAGTTCATTCCCTGTCCAGCAGTTCCTTGTGAGAGTGTTAGATGGTCTGAGGATAAAAACCATGCCAGCAATGGAGCTAAGATCCTATCGATATGGAAGACTCCAGGCCTGTGCCCTGGTCCTATTTAATTTCCAAAATCAGACATGATCCAAATTATCTAACTTCAGTAAGCTATGTAGAGAAAATATCAGTCCAATTCTCTCTCGAAGATGGAGCCTCACCATGGGAGTACTGCAGATCCTTCCTAAGGCTCCATACAAAACCTGAGGGCTCTTGGTGGTGGAGGAAAGACAACAGGCTGCATCCGCTGCCCAGCTCTGTGCCTATACCTGGGGTGCTCGCACCCACTGGGCAGTGCTTGTGCTGCTACCTCTGTGGTCTCTTGCTCCCAGATATTTCACAGAAACATCAGCTCAAAAAAATAAGCAGTCACATTTTTACCAGGGCATCTTCTGCCTCACCAGTTCTTACAGAGCAGGATCTGGGCAGGAAACATCTGCTTCAGAGAGTGCGGCAGCCTGAACAGTCAAATGAGCTGTGGCAAAATGGGGAGTAAACACAGCCGGTGCATAACAAAGCGGTGTCCGGTAGCAAATTCCTCCTATTGGAAAGAAAACTGAATCTTACCCTTGTTTCCCCAAATCCTCTCTGTTTCCCAGCTAAGCCCCAACAATTTCAAGCATCCCAGGCATGTGAGGAAATACTGCTGACGTCAGGCAGCCGGAGGCCAGGGAGAGGGGATGGAGCTTAGGAAGTCTGTGCCCCTGACAATGAAAAAGATACTGTGTCGAGAGTATATTCTGGGTCATAAAAGGGTTTCCCCGGTGTGCAATCTGTCTGAGACAATTTTCTATTTAAAGTCCCCAGCTGTAGCCTGAGGAAGGGGCAGCGGAGAACTGAGTGAATCATCCATCCTGTCCGAGAGAATCCCGAGGTGGGAGATTTCCTGCATTCAGAAAGAAAACAAGACCTATGCTCGCTGCTGGTGCCAGAGAGGAACCCAACACCATCTAATGGGGACCTCGATGAGGTCATCTGGGAACCCAGATGTAATGCTCATCTGCTATTAATTCCTCACACTCGGAAAAACAAGGGCTGCGGGCTTTCTCGCTGATGGGTATGCTATGCTGGAGTAGGTCCACAAAATGTGTGCAGGTTGCCCCACCACAGAGACAAGCTACAGCCAGGTTGTACCAGTGGAGGAGGTGGTTCACGGTCACCAGTACCATGCCCTCCCTGGCCCACTGGAAGCAAGCAAGGGGAGCTCCCAACCGCAGCTCCACCACCTATCCTGAAGGCAGACTGTGCTCAAGGCAATCAAATCCATCCCTGCACTGGTTCATGAGCTGCATAAGTATTTTACTATCTGCTCACCCCATACAAGGACTTTTACTGCAAATTATTCATCGGGGGGAGGAGCTTCAAGTTACAAAACACTGTCATTCACTGAATCAGCACTGAATCATGTCCATACTCAGCACGCAAGAAGATTTTAGCCACTTGAATGCTTAAAGTGCTGTCTGCAATGAATAAAGGTGTGAAGATTATACAATATAGGGCAGTATTAGCTTAGCTACATCTATTTAAACCCAGTTATCAACAACACTCAAGTTTTTCATCTGTGCTTGAGGCTAAACTTCATGTCCTTTTGTAATTTAAAATGGGATTAAGGATGGGATTTTGAAATATTTTTTGGTCTAGTTTTCCCCTCATTGAACTATTGAGCATTTCAGTGGAAGCATCCCAGAGAGCACAGAAAAGCAGTAAGTACATGTCTTACCAGAAACACTGCAAAATGTTGCTATGCTAAAAATTCAGTGCACTGATTCAGTCATGCTCACATCATTTTGATAAATTAACTTTTTACAGGCAGGATTCATATCGGATCAGACAATTTTTATTTGTGTCACTCCAGCTTCATGTCAGATGGAAAAGACATAGTAGGTCACCTAGTCTGTCAGGCAGAGACTATCCTACCAATACAGTTTTTGAGAACTTGATCTATTTCCTAGTGAGTAACACTTGCAACCATTTTCTACAGCAGATTATGCTAACCTCAAAAACCGTTTCCATTTATTTGACTAAATTTTGTATTATCTCTAAATTAAGCATTGTATTTAACTATGCACTTTCATAACAAGTCCTCTTTTTTTTTTTTTTTAATTCATTAGCTTAGAGAAGTAAATTTCTACTTGAAATAGTTGGTAAACAAATAAGGGAAAATATCTTTGTGTGCAAGTGTGCTACAGATGCAATTCTCACTAATGGTGTCTTTATGGACAAAGTTTGTAAAGGTTTGACAGGAGAGGTGGGATTTGTCCAACCAACTCCAGATGTTCACACCGTAAATTTCTGCCCATGAGCTAAGTGTCTAGACTGTTTTTATAGTCAATGGAGAAATACAGGCACTTCAGGATGCATTTTTCCTTATCCTAATGTCTATAATGGCTCTGATACTGCACACTCACACTGAAAGTGCCTATTTCTTTCCACTGGCTGTAAAGGCAACCTTAAGTGATTAGCACTGATGCAGATGTCCAGGCTATGTCTGCACTAGAAAACTAAAATGCAAGGGATCATTCTTTGGCACTGAAGATGAGGGGCAAGGAACGGCACTAAATGCTCTTGCCCTCAAAAGTAGTGAGGTTGCCCCAAAGTAACAGCTACCACCCTGACCTGAGCCCACTAGGCCTTTGGAAGAGCACTAGGTGGTCCAGGTCATAATAATACTGGGGACTGTTCCAGTGGCTGCGATAGTCTAGCACTGTGGATGGCTGAGCTACAGGAGGAAACCATGGTAGCTGGCCCAGGAACAGACATTTATGTTGTAGACATGCCAAGTAAGAGAATTGAATCCTACCAAATGTCTGTCTTGGAGATGCTTAGATCCTCTTCTGCTGCCTTCACTGCCTGTAAATGTGAATTATTTGATTGCTGCTTGGATGTTATTGGTGTTTTTTCTGCAGGGACTATGGTTGCTGGTTATTATTATTTGGCTGCTCTGACCTTTCTTCTTATCCTTCCTGAAGCATGAAGGTCTTTTTTTGTCAGTGCCTCCAGCTCTTTTCACAAGCCATGCAGGAAGAGGATGGTTCATTTGCCTCTGTAGAGATTTCCCTAAATTGATTTCCCTCTAGTGGATTTGTGCTGATGGAAGGATTAAGCTTTTCACTTGCTATTTGGTGATTATTAAAATCACTGGGGATAGGATAGCGAGATTGAGTAATGCCTTTGCTAAACCCAAAGGGCTTCCTGAGTCAACTTTTGCTGCTCCTTTGATGTCAATACATGGCTCTTCCCATTCATACCAGAGCCAATTACCAACCGCACCCACCAAAGCAGGAACATCCTTTTGTAAACCTCAGTCTGGTTGTAACATTACCTGTCAATGTGATGGAAAAATCCGATCCTTTTTTTAATTTAGATTTCCATAGTCAAAACACACTATTATGTTCACTTTTTGCATAGTAAAAACTGCTCTTTTGTGAAGTGCTTCATTATTTTGGTGCAAAATTTCTCATTTTCCATCTTTCAGTGGCCCTCTCTTGCACCTGCAAGACATAAGTGTCACTGTCACCAAGAGCTGTTGCTGTGGGTATGTACCATGTATGCCACACCTACCAAAGGCAGATTCTGATCACAGTTTTAGTGGTGCGAGTATAGCATAACCATGACCAGAGTCTGTCTGCTAGGGAAATAACACCTGAAATAATTTCATACAGCTGGGGCACCTGATTTTTCCATTTTTTGGCTTTATGTAAGCAGTTTCAGTCAGACTTCTCCATACAACAGCATAAATGAGAGGCAAGTCTGCCCCCAGACACTGAGGCTGGACAGAAATGAAAATAAAACTCAAAACCAAGGAATGACTGTTTCAGTTCAACTGCAACATATAAAGTAACAAAAATGGGATGTGAGAATCTGAGGGGAATCTAGAAATCATGACATGGCATTAAAACTGCTTCTTTTTAGCTTTGAAGTCTTGCTCTTTGATGATATGTTATTGAGTATTTTTATCTATATGCCTTCTCTTCCATGTAAAAATACCAGTTTTCAATTAAGGATATCCTACTTTCGTATTGAGTGGTTAGATTTTATTCCTGAAGCTTTAAAACAGAAGAAAAAATATTGATAGGGAGAGTGCTAATATATATCACAGAAAAAATTCCTAAAGAGAGAGTTCTTGGAAATTGGTCTCCAGACCAATTTTTGCACAAATGAGAGGGGCCATGAAAAATGATAATCCTTATTAATTAAATCTTTTGGTGTTAGAGAACAAATGGAGGCACATCTGAAAGCTGAAGGGATTTGTAATGTGACTCAGCCTTTTTGCCCCTAGGTCACCACTTCAGAGTTGGTGTGGGCTAGTAGCAACTGAAAGTTATTATTCTCTGACAGCTGTTTGGAGACCTCTAGGAAATGAGTTTGTGTTACCCTGCTACCAGTGGTGGAGTGACTGATGCAGCGTTAAGTAATCTATCCTCCCTACAGGGGTTAATTGGTATTTTCCTCCATGATAGCAAACAGAGAGACTGTAGCTAAAACAGGCATGAAGCAAAATTATCATTCTGTCATTGTATCACCAGCATCAGACACATTATTATTTTCAGCCCCAGAGTGCTAATGCTATGTGCACCTTGCCACCAAACACAGGCAGTAGCAGCAGGATGCCCCAGTACCCTGGGGGCTGGCATCGCTCTCCTTATCGGTAACGCTCACATGGAAGGAAGAGCTGGGGAGGGGAAAGGAGGCGAACCTCTCTAACCGCTCGCTAGGATCTGTCATTACTTCGTACCACACATGCTGTCTGCAATGGCACAGTTTCTGTTTCTGTATATGAAACATGGGCACAAAGCAGTATGAATGACCTGTTGGCCAGCTTCCTCCCGCTCACTGCCTGACTCCCCTGCCATTCATTCCTGCCCTCCTGAAACTTTGGCTTGGTTTCTTGACAGGTAGCATCAGCATATGCACAGCTGGCTCTGGGGCACCTGTGAGCATACAGTCATGTCAACCAGATGTTGTGGTTTAACCCCAACCAGCAACTAAGCACCACGCAGCCGCCCTACCACTCCCCCTCAACTGGACAGGGCAGAGAAAATATAACAAAAGGCTCATAGGTTGAGATAAGGACAGGGAGAGATCACTCAAACAATTACCATCTCAGGCAAAACAGACTTGACTTGGGGAAAAATAATTTATTGCCAATCAAACCGGAGTAGGGTAATGACAAATAAAACTAAATCTTAAACCACCTTCCCTCCACCCTTCCCTTCTTCCTGGGCACAGCTTCACTCCCAGATTCTCTACCTAACCCTCCCCCCCCCAGCAGCACAGGGGGACGGGGAATGGGGGTTGGGGTCAGTTCATCACACTTTGTTTCTGCTGCTTCACCCTCCTCAGGGCCAGGACTCATCACACTCTTCCCCTGCTCCAGCATGGCGTCCCTCCCAAGGGACACAGTCGTCCACGAACTTCTCTGATGTGAATTCTTCCCACTGTCTGCAGTTCTTCATGAACTGCTCCAGCATGGGTCCCTTCCCATGGGCTGCAGTCCTTCAGGCACAGACTGCTCCAGCATGGGTCCCCCGCAGGGTCACAAGTCCTGCCAGAAAACCTGCTCCAGCGTGGGCTCCTCTCTCCACAAATCCACAGGTCCTGCCAGGAGCCTGCTCCAGCACAGGCTTCCCATGGGGTCACAGCCTCCTTTGGGCATCCACCTGCTTTGGCATGGGGTCCTCCCTGAGCTGCAGGTGGATATCTGCTCCACCATGGATCGCCATGGACTGCAGGGGGACAGCCTGCCTCACCATGGTCTTCCCCATGGGCTGCAGGGGAATCTCTGCTCCAGTGCCTGGAGCACCTCCTCCCCCTCCTTCTTCACTGACCTTGGTGTCTGCAGAGTTGTTTCTCTTACATGTTCTTACTCCTCTCTCCGGCTGCAGTTTCTGTGCCCCAGCAACTTTTTTCCCCTTCCTCTATGTTATCCCAGAGATGCTACCACTGTTGCTGATGGGCTCAGCTTTGGCCAGCAGCGGGTCTGTCTTGGAGCCAGCTGGCATTGGCTCTATTGGACATGGGGGAAGCTTCTAGCAGTTTCTCACAGAAGCCACCCCTGCAGCCCCCCTGCTACCAAAATCTGGCCACGCAAACCCAATACACCAGAGTGCCCAAGGCAGTTTTAGACAGGCTGCTGAAAAAAACCATCAACAGTCTTTGGATGAGGGAAAGCTGGCAGAATGCATTTGGACCTTCTTAGCACTTTGCATTTTTTGCAAATCCTTTGCTTTTTTTTTTTTTTTTAAATTTGCAAAGAACATGTCTCCATCACATTTTTTGGTCCAGTGCTACCACTCACCAAATCCAGGTTTACTGTCCTACTGAACTTCAGTTTTAGACATATTGACTCACATCACAGAGGAAACTATCTCATTTTACCCTGACCACATAAGAAAATTGGGGTCCAGCCTCCACTGGGATTTCCTGTTATTTCCCTGGTGGAGGCTGACTGATGGGGGGATCTGCACTCAGAGATGTTTTCCTGGCAGACTTTGTTTCCCATGTTTTTCCCATCTGCCTCAGCTGTGCTGTCATCTGCCTTCATGACTGATACAGCCTTCTCCAGACGGTGGTTCATTTCATTCAAATATAAAGGTACAAGCCAGATGCATTGCCCTCCAGAGAGACCTGTTTCCGTCCACTGACTGAAAGCTGCTTTGAATGATGCGCTCAGACTTAGATGTGTACCTTTGAAATGCCTAATAGAAGGAGACCTGCATCTTAGCATGTGCATTTCTAGAGAGAGTTGACAAAATGGAGCCAATATTCAGAAGAAGGGAAAAAAAACATTGGAGACCTGGAAAAATATAAGAGAGTTAAAGTGACCAGTTTGATTTATATAGGAAAAGTATATTTAGTGGCAACTCAGTTAAATACAATAAGTCATAAGTCAATAAAAAGGTCAAAAAAAAGGTTAAAATGTTAAAGAGCTTTTTAAGTCTAATGGAGAAGGACATGACAAGAAGCAGTGGCTGGAAACTGAAGTCAGAGAAATTCAAGTGCAGTCTTATGAACTATAATTCCCATAAAGCACTGTGCCACCAAGGGAAAATGAAGTTTAATGTTGATCCTGACTCAAAACAGATCATCACTGGGAGGTGACAGCTGTGCCACTAACCGCAACAAACATTTAAGCCTTTAGACTATCTGGACGTTGTGGTCAGACTCAAAGGGTGCTCAGCTGGCCAATGCATAGTCTGAGCAACCACAGTCCAAACTAGGGATTCAGTTGCATATTAACAGGTGCTGGTGCCATTTGAGGAGTTCTGGGCAGTCTGAGATACCCACACAGGACTGGCAGACATGACACAAGACCTACAGAAGACCGTTTTGGAGTCGAAGGTAGAAAGTAGGAAAGTTACATTAGCAAATCTTCAAGGGTGCTAGACTACAATGAGGAGGTGGCTGAATCTAGTCCCCGTTGCATACAATTCTCTTACAGCCAGTGGTGAGCTGTAAGTAGGCTGTCTAAAAATGGGGTTCTGAAATAAATCTGATTAACCATAACATGAAAACAGCTATTTGTCTCGCTACATTGCAAACGGAGAGCAGGGAAATTGTCTCAGATGTTGATACTTTGCTGTAGGTATCTAATGCTAAGTGAGATGAATCCAACACTTGATGACTAATTTAAATGCTATGCTACTGCAGCAATATTTTTAGATATTTTCTTGGAGACTAAATTGCAAGATTTTCATTTTTCAGTCTGAATTTTGGACAGTAATAAACAACCAAAGTCTAGAAATTCCATGTTTTTCCTTTGGCCAAACTAAACAAACTAGCTAGACTACAGAAGTTATTCCATTGCTCTCAATGTTAAAAAACCATACACCCATTGAAATTAGAAATGTTCATTTCTCTCTCTCAGAAACATCGCAGGCCAACTTGTGAAGTCTGTTGAATACATAGCCACTGCTCTGTGAGCAGACTTCTTGCTACTCCCCAGAAATCTCTTTGCTTGAATATAGATTCCCAGCAGTTAGATAACAATCCCTTGCCAAAGGCATGTAGTTGTGCAATATCCAAGCATAAGACTCTGAAAGTTGCTAAGCAATACATAGTGAAGCAACCAGGAAAGAAAAAGAAAGGAAGAAATAAACGAACCCAAAGTAAGGAAAAGATTAGAAGATTGTTTGTGCCAGTGGCCTTTGACATCATGTTGCTGCTGTAGTTAAGGAAACATAAACCTTCCCTAACCCTCTGCTTAGCCCCTCCGGCCACAATAGATGATCATCCCCTTTTAACAACTGTACTTTCTACTGCTCATGTACAAGTTAATTTCATAGTCTAGGGCTGAATCATGAAGGCAAGTGCAGGGAAGTGGCAGCAAAGACAAATGTCATGACCAAGGCTGCTAGAGGAGTGGGACACCGAAGTCAGCCAGATCCGGGCAGGGTGGTGGTACTTTGCCCCTGTGCACACCAGGTGCTGTAGGACAGGGGTGTTGTACCACATCCTGCAAACACAGCCAGTGGAAGAGTTAGAGCTGCAAGTGAGCAGAGGCACGCAGAGGTCAAGATTATTTTGAGAGACCTAAAATTAACCACCTTCTTTCCTGAGTCACTGGGAAAACATTGCTTGTTTGGGAGCGGTTTCTGCTAGGAAACGCACAATACGTTTAAAGGTGTGTTTACCTGCTGTACGTGCTGGTCAGGCTTTGGAGAGTAGATGTACTCAAAGAAAAGGCAGTATCTGAATCAGTCACAAGTGGGTCTTTTAGGACAAGCAGATTATCCCATTAAATTGACCAACAAGTGCTGGAGCTACAGGACAAGATGTCCCTATTGTCCCCAAAGGAAAGTGGGCCATGGTCTGGGCCATGCCATGGTCTCTTCTCTTGAAGTGGTGGTGAGGATGGTGGATTTGGGAAAGATCTCAAAGTTCATGCCAGAGGCATGGGGAAGGTGCACTGTAGTCTCTGCTAGTAAATTGCAGTATCAGGCCTTCGACCTGGGCACTGCAACTGTACCAGCTGCACTCTTAAATTGCCAAAAAGTCCTGGTTCAGGTTTATTTGACGTTAACTTGTCCTTTTCAAACAACTCCCAACACTTCAGGATCACCATGAGCCTGGGACCATACCCTCCTGTTTTGAAGGCCAGCAGGGCTTGGTGGTCTACACCCAACCAGACCATGCTGGCTGCCCTCAGGAACAGAAAATGTGCTCTGGCAGTGTTTTGTTTGCTCTTCAGATGAAATTGTGATGTCTGAACAGCATGAATGAGACTCAGAAAAGTTTGTCAAAGCCCTGAGGAAATACGTGAGGTTTTAAGGTGTCAGCAAGGCCTGTCACTGTGTTAGCAGGTGCTACCTGCAACTCCCTTCTCCCTCATAGGCTTCCCCTAAGCTGATTAACTATTTAAAACAATCTTGTCTACACTAGGATTTTAATACTTCATCGTAATTCCTGGAGTGCCTCTGGAAATCAAAATAGCCCCTGATCAGCAAAAGACGCTCTCCTGGCCCCAGTCTCACAGGGGATGGAGGGACAGGTGACAGTGAGAGGTGCAGGAAAGGGGGGGGGTGGTAGCTCACCACATTTCAGTGGTGATGATAACTCTCATACCTCTGATACCTCACTGGTTTCGCTCCAGGTGTGGAGTATGCCTTGGTCCTGATCCTCAACCACCAGCACTCATTTTGTGCTCAGCGCACTCCCCTGGGGAGCTACAGTGTGGACTTAAGTCCTTCGAGCACAGAGCCTGGGTCTACAAGTACTTCTGCATGTGCTCTCATCTGAACTGGCCTCAAGCTGAGCTCTGCCAGCTCATCATGGAGAGAGCGCAACTGCACTTGGGTTTGGTTGCTGAGTGCTCAGGGTGCTTGAAAAATCTCGTGGGATCCAGGTCTTGACAGAATCAAGTAGATGAATGTGTAAGCCTCCTGGAGGGCTCCCGGACCCTGGGGCTAAGGCAGGAGTTACACATCCATCCGCTTGACTCTTATCAAGACCAGAGCACTTCTTGAACCAGCTCCATTTTAGGTGCTGCAGAAACTCAGAAGCTAAAACACAAGGCACTGGTGGAGTTTAGACACCCCAGGGTGAGGTGGGAGTTGCAGGCTGCAGTTCTGGATCTAAAAATTCCCCACTTTTGGGGAACTTTGGCTTGCATCTGCTCTTTAGGGTCAGCGCACTGCAGTGTCCCTCAGCTAATGCCACAGCACCTCATCATGCCAAAATCCTCACCTGAGCCCTGTGGCTGAGTTTTCGTCCTTTGCCATGTGATGATGGGAAGGTTTCTCGCTGGATCCTGCCTGGCTACGGATAGAGATCCTGGCTGGGGCACATGCCCAAGCACTAGAAGGAGAAGCATCTCTTGCTGGCTTTCATCCAACCTTTCAAAGCAACAGGGCCAAGGGACTCATGTGAAACCTAAGCAGAGTCAGCATTTAAAGGGCTTCAGCACTTAAATCATTGGCAGTCACTGTTTAAAGTAGGATAATTAATTGTCCCTGCTGATAGCTACCTAATGCGCTCCACCAAAAATGCTTTTTCTTGTAGGCTGTGTAAGAAGGTAACAATTTAGGAAGAAAAAGTCCATGAACAGCCTAACCCAGCAGAATGAAATGGCAATTATTGTATAGTCAGACAGCATGGAGCCTGTGCTTTTAATGCAATTAATTCTGTCATGGCTTAATAAATTCATTACACTGGCGTAGTCAAGACTGAAGTTTAACAAGCACAGTGATGAGGGTTCTTTTGTGTTTAAACATATTAGCATTCAGATTTTTAAAGGGAAATTTTGCCTACTCTGAGGCCCTGGCTGCTGCATAATTGAAAAAAGGCACTTACAAAAATATGCTTTTTTCAGATATGATATTTTTATTTTTTTGCTTTGCATATGCTTCATAAAATTGGACTGACTTTTTAAAAATATAAGTTAAATTACCTGGACCTTTAGATCCTCTAATCCTCTGAAAACAAAAAGGAAATCTGCTCCTTTGCTGTGCCTCTGTGTGTTGGAAAAGCAAGGCTTTTGTAGGTGTTCACCCCACCTTAAAGGAGTGAGTGAGACACGTATCCCTTGTAGAAATGTGCTCCCCATTCTCCAATACAGGATGATGTGTCAAAGGGTTCAGAGGAGATAGTAGGTGGTTTGGGTGGGAATCACCCAAATCACAAAAACTTGGTCAGCATTAAGTTACAGTCATTATTAAAAGGGGCAGGCAATCCTCACCTTCCCTCCCATTGCTCTGGCCACTCATTCCCACCAGGCTCCTGTGACATATTAGGGCTCATGCAGTTGTACCATCAGGGAACAGATCTGGTTGAAAAATACCTTGGGAAAAAGAAAAAAAAAAAAGTTGTCTTCTGGTGGATCAGTTCCCTGAACTGACTTAGTGCACATTTTTTTGCTTTTATGTTCTCCTGGCATGAATCACTTCCAGGTGGCATGGATTTCTTTTCATTAGTCAATGCTACATGGGTTTCTCTTCATTAGTCAATGATAGTATGTCCAGCAAATAATTCTTCCTTTCATTTTGGAGCAGGACAGGAGTAGCAAGGCAGAGAGGCAGAGTGACATTCCAGCATCCCCAAGGACCAGTCTGTGTTTCTCAGCCTTCTGCTGGATATGAGGGCATGGCTTGTTCTCAAGAGACATGCAGAGACTTTGCAGAAGTGAGCTGTTAAGAACCTTCCTTGCCCAAACAGTCTCAGTCCAATGTAACATCTGCAAAAATGATAAAAGCCTCCTGAAACCTGGCTTCCCATGGCTTAATCACAATCTCAGATGTCTCAGTGCTCATTTGAATTTGTTAAATCTGAACAGCTAATGAGCAAGCTGAGGGATGTACCAGCAACAACAGCCAACTGATCCACACAATAACTGTATTCATGACTCACATGCTGAGGGTATTTATTCATGCCTGCAGCACCCGCAAGTGTGCAGACAGTGTGCTCCTTCTTGATGATGGTGACAATTTTCAATGGTCTCATCCCTTGGTCACCTTGTTCCTCAAGGACTGATCCCAATGACAGCTGGAGCATTGGTATTTGTCAGGACTCCGCTGGGCCTCATATGCAGTTTGGTCACTGAACTTGAAGAAGGATGTAGAGCAGCTGGAGGGGCTTCAGAAGGGAGCAGCACAAATGTTTTAAAGTCTAGAAGATAAGGTTTGTGGAGTCAAAGGACTTGGGAAACATCAGCCTGGGGGACAGATGACTGCCAGGGAAAGATAAATGTTTCAAACAAGGCAAAAGTGCCCTCAGAAAGGAAGGGAATAATCTGTCTTTGTGCCTGGAAAGGGGGGTCAAAGATTATGGGCTATAACTGCAGCAAAAAGATTTCAGTCAGAAATTATGAAAAACTTTCTCAACCTAAAAATAATGAAACACTGAGTTGGATGCCCAAGGGAAGCTGTGTAGTCTTCACATCACTGTCTTTTTTTAAGGCTAGATTAGAGAAGCACCTATCAGGATTAGCTTCAATAGTGTTGATCCTGTCTTGGGGCAAGGGATCTGCACTGTGACCTCTTGAATTCCTTTTCAGGCTGATTTTCTCTGATGCTATTATCCCGTGGAAATTTGTCACAGAAAGTC
This sequence comes from Pandion haliaetus, assembly GCA_013401275.1. NCBI lineage: Eukaryota > Metazoa > Chordata > Aves > Accipitriformes > Pandionidae > Pandion > Pandion haliaetus. Next base: position 63,019 of record VYZV01039854.1, on the reverse strand, counting down.
ATGTCTCCCCAACAAGTGAGATGCAGCCATGTGGCAGTTCTGGGTGTGCTGTAGCACCTTCGCAGTGCACAGCAGCACTGCAGAGCTGCTCAAAGCAGAAGTGCAGAGCCCACAGACACAGCACTGGAATGCAAAGCTGGAATTTGACTGACAGCCTTTAATTAATGGTGTAGCTCTGGAGAGGGGTGTCCTGCAATCCCTAAGGACAGCAAATGGTCAAGACCTCAGTTTAAGTGCCTGAGCTGAAAGAGGGGGTGTTACTGATTTCTGCAGGGAATCAGGTTATGTGGGAGTTGTGCATTTCCCCTAAGGCCCCAAATCTTTGCAGACTCCCAAAAGACCATCAATTGTGTGCCTTGATGACACATTTCTGTACAAAGAAGACTTGCTCCCTAGCAAGCCAGTGCAAACTCGTCTCTCTCAAATGTACGCGAGCAGTCACGAGCAAACGTAGTTTTGCTCAGTAAACCTTGATCCATGATATCTGCAATAGTTTGGAACGCTAAAAACAAATGCATCATCTGCCAAATGGCTCTTCTTATATGAATGCCAGGGAAATGCATAGTCTTTATTGGGGTCCCGCATTTCATTTGCCGTCTCTAGAGTGATAGATCCTGTCTGGTAATTGGAAAAGAGCATGCCAAGAGTTATCTCATTGTAAACACATTAGGAGCTGAGATAAATCCTGGACAAGCCAAGTTCACAGCAGATAAAACATAGCAGAAGCAATGCAAAGTTTTCTAGTCCTACAGAGGTGGTGGAGCTGACTCTTCTATTCAAATACGCATGAGGGTATACACATCTGCATGGGTATACACATCTGTACAGGTATACACAGAAAATGAGAGTTTCTCCTGGTAATCCCTTTTCCATTGCAAAGTGTTCATAGCTTGCATGGAAGGCAGCCAGGCTGAAATTTCACCTCTTGCAAATGCCTCTGTGCAGAGAGAGCTGAAACCAGAAGCAGACCCAACAGGAGAGATTGCTTCTGAAGGAGAGGTGCAGACTCAGACCACAAGGTGGGAGAGGAAGAGGCTGTGCTGTACCCATGCACCCACCTCTCACATGAACACCAAGCACAGGCTGGACCAGGCAGTGCTTCATGGGGGGAGATGCGGCCCTTGGCTAATTGGCTTCAGCATCTCACAACATCTTTGAGGCTGTGAGTGAGGAGGACCAGACAGGCATATTTTGGTTGTATGGGCATTTTGGCACAAAAACCTTCCTGACCATATATAGACCATTTTAGTTTGGTATCCACTGACTCCCCAGAGCAAACATGATCTAGATTTATATACACATTTTCCAAGGACAGGCCTATGGCTCTAGGACCACTGATATGGCAGACAAAAAGGGTATATAGCACAACCCTGAATTCTCAAAATTACACCAGCTCCTTTCCCTCTGTGCTTGGTGATTCAGTGCCAGTCTCCCTTCATTCTCACCTTGAGAGCCACAGCTGGTCCTATACAAATAGCTGCTGCTGCAAGCTCCATGAATCAATGAGCCCCCGCTTCACAGTGGTGCTTTAAAGAGGCTCTGGGTGAGCCTGGGTATTTTGGGGTACCTCTGAGAATCAAAGGCAATAAGACTTCCTTTTACGTCATCTGTTGTGCCACTTGAGTTAATGTTAGCATTTGCTACATGCATTTGTCACGAACAGTTCCTACAAGGTAGCGGAATTAGCCGAGTCCTAGTGGCATTATCAGCAAATAATTTTCAATAATATTTCTCTTGTTTTGAGGCAGTAAACAAGGATGCAATCTGGCAAAAAGCTGTGGGAAGAAAGACTGTATTTCTCATCCAGCCAAGATGTACACCATTATGTCCAGGAATTTTCCTATGCGGGGAGCACGGAGCAGCCCCTTTCTGGAAGGTTGACAGGGTTATTTAAACTTGGGCCATTTTACACAGCTGGGCAAATGAATCTGGCAAAACTGAGGTGACAGTAACCTCTGGCTGTTAGACTGGAAGGGATGAGAGGCCAGGATGACTGTCTGGAGCTACAAACTGCTGCTAACAGACTGCTCCTGGCTGAAATAACTGGTCTGATTGTGACTTTTCCAACAAACATGTCTGCAGCCTCTGTCCCTTGTCACTCGCTCTGAGGCAGGGTATGTGCCTGACCAAGAGGCTACCCAAGCCCAGTGCCTCTTCCATTTGCACCACACATTGGGAAATAGCGGAAAAGCCTTAGGAGCCATTTCTGTTCTGCAGTGTGCCATGGGAGCTGCTCCAGTTAGCAAAGGTGACACCAGGGTGCTCATCCTGAAAGGAGATGGCTAGATGCCGGGCAGGGAGCGGGCGCTGTGGGAGAACTGTGCAGGACCATGTCCAGTTGCACATTCCTCAGCCCTGAGTCACCCGGGGTTGCCTGCTGACCCCTAACCCCACTCCAGCTCCCGGCATGATTTTCCTGCCTTGCTTCTGTGGGAGAGAGGGCCTTCTCAAAGAGCAGTGATGAAAAGCAACCACTGAAGTCTATAAAACACCGCTCCTCTAAGGCGACACTGTGCTGGGAGGGCTTGATGGGAGATCGCTCATAAAGGGGCTTTTCTCCTCTCCCCCCACTGGCCTGGGGGGGGTGGCTGGTGGCCCAAAAAGCATGTTCATTTTACAAGTCATTTCCCCAGCAATGGCAGACATCTGCAGAGCATACAGTGAAAAGTTTCAGTCTTCATAGTTTATCAGGGCCTAATAAATGATCAACAGATGATTAGCCAGAGGCTCTTGTAGCTGCTGGTCCTATACAGGCAGTTTGGTATTTTGGAGGCAGCTACTAGCCTAAGAAGGTCTTATTAAAATGTTTCTAGCAAAAGCTACTATAGGGAGGAAATGAGGTGCAACGTTGAACGTAGCTCCATGCCTAATCAATTCGTATGTCTGATGTGGTCAGCCAAGGATGCATGACTTGTTGGGTTGCAGAGAGAAGGTGCACACGTGCACAGGAGTTTCCAGCCTTCTCAACAAGGTGCTGGAGAAAAGGCCAAGGCCCAGCTCCTGGCTGAAAATCCTGGGGCTATTTCTTGGTATCTTCCACCTACGTTAAATGTTGTGACCTCCCCTGCAAAGTGAATCCCATCAATAGCGATTGGTCTAAAAATGTATACTGAGTTGTGTAGGGTTTGCCTGACAGTCAGTGGGCAGACCCATACCTCCCAGGGATGATTTAGGGTTTAGAGCACCCCGAGCCTTGTCCCACCACCCCACTAATTGCAACAGATGCTACAGCACAGCAACACACAAGACCAGCTTCATTCAAAGCACTAAAGGGACCACAGGGCTCTGATCACATCCTGATGAAGCCAGGAGGGGAGGGATTCATTGCACCTAACTCTTGATTCCTGCTCTATCTGAACTATGAACCGTAAATTCCCTCTCTGGTTGTTACACAGAAAAAAGACACTTTTAGGATTTGGTTCATTTTCGGGTAGAACTGTAAAGCGGGTCAGACAAATTCCCCTCTCAGAACCCTGCAGCTGACCCCCATGAGCAGAACAGACCCATAAAACCATTCTGTATTTCTCCTAGCTCTCATCTGAAGAACTCTTGTGCTGGCTATTTTTCTTTAAAAAAAAAAAAAAAAAAAGAAAAGACTTTTTTGGGTTCTCGTTTAAGGAAGTATTAAAGGAAGAAAAGAGAGCTGAAAATTACCAGATTCATTGTCCTGCTGCAAGTATATTAGTAATTAGTCTTGTATACAGGAGCAGATGTTGTGTTTTTTCCCTGTGCTCAGGGTGCAAATTCAACATTTTGCAGTGATGGTGACAGGGAGGTGATACCAGTGGGGCTGTATATGTGCATGAAAGTTAGATACCTGCTTAAATGCTCCTGCAGACTGCAATCCCAATTGACAGGTGAATTCATTGGAGTAAAAGAGAAGACGATTTAGCCTGTGTTTTTCCAAAGACGGGGAGCTTTAGTCTTCATCCTTCCCTTACCAGCCTAAAAGGATATAATTGTCTCAGAAGACAAGAAAGCCATTTTCCAGATGTCCAAAGTATTTGAAAGAGGATGTTTATTAATGATCTGGGGACTGAAGATAAACAGGCTGCACAAAAATAATCACTGAGATAGATACAATAGTGAGTTAACCTTTGCATGCCAGAGGTCTGGATAGCCCAGGGAGTGGGCTGATAGGGGTGCACAGGCTGCAGAGCTGGCTTCAGGCGTGCGGCTCAGAGCTTCTGCTTATAGGTAGTAACAAATTGCAGTGCTGCAGAGGAGGAATACAGATCTGCTAAAGTGTCTTCTCCTATTGTCCGCTTACATGATCAATTATAACAAGAGAAAATTCTGGCCTCATTGCTCATGTCAAAAGAAGCAACCAATCCATCTTCATGTAACAAACACTGCCATGAGGACAAAGGGAGGTTTTACCAGTCCTTCCCTTTGGACACCCATAATTTATAAACCCACAGCAATGTTTTTGCTGGATCAACATCCATGCAAAAGCAGAAACCACGGTAAAAGAAATCCCCTTTCCTTAGCTTCACATCCCCCCCATCTAGCACATAAAACATCCCTGCCCAAGATCAACAATATATGTACTGAGCAGGCTGAGATCCAGCTTCCCCCTTCCGCACACACATATTCCCATAGGGAAAGCCCAAAAGAATCAAATTCCGTGTCTGAACCGTATTGCACACCCTGAAACCCAGTGAGTCTGGGCTCCGAGATAACCACAGAAGAGAGATACTCGTGTCAAGGACACACTGCTAAATGGCCTTCCTGCCATCCCAGATTAAGCATTGTCAGCCCCAGTTGATTACATATATCACAGGTCTGTGCAGGAAAAGCGCAGTTCCATCCACCTGCCCTTTGGGGTTGATTTGCCCCATCTGTTCAATGGCTCAGTTAGCATCCAATGCCAAGGGAGGGAGCAGTAAATTGCCTCTCCTTAAAAAAAATTGCCCCTACCTTAAAAAAGAATTTATGTAAATAAATAAATTTATAAATAATTTCTAAAAAAAAAAATTTAATAAAATATAATATTAGCATTAAATTATTTATAAATAAATACATTTGTGTACATAAATAAAGTTTAAATAAACTCATAACCATAAAGGAGTGGGTTTAAAACACACTGATAGTCAGGTATTGTCTTTCACTGGGAAGCTACAGCTAGGTGATTGATGAGGCTTGGGGCAATTACCTAGGGATAAGGCTGTCAGTTGGTTCCCTCCACTTTGATGTGCCTGGCTTTAGTCAAAGTCTGCACTACTTTGGGGTATGTGCAAGGCACTCTGAGGTGTGCAGGCTCAGAACGGCAGACTAAACCTTTCTATCACCTCTGAGGAGCTCTGGTCCTATCCAAGCTACCCCCTGTTCCCAGCCCATTCCTCCAGCCAACCTCAGTCCCATCAGCTCAGCTCCTCATTTGTCCTATTCCCCTACACTGGCCTCCAGAGATCTCCCTTCCCTATCCATTAGTCACAATCAACAATTGATCTTTTGGGTGATCTTTTGGATGTGTGGATCAGGGCTTGAGAGACTTCTGGCTTGACCTTGCCTAAGCCACTGAATTTCTTTGTTATCAGTTTGTAAGCCATAGAGTTACAATTGAATTCCTGTGTCAAACTGTGCATCATCTACTTAGGCCACAGGGCAGGTCCTTAAATTTGTCAGATATGTAACTCAAGAACAGAGTTTCCAAATAACATGGAGGGCCTGGACCAAAGCTCTTTTCAGACTAGGAGGTTTCTTGCTATATATGGGTGTACAAAACCTCTTGAACCTTGGTTTTAGCTGAGACCTACTCTAAGCACTAATAATGGTTGTGCAAACCAGGAATCCCATGGAGATGTGTCAAAACATCCATCCTACCCACGCACAAATGGTTTTGCTGGCTTGTTCCCATGTTCTCATGGCATCAAAGGGTTAACATGACCTTTATGTTTCAGACATGCTGAGAGTAAGATCTAACACCTTTCAATATAAAAAAAAAAAAAAAGTCAGGTAAAAATAAACCGATGAAAGTGCTTGGCACAAGGAAAAGTACAGGGGAATGACCCACTTGGGAAAACTGCATATTTGACCTCTTCAAAACCATACAAAAAATACTTCTCTGACTCGCCAACTATTTGTATCATTTACCTGCTGTTTGCAGTCTTCCCAGGCTGACAGGAGTCAGCTGGAATTCGGCAGCATTTGCAAAGTTGTTGCTAAAGACTAACCTAATAACTCATCATTTTTGCCGGTGCCTTTAACTCATCCTGAAGAAACAATTTCACATCAGGCTGGAGTAAGGGCCTGTTGTTTCAGAAGAGACCAGTTTATCCAGACTGCTTGTGCATCACCAGTTTAAGGTCCCCTCAGCAAACATGCCATATTGTCTGCAGTCTGCGCAGTGTTTACCCAACCTATTCCTAAGGCTCTCCCCAGAGGAAGTGCTAAGCATTATCATCAGTTGACACTAGTTAACTCTTCTGCTTAAGGCATCCCCACAAGAGGAATTACAAACACACACATATCAGCTGGCATTAAGCAGGAAAGTAACTCGGGCCTCCATCGCAAGCCATGTCCAGCTGTATTCATGCTTTACTGCAGTTGCTACCTTGAGGTCAAAAGTTGAAAAAAAAAAAAAAAAGTCTTAGTATTGTATTTATAACGTTCTTACTGGCAATGAGCTGAGCTGGCTGCATCATTGAACTAATCCTTGTACTCACTGAGTGGAAACTCCAAAATGTTGACAAAGTGCTGCTCTTTAATCTCAAGGAATGCTTTTTGTTGTAAACCAGAGGCGTCTAAGATATTACAAATTATACCAAGAGGCTTCCAGTTTATCATGGTATCTTGATATTTGGAAGAGAAAAGATCCAAAATAGAGCTGTTTGAGATTTTTTCAGCTCTCGTTTTTTAACTGTTGCATATCAGCTTTTCAAAAGAGAAGTTTTTAATGGAAGTATATTAGTTTTGGTCAAATAAAGATTTGTAGCTCCACAGTAGGCTTGATAGTCAGTCATTCCCAAATGAATATGGTGTTCACTCAGAAAATTAGAGATTGGGTTCAGGTCTCTGTTTCCTTTATTCAGAGCAAAGATTACTCTGGAAATGCCACAGCTCAGGCAACTGTTTCACTAACTACTACAGGCTATTTTGATCTGTCTTTCTCTTTTTGAAATCTCAGAAAAACCACCAAACTGGAAATGATCCTCTTCTCCACACAGCTTCCCTCCATCTGGACACCAGAGAAGCCAAAGGATTCCCCTTTCCATCCAGAATATCACTCAAGAGCAAGTTCCCACCGACCAGGAAGGTGGCTCGGCCAGCTGCTCTCACGGGGTTGCGTTCTGCTCCACACTGTCTGGGTAGTGCTGAAGAGGATGTCTGAAAAGGAAGGCCTTATTACTGAATCAGCAGAGGAGCAGTCTGAAGTGAGACCACCCTGTCTGTAGGGAAATAATTTGTTTGGTTCATCAGTGACTACCAACATCAGCCCGCCACTTCAGGCTACCAAGCTATCAGCCAAGTGATAGTTAACATTTCCTTGTGGTCAGAACATGGGTGATGTACCACTGCATGGGTGAGGTGCAGAAACCACCATCCTTTCCAGCTTCACGAGCTACATGCTTCTGATTCAATACAGCATCCTAATAATACTATGGCAAACAGAGTCCTTGTTTTGGGGGATCCTGAACAGGAGTTGAGATGTCAGAAGGGAGCAGCAGTGGGACAAAGCTCCCTGGGCCATCACCCAAGGAGGTACTCAAGCACCTGGCCAGATCTGGAGCACAAGCTCAGGCATAAGAAGGAAGCTCCGGCTACACGTCTGCTCAGTCCCTGGCTTTTCTGAAACCAGCCAGAACAATTCAAATTTGGGGATTTTACTTTCCTTATGGGCTTCCATTTTCTTTCTCGTACTCAGTGTTGCGTGGCACTGACTATCATTGTTTTCAGGAATCTGTAAAACTGCCACTGGGGACCTGGTTGTCCTTGGAAACAGATTGCAATCTCAACATGTTTCCAAATGAGCAAGAAATATTTGGAGATGGAACTGAAGAATTCATGGGACTGAAAGAAAAGCCACTAACCCTGTGCTTTAAAGCTGCCAGGGAAGATTCAGTTTTGTGAGGAGGTTAAGGAAAAAGCTTTTTTGATGAAATAAAAAAAACCCAGCCAAGAACATTTGCAACCGCCCCAAAAGAATATGAGCTGCTCTGTAATTAAGTCCTTTCTGGATGCTTAAAGATATGCAAAGTGAGAGGGTCCCTGGCATGACAGAAGTGATGCATTTTGTTTGGCAAAATGCCACTTTAAGTGTATCTCAGCTCATAAGTGATTATTTTCCCCACAGGCAGCTTTGAGCCTTGATATAGCAACCTCCAGCAGACAGAAAAAGGGGCACCTTTCCTCTGAGCAGATTAGCAGCAGTTAGTTAGGAAGGAAACACAATGAATTGGTTGAACAAATTTGTTTCAGTCCATGGCTGGTTTCTGAAACCTAACAGTCTTTTAAAAGGGGAGCACAGCAAGGCTATCTGTGTTTACACTCCAGATTTAAATATACTAACATACTGCCAGGCTTGTAGCTGTGTATCAGGTGAAGGTCAGAGAAAACTCAAACTCCTTCTGACAGGTTATTTTGTGCTTAAATAAATTCAGCTAAATTTTACAATGAGTTTATCTGTAGCTTTCAAAAGACTGATATGCACCATAGCAAGGCTGCAGACTGCCAGCAGCCAGCTGGTATAAACAGTGGTCAGGATGGCCCAGGACACAACTATCTTACCAAACTACAAGTATCTGAAATGAATATCTTTCCCAAAGAGAGGAAGGCTCACGTTAAGGAAAACTGCTGGACTATTGATGATATTATTTACACTTGTAATGTGGGGCCTGCTAGTGCTTCCAGATTATGTCCAAAAGAGCCCAAATATGACCACATTTTCTCAAATTTGCTTCTGTCAGTGCCTGGTGGTGCCTGTGGAGGAGGTGGTCCTCTGCTCAGCCCTTGCAGTTGGTGGTCGGAGACATTCAGGCCCACCACCCTCTGCCCGCTCCTGCTGAGCGCCAAGGCACTCTGCCTCTTGAAAGGCCATGCACAGAGCTCTGGCTGCACAGCTCAGAGGTTTTCATGCTTTTCATTCAGAGAATGGAAGAACTTGATGCATCAAACCTGATCCCTGAGAGCAGTGTGCTCTTTCAATAGCACCAAATAGGCAAGTGTTCAATTTAGAGGTTTTTATGCTTTCACCAGAAACCACCTAGAGACCCCTCTCCCGCAAACATGCACACTTGCAAGGAGCACATCAGGTTTACAAGGAATTTGTTAAATCATGGTTCTGCACTATAGGATTTATTAACTGAGATGGATACTCCAATGTTGCAAATTTTAACATTAATTATTCATCCTTTCCCTCCCTCCTCCCTGCTTTTCCCTTTCAGCCTGTTTCTTCCTTCATCTTCCATCTCCTCACTTGCTTCAAGATCAGCAACATGATCTGCCCCCTGTTTTGCAATCCTTTGTAATTACAGTTTTGCCAGCATGACCCCATGAAAATCCTTGCACTGTGAGCAAAAGGAGTCAGTGATAGCAGGGTTGTATATTAGGCAGAGAGAAAAATCTTTATTTACTTGTGTCTTAAGAAAGACGCTCATCAGAAGATAGGCAGACATCAAAACTGTTACCTTTTTTTAAGGGAAGCAATGATGAAGCAGTGGGAGTAAACTAGAGAAAAACCTTGCAGGGATTGCACAGCATTTGTCACAGTAGTAGGCACTGAGTTGTGCCAGTGATGTTCAGCTTGCTCATTTTTAATTTCTCCTCATCCATTTATCAGAATTAATTTATACTGCCATTAATCAGGAATAAGCTGTTGCTCTGCAATTACATGGCAGGATGACTATTTCTCCTGGGAATCAAAGGCTGCCTTTGCCTGCACTGCAGGCTAGTCCTTGGTAAAAATACCTGGGAAGCTGGGCTGGAAGAGGAGGTGCAATGTCCAGCTGCACCAAGTTTGCACTTCGGCTGGGACATGAGTCTTCCTATGCAGAGAGGGAGACCTGGGGGCGCCTAGGAAATCAGCCTACACACTTTGTTGGGCATTGCTTCCCCTTGGGGGGGCATGTCCTGCTCTGACCCAAACCCCAACACTGGCAAAACAACTGTGGTTCCTCAAACCCACCTGCTTTTCCAGGCACTGTCAGGGTTAGTTGCAAGGAAGGCTGTCTCTCTTTTGAAGACATGCTTTGGTGTGAGTGATTTTAGTAAGGATTTTCTCCATCCCGGGTAGCTCCCATTAGGTTAAGCTGTGCTGAGGCTGGGCTCTGCGTGTGCTACTCAATGCCAGGAAACTAGCTGGGGAAAGGAGTGCCCAGCCTGCCAGGAAAAGTGTGACAAAATATATCCTTTTCCTCCAACGGGCTCAGAAAAGGTCCTGAAGGTAGCTGTGGGATTGAAGAAGGGTGACCAGCAAAGGAAGAACAAGCTGCTCACGCCAGACAGTCCTGGCCTTGCATGTGAGCAATCGGGATCGCCTAGAGGCAATCAGCCTTTCAGAAGGGAAAATAGCCATCTGTTACAATACCTGACTTGAGCACTTAAATCTGATATCCATGTCCAGTTGCATTTTCAAGTGGGACAAAAAAACCATCCCAGAATGGTTCTAACAATTAGACCATTTTTCACACGTTGACATTTTGAGCCAATGGAGGCAGAAATCTAGGAGGCAACATCCTTCTGGAGGTGAAGTGTAAGACTGGCTAACCCAAACACCAGGCCCTATCATGAAGCTTTTTAAATGATGCAGCACTGTCCCTTTAAGTCAAACATTTTTCAGTTCATAGCACTAATAACAAATTGCATTTATGTTTAAAACCGTACCACTCAGTGTAATTACTCCATCATCCCTTGTGGCTAAGTCCTCATCCTGCCTTTTTATGAGCCATCCATAAATACAAAATGATTTATCCAAGTACCACCATGTTGTAAACTTGGTCACATGGAACTGTTGATGAGGGACATCCATAAAGTTTAATTATGCCATTGATTCTTGCTAAAATATTAACTTGAAGCTGGCTGTAGAGTACTCCAGTCACTTGAAATCAAATGAAAGTATAAAATGTCCTGTACTTTAAAGACGTGCAGCATGTACTTTTCAAGTGGTAATCTACAGGGAAAATCTTTCATTGCCTGCTATAAAGATAACCTCTCATATTAGGATTCAATGTGAAGAGTTATAAAAATCAGAGCCAGAAAGGATCTATTAATTCACCTCCTGTTTCTCTGCCAACATAAGTTTGTTCCAAAAAATGTATTATTGAGTGTTATTTGTATAGCTAAGCTTTCAAAAAGGCTGGCTAATGGGGATTCCATAACTCTCTTTGGATGGTGTCCCTCAAGCTAATAGACCTAGGCTTTGGAAAAAGCAGTTCTGACATTTAATCTGCAGCTTCTTTTTTTCAGTTTCACCTCACTGCTTCCAGCTATACCTGCTTGAATCAGCTTGAATTTTGGCTCTACAACCCTGGTGTTACACAATCTCCAACACAGAGCCTTTCTGCTGTTGTCTGACTCGCCTGGACACTTGGATCAGTTTTTCAAAGCAGGCTCAGGGATACAGCCACAGCTATAATGGAGAAAACCAGGAACAGACCAGAAGATTCAGCCATATAATTTTTCATTTATTTTTGTGGGAGTCATGTAGTTGCCACCCCAAATTAGCTTTGGAAACCTCAGCTGTTTGTTCTTCCTGTCATTCCATAGAGTGGACATACCCCCTAGCCTCCAACTTGATTTTCCTAAGGTTTTTTGAGTCCCCTCCAATGTTTAAATATTTCCTTAACATCACTGTCAATTCAATGACTAGGCTGGCTTCCAAATTAGTTAATTTTGACTCTTAAACTATTGTGTAGTGTGCATGAGTACTTGTATGAACAGACATATATGTGTACCTGCAGAAATCCACACATGTACCAGCACAAACCCATGGGGTTTCTCTTATTTGTGTCTATAAGCATGTTAAATTTCTTTGGACTGACATTTTATGAAGAAGATCTCTTCAGTTCCACAAAATGACAGGTTTTTTCATCTGCAGAGTGTAGTAGACATTCAACAGACTATGATAAAGCATCAGAGTGTGTAAGCCAACAACGCTGAAATGGTGATGGCCTTTCTGCCTGTTTTGCTTATGACAAATCCACACAAGACCAGACTGGCTAGTGCTCTTGGGAGCAGACCAGCTTTGCTTCTTGTGCATTTGCTCTCCTTTAATGCCAGTCTATCCTCATCTGTAGGCTGGTTTGGAAGAGCCTAATAGTTGGTTGGAGGAGCCCACAGAGATGATGAGCAGCACCCAAATGCTGACTCAGGTCTCACCTGGTTCAGGCGGATGAGCTTTGTCCTTCAGTACAGATGATTCAGTTACTTTGGAAAGCAACAGAATAGTCACAAAGTGCTAACAAGTTTCTAACAAATACGGGGGTTTTATGGCTCATGAGTTCACCTCCCTGCATCTAAACAGTAATACTTTAAGTTGCAGACCAGTGTTCCTCTGCCAACTGTGACAGGAGTTACTAGCTTCAAGGCAGTGAATCAGGTAGAATGAAGTAACCTCCAGAGGTAGTTCAAAGCAGCCTGAACTCAGAGCTGAGCTTGTTCATCTGAATACAGAATTAATTTATTAGGTAGACATAAGCAAGGTCATAAGCTGTCATTTCTGATTCCTCTCTCACGATCTGATTTTGGTCACATCTGTTCACTGAGGAACTTACCATGTCACAGGCAGATGGACAGTCAGCCAGTTGTGGCTCAAGAGATGATAAGCACCTCTTCTCTCTGATGCAGCAACATGATCAACAGAGGTAAGCACCGCAATGAGCAAAAAGACAAAAAACGGGAACTGGGTGCTCCTGAAGATTTATTGGGTGTGACATGTATATGAAACTCAGTTTTATTAATCTTGCTATGGACTGTCACAGCATGTCCCTGCTGTTGGGAGATTTCAATACTGCAGTAAAACATCACAGACATAATTCTGATCTGTTTAGACTCGTATTCTTGAGTTTCACCTCAAGGCCTTGATATAGTATCTGCAATGATTTCCAGCAGCCAGGGAAGATGCACTACAAACCCGAGCTGTTTGAGTTAAGTCCTCAGCAGCTCCTGTTTTAATGACTTATTCATGAAAATAAATTGGCAGATGACAGGCCCCCACCTCTGGAACGGAAAGGTTGCTGCTTTAATTAAACTTCTTAATTGGCATGGCCATCTCCTCCCACCCAGAGCAGACACTGAATAAACATAGGATGTCACTGCATCCTTCTTATGAACAGACACGGAGCCATTTCAGAAAATCAATGACAATGATTAAGAGAGCTCTCATTCCTTGCTCCTACCTTAATTTTACTTTCCACACCAAATGTATTGACTAAATGTCTTCTCCCAGAAGGTTATGTGTACAGGCTTTCTGCAGACAGCACCGGCAAAGTTTCTTGTTAGAGGTAGGTGATACTTCTCAAATTCCTAACAAGTATCTTCCTTTACTTTTGCAGTACGAGGTCTGTGGGGTCTGGGTACTGTATGAGCCTGGCAAGACATATCTTGCCCTCAGAGATATTCTGGTCTCCAAGACAGACAAAAAGTGGCCAGGGATGAAGAAGTGATGTGAATTTTTCCTGCATAGGGAGCCAGGCGGTAGGAGAGGGCATGAGACTCCTGGTTGAGCATGGCATCCCCATAGTAAGGTCTCCCTTCACTATCCTGTAAGCAGAAAACTCCTCCTCTGAGAGGTCAGGCCAGCCACTGTACCATCCCACAGCTCAGCAGATTCAGCATTTGGGGGGCTGTCATTGTGGTATCTGAAGAGCAGCCATAAGAGACAGACCAAAGAACACCACTCCCAAATGTGTAAAACTCTTAAGAATTGATGGAGGCTTGTTGGCCCAGCCTTCCCTGTCTAGTCCAGCTGCTCCACACAGTCCCGGTGATGCTTAGGTCTGGGCTGGCATCATAGTGTGATACAAAGCAGGTGGAGCTCAGTGGTGAGTCTGGCTCCCAATATTCAACTGCTAAAGAGCAATCTTCTTGAAGAGCTTTTTTCTTTTTGCTTTAAATCACTAGTTGACCCAGATTAGGAGCTTTTTTTCGGTTGACAGCAGTGCTTTATGTATTACTGCGTTATTATTCAAACAGATTTTTTTTATATCTTAATAAAGTTTTATTTATTTATCAGAGTTTTATAGATCATTTTTCCCACAAAGGCCTAGGGAGAGGTGTCACAAGAATTACTAGTGAAATATGCTCCAGCAAGTGGCAGAACATGCCTATATCTTGTTTTCTTAAATGGGTTTGAATCTTTATCAGGTTAACTTAACCAAACCTTCACCACCTCTCCTCAATGCTCCAGTGAACACAGATCACTGTAGTTGAATCTACCTACCTGTAAGCCTCAGGAACCCGCTCAGTTTATGACAGCTTCACAGGTTACTGCATGCCAGCTGAGCCATGGTGACTGTACTGCTGTAGTCCAGGTGTGTCCTTCCAGCCTTTTTCTGGAGAGAAGTAACATGACTGATTTTAAACCTCCATAACAGAGATTTACACTATGTTGCACATGCAGATGTCTGCAGATGGGTGCATAAGCTCCACTGGCATCTGCTGGTGGATGGTAATTCATTGAGCTTCTACATTTCAGCTGTGCGTCTGAGCTCTGAGGGGGTGTGTGTATGTGTATATATATATTTATATATATGTATATATACATTTGTGTGGGTGTATATGTATGTATATATCAGAGTCACTGAGGTAGGAAGGGATCACTGGAGATCGTCTAGTCCAAACCCCTGCTCGGAGCAGGGTCAGCTACAGCAGGTCATTCAGAGCCATCTCCAGTCAGGTTTTGAATGTCTCCAGAGATTGTGGCTCCACAACTTCTCTGGGCAACCAACTATGGGGGCAAAGCAGCACTTGCTTTCATGCAAGCTACATGGCCACTGCAATCCTCTGCTCCTGTGTGGATGGCCAGGGCAATGCCTCTGCCTCTCTGCTGTCCTCCAGTGAAGGAGGCAGCTTCTTTTGTGGTGTAGATACACTGCTGAAGAACTCTACTAAACATATATGCAAGCTCTCACCCCCAGAGCTACTGAAGTATTTAGGAACCTTTATGCTTTTGGAATCGATCATGCCTAAAAGACCTTTGTAGATGTGAAGCCTGTTTGTAAGGCTCCCATCATTGTAGCCTGAACTTGCCATGTTCTTAAGCACATTTTTCCTCATAGTGGACCAGGATATAGGAAAAAAAAGAGCTTAAATGATTTGTCCCTATCTGAGACACAGCAGGGACATCAGCTTGCTTCACTCGAGCCCCAGAGCTGAAACATTGGTTCAGTTTCCCTCTCTATTCCAGTATCACCTGTAACTAATTGGCAGCTTTAAAGAAAGGGAAGTTGACACATGCACCTGGCTTCAAATTGCAAATACTGGAAATAGGTTCAAGCTCTTGGACCCAAATAACCCTGGATTTGTATGCAAACTTTGCAGCTGATGCCTAAAAAGCAGGAGGGATTTGTAAGTTGTGTCTCAGAAGACATCTGAGAGCTACTGACACTCCTACTGGAGGATTCAGTCGGTGCTGCTGATTTTGCCTTTTAGATCATTACTTCCTGACTAAATAACAGACGAAAACTAAACTATGCAATGTTATGACTATTGCATATGGGGGCTGAATGACTTGGCTAAAAGGCAAGCATCCAAAGAAGCACTGAAACAGAGCAGCTGCTTTACTGCTGCCTTTCCTCCTTCTCCTCAACTGTTGGGACATCTCAACTGCTCCCCAAAGCCCTAAGAGACATCTCCCACTGTGAGAGCACAGGAGGTACTGCAGGACAAAATAATTTGGTTTTGCTGCCTTTTGACATGCAAAGACCCTTCTGTGACTTCTCTCACATGGATATGTATTTCCTATCAAGGTGCAGGCTTTGTGTGCTATACATGTATTTTATATCATGGAAACATTGAGGGCAGGGCCTACACCTCTGGGCTACGTTAGAGAGGGGATATGTCCGTGGATGTGTCCATAGAACCTGGATGAGTTAGTGTGATTGTGCTGGACACTGTGTAAATGCAGTCCTGCTTACACACAGTTTGGGGGACAGCTGAACTCTGCTAGTTAGGAATTTGGACTGCTCTGCAAAAGAGACTTCTGTATTGCAAATGTAGGGCTCCTACAACAGATTTCCTTTTCTTAATTAGTTTTTGCACAACTGCTTAAAAGTAGCTCAAATGTCTTCCAGGATCTGTAGATCACAGGTTGAAAAGCACTGGCTTAATAAATAAAATGCTACTAATAGCTGAGACAAGCAAGCATGGAAAAAGCAGAAGGAAGTAAATAGGTTGTGCAGGGTTATTAGCCAGAGCAATTATCACAATTTCTTGCCTCCTAAACCATCTTCAGGTTGCAGTTTATTACACATGTTATGGAACACCTGTTTTTTAATTTTTTTCACGTGCTTTCATTTCTAATACTGTGTGTGAGGCCAGGTCTTTCAGGAAGCAATATGCTCAAGCAGCAGTTTGGGGGCAAGCACAGCATTTGGCACTTGTGCATATCATAACACCAGTTTCCATTAGCAGCCTTGCCTCATCTAATGTACACGAGGGCTCTGGTCAATGAAAGAGATTGATGGACGGTGGGAACAATTAAGCTCAGCATTGCTTTTTGTGGTCATTATAGACAGGCTTCCCTATGGATTATTTAGGAAGAGAAGAAGCTGGACTGGGGGCCCTTGTGGGTCAGTGGGGCCAGACTCTGCTGTCACAAGCTGCCATGTCACATGTATTCCCAGGTGTGCAGCCATCACCTCCTAAACCAATTTTAATTTCCACCTCCAGTGCTCCTCCTGCAAGTTGCAGCTGACACACTCCTCCAGTGATTAGAAAACTACTTTTAATTCCCAGCCTGAAGTTATTTGTGGCTGGCTGATACACATTTGTACTGGTG
Source organism: Pandion haliaetus (assembly GCA_013401275.1). Lineage (NCBI taxonomy): Eukaryota > Metazoa > Chordata > Aves > Accipitriformes > Pandionidae > Pandion > Pandion haliaetus. Next base: position 46,080 of record VYZV01039854.1, on the reverse strand, counting down.
CCAACAGTTGCCTTTAGCTTGCATGGGTTTTTTTCTTTCTCTGGTGTTTACCTCCTTGATGTATTAATAGACAGCACAAGAATATTGCTTCTCAGCTTTTGTTTTGCCAGACTAAACTGGCCAAATTCATTCAATTCCTTCTCATTGGACATGTTTGCTGCTCCCTCCAACATTTCTTCTTCGTGTGCCAGCCTGCTCCAGTTGGAATGATTGGGCTAGGGGAGGCCGTGATTACACACAGTTTTTCCAGAAAAGGTTGTAAGGGAGCAAAATATGCCTTCGCTCTTTCAGAAATCTGTCTCTTGATGCAAGCTGTGACTGTCTTGTGCAAGTACGTTGCATAGGTGCTCACAGCCATTTTGTGGTTGATCAGTGCATTCCACTTTACAGCAAAACGATGTAATTTCTTAGGCCACATCTATGGCAGGCCAGTAAAGTGAGCCAGGGTCTGACGGCGTGGCATGGCTCGTATCCACGCAGCTCAACTCATAATCTCTAAACCAGAGTGACCTCATCCAGACAGCCTGTTGGAAGCTGTCCCTGACCGGCGCTAATCCCCAAACCGTGCCTGGGCATTGTCTAGCAGGGAGCTGGTCGGCCCTGGTCAAACAGTGCCAGGAGGCACATAAACATTTATCCTCGCCGGTGGTCACAGGGCAGTTCATAAACCTGCCCTGGCTCAGTTTAATTAATTAGTGTTGAGGGAGCCTTAGTGCATGACAGGCATTTTGAACTTTTTGCTCCAGGTCCGCTGTTCCAGCTCTCAAACGTAGCGCATTTTTCCTTTATGATATTCCCAGTTCACTGATGCCTCCCAACTGTGTATTGTCTGCAAATATCATTAGCCCTCGCTTACTTTTTGTTCCAGAAGAAAACTAACTAAAGCTGGCTCCAAGGAATTTCACCCATTATGTCCCAGCGCTCCTATCATTTTCCTTTCAGAAGAACCTGTTGTGTTTGTTCTTGGCTATTTCCTGACAGACCTTCAGCTCGAATACCAGTCCCTGCTTCTTCCAATGCAAACAATAATTTCCCATGTGGCTCTTTTATCAAGTGTTGCTGAAGTCCAGACAGATTAGATCTAAAGCATTTCCTATGTCTAAAAAAGCCCATGGAGTACTTTGTTTGCTCTTTTTTTTTTTTTCCTTATCACCAAAAGCTATCAAGTTAGCCTGACTCAAGTGACCTTGGTAAAGCCCTGTTATATTTTTATCGTGTTTTTTCCTTTACTTCCATGTCTTCAGCCCTTCCTTCAAAATTAGTTTGCATGTCATCCAAAATTTGTGCTGAACATATCTAGCCCTTTTTCTCTGAATTCATGTGAATTCAGTCACCAAGCAGTCTGTGTTACTTGCATATCCCAGCCTGAGGAGGTCTGAAATTCCCCCTGCTGCTTGAGCACGCTCAAGAAATGGCGTCATTTTAGGAAGTCTATGGTGGGCAGAAACAAAACTCAGAGCTGGAGCTAGATCAGGCCTGTTGATCCTGAGGCTGCTCATTTTCTCTCTGGAAGCCCCCACCTTTTAATGGGAGCAAATGAGCTGTGGAACCTCCCCTTGTTCAGTGCACTCAGGAAGAAACTAATGGCTGCATATAGCAGTGCAATGCGCGTGCAAAAGGGCAAGCACAAGATGCAAACGTTCACCACTCACTGTGATTTTACCCTGCCCATGTCGGTCTACAGCACTACTGCACAGTGTGGGAACACTCAGCCTCACTTTCACTGAGCTAAAGGTCCAGTCAAGGCAGAAAAATAATCAGTTGTGGGCTAATCCCCTTCGTATTCAGCATTTAGGCAGATGCCTCCTTGTTCCTCCATGGGGGTTTTGCAGTCCATCCTCAGTCCACAGCTGCTGTGTCTGCCCTGCTGACCTGTTCTGGCCGTGCTTTGCTGTCCATGCAGCAGTGGCTGCAAAGACACATGCATCCCCCCCCCCCCCCCCCCCCGGGCCCATTGGGGTTGCACTT
>VYZV01039854.1:25160-44056 GCA_013401275.1 Pandion haliaetus | reverse complement strand
CCCCCCCATCCCAGGCACTGATGGGTTTGCAATGATGGATGCGTGAGGACATGCAGGGCCAGCACTGACACTGCTTAGCACAAGGTAGGAGAAAGGACAGTGCCTGCCAGTTTGATGTGAGTTTTCTGGGAGTCTCATCTGGAAATACCTTATGTGGTCAGGACCTGTGGGCCCCTTTCAAAGGATTTGTCTGTCGTCCCTGGGGGGCTGTGTTAAGCGGTGTAAGGGCTCCTGCTTGATTTATTTCAAGTCCTATTTACTTCAGGTTTCACCTCCTTTGCTGGCAAACCTGTCCCTCAACCACCACCACTCCACAGTCTTCTTTGTGTATATCTATATCTATCTATCTATCTATATATATAAAAAATACAGGTACATACGCATACATACATAAATATGTATATAAAATCCATTTATTTCAAGCAATCCTCTGTCTCCTTTTCCACCCAGACCAATGCACACACAACAGTGATGCAAAAGTCCTGGTAGCTGCAGACAAGCTCCTTCCCCACAGTCTCCGGCAGGCTCTGCTCCAAAAGTCTGCTGGACTTAATCTGGGACAAAGGAGCTCTTTCCCTATTTAGCTGGAGGGTAGCTATGGCAACATGGCACAAAGACATCTCAATAGCTGGCCAAGGCCAGACCAGCCCCCTGTCTAGCAGAGAGACACTGTTCGCTGGTACTTAAACTGTGCTTCGTTTTGACAAAGGCAATGTTTATTACCTAGGACTGGGCCCCTGGCTCAAAACCTCCAGTAGCTGGAAGTGAAAGCAAGCGCTGCAACCCCCTCGACAAATGGGACGTTTCAGGGGATGTCCATGAATAGGTCTTGTAATGGGTAATGAAAGAAGCAGTGGAGAGGGAGGGAAGGAAATGAATGAGTGGAGATTGCAGCAGCTAAAGGGAAGCTCGTTGCAGGAGACGGCAAAAGAGCGCTCTGAGTTATGGCTTGCCTGTCTGGGAAAGTTGCACTGATACAGCTTTCCTTTTTGTCCAGAATGAGCTGCCTTGTGGCCACACACGAATTGTCTCGCATCTTTTCGGCCTGCCTTTAAATGGAAATGCTGCCTTTTTTTTTTTTTTTTTTTGGTGCAAGGTCTGTTTATCTCCTTTGTGCTGTAAAGACGAAAGTGCAGCCACAGCAAAACTCTCTGCCTGGTACGTACCAGCCTGCATGTGTGGCCATCGCTGGCCTTGGAGCTTATCAGAGGCATGTCTGGGGAAGCTTTTTGGAAAAATGGCTTATAAATGCCTCACACATAGTGCTGCACCAGGAAGGTCTGCCGGGGAGCATCAGCACCGCTGCAAACGAGCTGCACTTTGGCGTCCTGACATAAAGCTCCACTCCTGCGTTAACCCCTCCTCCCCCATGACATTTTCTCTCCTCTCCTATTTCTAACTTCTATAGCATTTTGGGGGATGATCTTGACAAGACTAGGCATTGTTTCGACCTCTGGGCAGTGGTAGTACAGAGTTCACCAGAGCCCTCTGCTTTTGCTATACCTCTGGCTGAAGCGATCCCAAAACACAGCAGCCATGAAGACCAAAAGCAAAGGGTGGTGGAGATGCCTGCCTTTCCAGCCATGCGGTGTTGGATGCAGAGCCCTAAACCAGTAAGCATCTCTTTCTTTCTCCTTCATGCCACTGGCAGCATTCCTCCCTCCAAAATCCTGCTGTGCCCTGGACTACGAAGCTACCCAAGCTTGCACATGCGGGCTTGGCTGTGCAGCGTCGGGGCATGGCTGTGGCACATGTCCCGCGGTGCCTCGTGGCCCTGGCCTCATCCAGAATGTGCCTCAAGCAACCCCATGCTTTGCTTGGGGAATCTCCTGCTCCATCCTGCCCCAAAGTGTTTCACAGCGGTGGCAGAGCCAGGATGTGTTGCCTCTTTGACCAGCTACACTGCCTTAATAAGTTTGTAAGCAGCCGCCACTGCTGGCAATGGCATTAGAAGTTGTGGTATCACTGCTGATACATGCAGGCACTTTCCTCACCAATTAGTTTTCTTAAAAACACCATGGAGGCTGCAGAGCTGCCAGCCCTGGTGCAGGGCCATCTGTCTGGCGTTGCCAGCCCCATCACCTCCTGGTGACAAGTACCTCAAGAGTTGCAAGCCAGCTGGTGCATGGTAGTCACTGCACTGACAGCAGGGATGTCTTCCCGTGCTCCGCATGCTTGGTGCCTCCACCTGCTCTCCCCGGTCACACATGTTAATCGTAAGCCCTGCGGGGTGGGAGCTGGCTGTGCTGATGGATGAGCCTCACCTCCCTGCTCCCCCAGCCCAAGCGGAGGCTCAAAGCACAAGGCAGGGAGGCAAGGAGCTGCTGCACAACCCTGCTGTGCCCCACCGAGGTGGGCAGCACCAGCTGGCAACCAGCCTTTGCTGATCACGTCTGTGCATGGAGCCTTGGCACATCCAGGATGTGCAAAAGCCTCTCTGCTCCCTTGAAGGAGAGTTGGAGGCATTCAGAAGATGGCCATCATGTCACAAGGCCACCAGTTCAACTCAGCCTTCTGAGGGTGTGAAGGTGATATATGGCTCACTACAGATTACCGGGGAATGACGCATGAATGCAGGAGGCTCAAAAAAGCCTGAATATGATGCTAGCAAATAGCTCATATTATATATTTGCTGCTGCAGAAGGCTGATGTTGCAGCAAGCTGTTCATAAGGCAATAGCCATTCATCACTCAAAAATATGCTAATATATTAGACTGGATAGTTTATATTTCATCTATATTTCTTCTGCATTTCCATATGTAACCTCCTGCTATTGAGCCCAACAGGCTGTAGTCTTATCTGAAGTAAGAAATCAATTTTACTCCCATTTAAAGTGGAAAGTCGGCTGCTGCAAAAAGCGTGAAACTATCTAACATGCTGTTTTGTGCCGCTTGGCTAGCAGCGCTGGTTTTGAGACCAGTGAGGATGCTCATTGCGTACACCCATATGAGAGCTGCTGGTGCCTGGGCTCCCCTCCTGCTTCTCACAGTTGCTGTGGTGGTCCCTAAACCTTTAATTACCGGCTCCCGGGGGCCTCCCCCCTGCCTTACCCCAATAACTCACCACCATCTTCTCCCGTAGACACATACTCCAGCAGCTGTTTCAGACTGTTAATGCTATTGCAAGCTGTTTGCTTGCTTTGTTGGATGAGGGTGCTGAGAAGTCTGATGCACCCCAGAGCTGGGGTGAAGGCAGGGGAGGGAGCAGGACACCCATGAGACCTGCTCAGGCTGCCATGAACCCGTTTGCAGTTGTATGAGAGGGGCTGAGGATAAGCACTGAGATGACCTCTCCCGACTCCTCAACTTGCTGCTTTGCCTCAGGCACATTCCTGCCTGCCATGCAGGCGAAGATATTTTTTCTGGGCACCAGCGACATATCTGTTGTGGTTTTTTTTCTTGCTCCCTGTGGGACCAGGACCCACCTTTTCAAGACCTTTGCCCAGCAGCCTTAACCAAATTTGGTGCAGAGACGCTAAAGGTGCTAACTTCCAACAAACTGCATGAGAGCAAAACAGCAGAAGAGGGGGAGAGCACCCGCCTGGAGGAAAAGACCATGGGAGTTTCAGATCAAAGGCATGCCAGAAGGCAGGACGGGGTCTGGGACACTGACTCCCACAGTGTAGGATTCAGTGTATGTGTGCGTTCAGGGTGGCTGGCACCCAGCGGGATCCCACAGCCATGCCGTGTGGAGGAGGATATGTGCCCTCAACCCAGGCATCTGGTCCTTGGGGATGTCAGCAGGGATGTACACAAGGATTGTCCTAGGTGCCTGGTGGGATGGCAGAGGGACACCTACATGCTGCTTTTTGAGTGACCGGATGCATTTCCCACCCCTTCCTGGCAGATAGGAGGGTTTCCAGCAGCGTTGTGCCCCTCTGCAGAGCCTCCCCTGGGGAGCTCAGGGACAGCGGACACTCACATTTTTAGAGTTATGCATCAGATGCCGGAGAGATGACATCAGCATGGCTTTGTGCAGATAGGAGGGGGCCTCGCTCCCAGCCTCCAGACCGCAGCTGGTGAAAAAGCCCAGCGCACTGGGAAAGCGAAGCCGTAAGCTGCAGCTTGCTCCCCGGCTCGGGCATGTCTGGAGTGCAGACCTTTTCCTTTCTGGTGGCCAGAAGTGGGGAAGGCTGCTCCTATCTAAAGGTCAGCGAGGAGATGGCTGACAAAGACCGCTGTCNTATTTTGTTCTAGAGAAAGATGCATTAGCTTGTGCTAAATGCTGAAGTTGCTACAGCCTTTTCCTAAGCTGGTTAGATGAAAGGGGGTGGGGGGGGATAGAGGTCTGGAACTTGTAGCCCTCAATAACTTAATGGTCATGATCTGTACTTTGAAGCAAGATAATAAAAGACATCTTTTTATGCTATTCATTTCAGGAGCCTTTACTCTTCAGCCAGGATATTTCTGCCTGCTGGGAATGGCCTGATGGAAAAAGTTTCAAAACTTTCAGAAATCCTGTCTGAGACTTTTACTTTGTTCTTTACCTCTGAGGTTTATGTAGCATTTGTATGGCCTTATGCATCAGACAGGACAATAAACATCAAGAACCTCCAGGTCACACAGGGACCAAGTTGCCAACCCAGAGCTCAAGTGATCTCTCATAAGTCCCAGATGCTGCACCAGAGCAGTTTAAACACCGGAGAGTTCTGGAAAGCCATCGAAAACTTATGTCTCAGGCTCTGACTAACTCATGAAGGTGCCAAAAATCAGTAGGAACTAGAGTGAGCATCCAGCAACAGGCCTTGACGATGGGCTGCTCGTCACTGCTGCCACATCTGACATTGAGTTCTGGAGGAGATCTAGACACCTTACACATACATGGGAGAGTTGAGTCCTAACAAACTCAAACAGGGATTTGAAGTAGCCTGCATGTCCAAGAGACACTGAAATGAGGCCATTGTCAGGAATTGTCTTTTAGGTATCAAAGATGAGCAGCATGACCATGAAGTGAAGCCTCTGCTATGGCAGCAACCTCAAGCACCCCAAGCCAGCCAGGGAGGGCAGGGGCACATCTGCAATCTGGATCACAAGCAGGTTTAGGTGTGTGGTGGGTTTAGCTCAGCTAAACTCACGTAGCTAGGCACTCAGTGAAGAAGTTCTGGTGCTTCAGAAAATCTGAGGTAAAATCCTGAGTTGTCCACGCAGTTCAGGTTACCTCCAAAGAAAGGCAGCAGCTGTGGAGATATCTTCAGACCTGCAGGTCTAAGTTTGACTAAGATTGAAACCCCAAGTCCCAGCTGGATTTCTTCACCTTTTACCAGGGTTTTGTCTTATTTCTTTAGTCAGTTGGAGGCTAAATGCAGACCACCTCAGCTCTCTTCCAGATGTATTTCTACACTAAACTGTTCAATTTTTAATGAAGCCAAGGTACTGCTTTTCCAAAGAGCTTCTGAAAATCAATAGCGCTCTTTTACAACGATATGTCTTTACAATGGTAGGTCAATAAGGAAGGAAGAAAAACACAAAGACTCTGGGGACAAAGCTACCATCCTACCTGAAATGATGAACTTTATGTGATGAAGTTCAGTAAGATATGTGAACATATGAATAATTTGGAGAATGTATCACCACCACATCACTTGTGATATTTGTTCTTTAGAGTTATTAAATTGTTTGTTGGTAACACTTAATTATTTGGAGGTCAGAGGTGGTTTAGTGTTTTAGAATTTTACCACAAGAGCATTACTGGTCTGAATTTCTTATAGCACTTCTTATACTGTTATTTTTTTATTATTCTGTTCAAAAGCCAAAACCAATTCGTGAATAGGAACACTAAGGCATCCTTTAGGTAACCTGTTATGAAACCTGACTATCAATATTCAGACTTGTCATGTCAGAATAAGTCATCTGGAAAAGAAGTGAAACTCTCTGGTAAATTCATATTAGTAATAAATCTCTTCTTTGATTAGTTCAGAAATGCTTTGTTTGATTAAAAAGTCAACAGCTAAATTAAACTGACTCCAATTTGGGAATTCATGTAAAACTCTTACCACATGTGTCTGCTTCCTTTAACTTCAGTGACATTGAAAGAAATGCCCAGTTTTTTTCCTAAATTTAGATACTTTCCCAAGCTGAAGTGTATATTTATGATCTGTCCTTCACTTTGGCCACCCTCTGCTAGGTGCAAGAAGGAAAAGGAAAGAGGAAAAGCATATTCATGCTGCCAAAGTTTAGGCATCCCAGCTAGAAGCAATTTCCTGATGTTCCCCACACCTTTAATGGGGAGAGCTGGGGGCTGCCGAGGAGGGATGCAGAAAGCCTAAATCTGCCTTCTGGTACCACACAACCTCCCCTCTCCAGTCCTTCCCAATGTATTCCTGCAAATTTGGGGGTTTTCTCCACTGCTGCTATTGAACAGCCTTGGCAGCTGCTGGCACCTTTGACTCGTCTGTGTTTACTTGGTCTGTCCCTGGCGTGGGGGGATGTGCAACCTTGGAAAAAAATCTGCTGGACCTCTCCCCGTCCGCCTCCACTTCCCTTTGCACCCTTGGACGGATGTTGTCTGCTCTTAATGCCTTGTCAATGCCAAGAAGCTTGGAGCCTTCACAAGCTATTTTAGAATTTATCTTACAGACTTCCTTATTTTCCTGCTTCTTTCTCTCTAGACATCTTATCACCAGTTTAGGTAAAAGTCTGTCCTTCTCTGCTTTAAAACCAGATAAACAATGGCCTAATAACTCTGCTATTCCATTATTTTTAGTTTATACTTTCCCCTGTATCAATCCTGCAAGGAAAAATCACTTGTCCTCTGTTAGTGACATTAATCATAAGCCTTCAGATCTCTTTGGTTAATCCTGCTGTCCTGGGACACTTGGTCTTATTTTTGTCATTTTTATACTATATTTTTTAACTTTGTTCAAGTTCTATTCTCCTTCCACCTTTCTCCAAAGCTTTTAGCCAAAAATAGCTCTCACACATTCATGGATCACCCTTGAAACTGAAATGACATGGCATTAGAAGCTGAATTGGAGGATAACATTGGAGTTGGGTGCTTTGGATTTTTGCCCAGTTCTGGCAGAGTGGGATCAATAGCCAGGAGCAAATCACTCAACAAATCCATCTTCTTTCAGATATCTTTGAAATGGGAAGAATTTTTGCCAATCTCTTATTGCAGCTCATTTCAAACAAAACACCTTGGACAGTCTTGGGTGAAGGGCACTGGATAGCTCTCAGACAAAAATGTAGCTGGGCCCAGGTAAAACATTACACAGAGAATAGATAGTGAGATGGACGATGAGGAATACAATGTGACCTCTCAGAAGAAAGCCCAGGGAAAATCTCTCTTCTACAGCTCACAGGCACAGATGTGGCAGATACACCACAAGTGTTCACAGAAGAATTAATGAGAAGAACAAAAGTAAAGTAAATTGGAACTTCTGGGATGCATTCATTTTACCCCAAAATAATCAGGTCTTTCCTTGATGATATTAATATGGGATTTCCTTACTTTAACACAAAAAATAGTTTCAATAGCAAAACAGTTTACAATTCAGCTAGTATCTGCAACCACTTCTAACTTAAAAACCCCAATGTTTTCTTTCCGAAGATTCTTGGGGTTTTTTTCACTCAGCTTGGGACCAGGTTGCTGGAGATAAAATAGTCACAATGGATGTGGAACCACATCTGAGACAGGGATTAAGTGTCACAAGACTTCCCACAGCAGTACAGCAGGGCAGAAAGTGGGAAGATAAGGGATTCTATATCCAGGAGGAATCACATTTATCTCGAACTGACAAGCAAGTGCAAGAACAATGCTCTTTATTTTGTCAAACAGCAATCCTTTCTCATCTCCCTTGCAGAATACTTTCAGTGGCCAACTGGGCTGTGTCCTGGAAAACCATATTAGCAGATTAATTAGTAATGGATTTTTTAACAATAGTGTAGAAGATATGCACAGGAGAGAAAGATCAGGCAGTTGAATTGAATTATTATACTTGCATAGTTTTTTAGATGGACTACTTTATGCTTTTGATTAAATTATTATAATTTATGTGCTTTACAAGTAACAATCTTCTCTGAGAGATTATTTTCTCTTGACCCATCTCCATATAGAATTATTTCCATGGCAACAGTTTGAATGATTTGAGAAAGAAACAAAATTATGAACTTCCATTACCATTGGGTTAAAAAACTAGTTTGATTTTAAAGCAAAAATACAGCAGATTTTTGCTTTATAAAAGATAAAGAATAGCCTTTGAAGGAGTCACAGCTATATAAAGAGGAAATTCAGACTTGATCTTTTGTTATTTCTTTGTAGCAAAAATGTTCTTTTCAAAACAGGGTTATAAACATACTATTATCATTAGACCTAATAAATCTGATGTTTATCTCTATTTGAAAGTATCTTTGAAAGTAATGGGACATAAAAGATCCATTACTTCTCCTGAGTCAGCAGACTGATAAATCAATGCATAATAACCATTATTTGGTATTTCCCTGTAATTTCCTCAGTGTTGAAATGTTTAGATCAGTTAAATGTTTTAAAGGTAAGGCATAAATTAGAGAAATTAGATAAGCCGGGAGGAACAGATGACAATCACCCTAGGGTAAGTGAGGGACCGGCTGAAGCACTCATTGAAACATTAGCAATTGTCTTTGAGTGCTCAACGAGGGTGGAAGAGGAGATCCCAGCAAGCTGGAGAAGAGCAAACAACAGAAAGTGGGGGATAAGGATGTGGATGAAGAGAAGACAGACCAGTCAGACTCACTTTGGTACCCAGAAAGATTCTGTGTGAATTATTCACAACTTTATAAGCACCAGCAGGATAAAATGCAAATATATCAGAAGCAGATTTTTCAAAAACAAGTCACATGACTCCAGTCCGACTCCCTTCTTTGACAGGATAACTGGTTCTGTGAACAGGGGAAAAGTAGCTGATACGTTGCATCATGACTTCAGAAATGCTTTTGTCATGGCCACATGATGTTCTTATATACAATCTAGGAGAATGTGAAAGAGATTAAATCATAACAACGTAGGTGCTGAACTGCTTGATGTATGGCACCCAAAGGCAAGCTGTCAATAGTTCATTCTCTAACGAATTTTTCTTTACAAAAGTTTGCAGAGATTTTAGTCAATTTGTTTTTCACTTCGAGTTCAGATAATGGAATAGAGCACACACTTTCATTTGTGGAGGGATGAAGCCCCTGGAGGGAAGTCTGCAAACCTACTTGAGGGATGCAGCAAGACTCAGAGTAATCTGTAAGTCAAGGGAAAAGCACAACCAAAAAAGTCAAATGCAGTTGAATTTGGGAAGGGGGATCAAATGTGGAAATACAGAGGCAGCAGCAAAACAGCATCCCCCCAAAAAAACCCCACCCAAAGAAGACATCCCCAATCATGAGTTTATATTAGATAGATGATGAAATGTTAAATAAAAGGGAAAAATGTATTCTGGGTTGTATCGGTGAGAATGTCACAGGCTGTTGTTTTGCTCTGCTCTTCGTTGATGAGTCTCGCGTTTGTGTGCTAAATCCAGTTTAAGAAAGGTTGGCTACTGTCCAGGACAGGCAGCTGTGACAGAGGTTTGAGAAATTTGAGTTAGGAGGAATGGCAGGCAAATTACTCTGGAAAAGAGAGGACTGAGGGGAGAGGAGTGGGCAGCAGTCTCTCTGAATGTGGTAGGGAGGACAGCAAGCAGCTTTTCTGTCTGTCTGGTAGCACTAGGCAAAGCATACTTGATTGAAGCTGCCACAAACAACATTTGGGTGAGATAGTAGGGAAATATTTCTAACCATAAAGTGGTGAAACAGTGGAAGGAGTGGCCTGGGGAGTTCCTGAACCTCTTCCACTGGTGAGCAGGTTAGACAAGTCTTCACCAGGGATGGTCGAGATATGCTTGTTCCTGCCTTGAAACTGGCTGAGAGGACGTAAGTACTGTTACTGTTAGCACCTCTGTTAGATGGTGCATGCATGGAAGGTCACCACCATGTAGACTGTGGGAAGATGCAGCTGGATGATGTTCTCCTCTCATGTTTGAAAGTTTTCTTTATACTCAATGGAGGCTTTCTTCTCCATCACTCAGATGTCAGCAGAAGAGATCTGGAAGCAGGAGAAGTACCAGGAGCATGTTTTAACACCCCAGGTTCACAGGCTTGCCCTGGTGAAGTCCTCTTCATGCAAGCTCCCTGGCTGCACTGTTGAAGAGCGTCTGTGCCTCTCACACCTCTTCAGAGCTCTGCTCCTACACTTGCAGGACACCATCTGTCCTGGGCACAAGCAAGACTGATACCTCAGACAAGCACAAAACACCCTGTTCATTTTCAGAGCTATCATTACCTACCTGCTTAGCTTTGGGTATGTATTTATGTACTTACGTACTTTGCTGAACAAGGCCCAGAGGGAGAAGAGTAGTGCCAGGAGCAGAGTCAAATTTGCCTGAAGGCTTCCTGAGGCACTTGCTGGATCAACCTGGAGTTTCATTAGCAAAACCCTCCTTCACCTAGGCAGGCTCTAAGCCTCTAATCTGATCCCATCAATAAACTACAGATTCGGCTATCAAGAATTCTGTATCATGATTCTGTAATTGCTTATTATTATGCGTTTTTTGTAAGTGCACCATGCCCCTTGGGCAGAGCGACTGCTGGGGTGAGCAGGCTTTCCCGCTGTAAGGTAATCAAGGCTTATGCAAAAGGATCTGCTGGGAACACGCACGCTGTGTAATCCCTGCTGTTAAGTGACTGAAAACAGAACTTCCTGCGGAGCCCATTTAATCCAGCCAGATGAAATTAATTTCAGATAGTTTCCGTTTCTCAAACCATAATGGATAAAGGTAGAAGCGCCTTATCAGGTTGTGGAGAACATCACTCTCTTCTACAATTTTTAGAAACAGATGCTGCTGTGTTCACAATGGATCTTTTCTTCTCCTTCTAACATGTTTCTTCCTTTTTTGTAAATTTTCAGGCTTGTGTAGGAACTCTTTAAATTCTAATCCTTTAACCTCAGTGTGATAAAGTTTCTCTTAAAAGCTAGCATTTGGAAGTGCTCTTAAAAGTTATTTGGAATGCACACAGCCTTTCAGAAGAAAATCAAATTCATGTTTATGCCACCTTCTTGGTAATTTAAATCATGTTATCTATTACAAGGAGGCTACAGCCAGGTTGGCTGTAAGTAAATGAGGGAAGTTTATTCTAACCACTGTTAAACTTTCCTGTTTTGTGGCAATAGCAAGCTGAGGTCTAAATACTTTTGGGAAAAAAAGTTGGCCATGTGGGAGAAATGTGGACCAGATTGGTTTTAATAACAAGACCTTGTGTTCATATATTATTTTGCACTTTTCAAGGTGCAGAAAAAACATTTACAGGTTAACTGCCATTACCAGCAGGATGCAGTTCTGGTCCCGTCAAAGTTTGGTACTGGCTAAGTTCAACCAAAGCTTAATGGCTTTGAAAACACTAAGGTAATGTTCTACAGGGACATTGCTGTCCTGGCTGCTGCCTACTCTGGGCCAGTGCATGCTACTCCTTCCCACATGGAGGCATTAGGGACAATCCGCAGTGCCAGCAGCTTGGGGGACAGGACACCTCCCAAGCTGGGCTGCTCAGAAACATGACTTCTTAACCCAGTTGTTTTCTTGGCTAAGGAGGTTAAATATTTAAGAAAGGGCTTCTGGGGAGCAGTGGATGTGTATAAGTGGGATGCATAGGCACTGGGATGTTTGCTGGTGGGGTCCAGGCATTGCTCAGAGACCAGAGGCATTGGTGGGTTTTGGCATCAGGACCTAGCACTTCCCAGCTGGTGGGATGCTAGCCACCCCAGCCTACCGCTTGAGGTTGCTCATCTCATGAAAAGCCCTTTACTCAGTAGTTTCCTTCTGTGCATTTACCTTTAGCAGTCAATAGCTATGGGCTCTCCTGCACACAGGTTACCTTCTGGGTCTGAGACCTATGGTGTTGTAGTGAATGGCCTTTCTGTGCCTTTCTGCACACTGCTGCTCCTGGGAAACAGCACTCTCACAAGACAAGAGCCTTCCAGGAACAGAAAATAGTGCTACCAAGCATCTTAAAAGCCCACCTTTCTTTTCTTCCCATTTTCATTAAACAAAAAGAGCCTACTTCAGTCCAGGAACATCTTTTGAATCTCGGCAGTTACTTTACCTTCATTTGTTTACTTCTACAGCACAAAGCCCTGGATCTAGTCTTGATAGACTGCTCTTCTTTCACTGGACAGAAGACCAAGTTCAGGCTGAATCAGCCCCTCCTGAGCCTGCAGCTGAAGGACCAGCATGAAAGCCAGAGAGGACCTGCCTCTCTCTTCCCCTTCACACTATTTTTAAAAATCAGCTGGCTGCCGAGACATCAGCTACCACTGCAGATATGCGGCTATGTGGCACACCCTAACATGAGCCTCCAGGATGTTACTGGGACTTGCTCCTGCTCAGTGCTGCAGTGCAAAGGGAGAAGGCAGAGCCCAGGCAGGAGAGAGCATGGTGCTCTCCCTGTCCCAGCCATCCCTCATGTCCCTGTCCCTGTAAGCACAGCCACCTTGGGGAGGCTGAAAGTCCCTGCTGTTCCCAGTGTCGGCAGTGGGAGTACCCCTGCCTCTCTGCTCTGACCATGCTCAGAAGGGTTTGTCCAGTACCTACTGCCCTATAATTTTGTTCTCTCTTACTGCAAGGCTCGAGCTCTTTAAGGGCCAAAAGATTTCCAGGCCTTTCTCTGAGTTAGTTATTTTTAGGCTTTAAAGTTCAGCGGTGATCCTTTCCTCCTCCTCATGTCTGAGTTGTGTCCTGCTGGGATAAGAGGGAGAGCCTGTGCTTCTTTTGACTTAGGTCATCACCTCCTCATTTTTGAGGATAACAGTCTCATAAACATCATTACATTCTGTTGTTTCAATCAGGGAAGATTAGTTTTTGTGCTGTAACAGCTGAAGATTGAAGGTGGAAGGAGACCAGAGTCAATTCACCGATTTGGAAGTGACTTTGCCCATCTTCCCTTTATTTGCAATACTTAGTTAGGCACATTAATAACTGAATAGAAATCAAACTGCTTTCAGACAAGCTAGGGCATCAGTTCAATAAGAACAAAGTATTTCATTAAAAAGAGCTCCGTAAGATGAAAACACTTACACTAAAACCCAGCTTATAAGAAAAAGGGTAACAAACTGTTATCCATGCCAATTGCAAACCAGAAATAACCGGAGTTTGCAAAGATACCGGTTTAATCACTAATTGAAAGGACTATTGTTCTGCAAACCTCGAGGCAGGAACTGTGTTGCCGTTGTGGGATCCAGTCCAGTCCCCATGACAAGGGCTAAGGCAGCAGCTTCTCAGCACCGCAAGCTCCCCTCCCTGCCTGTGCTCTCCGAGTGAGTGGGGACACAGGGGTCATTATCGGCACAAGAGGTGTCACACCTTCCTCCTGTGCCTCCCTGTGTCCAGAAAGTAAAATGTCTGTGTTCACTGGCAATTTAGCAGTGTGAGAGGCAACTCTGCCAGCTGTGTTCATTAGCAGTGTGGCTGGTGCACCCTGTTTTGGGGATGAGAGGGTTTCTGTGTGCTGGGTTTTGGGAGGATGTTTTGTGTTGAGAGGCCTTTTCCACAAATAGTCACAGGCAATTTTGCCCTTCCAGACCATTTCTGGTAAACGGGACGCTGGGTTTCACATATTCTGAGGGGGTAACTGGAGCGCCACATGGGAAAATGCCAGGCACCCATGTGCCTTTGTGTCACTTGTGTTGGCTTCGACAGCGTCTGTCTGGATTTAAAAAGGAGCCTTTCAAAGCCAGAGTTTAGATGGAGCATTTAGGGCTGCTTTGTCCCAGAATAGTAAATGTCAGGAACTGTAGGTTCCTTGCAGCCGTCTGGCTCAGCTGACGGGCTTTCTTTGTGCCACTCAGATTTATGTGACCTCGTGTCCTGAGATCTTCTATCCGTGGCCAATGTTCGCGTGTCCCCTGGGACATTGAAAGGCAATACCACAACGACTGTCTGCGTACAGACGTGGCAGCTGGCTCTTTGTGGACTGTGACAGTGGGATTTTGGTCACTGATTTAGCTTTGATGCTATATGAAACTGCCTGTTGTACATTATATGAAGCTGCCTGAAGCACATCCCCACACAGTAATTAATTAGGTAGGCAAGGCTGTGCCCTCTTGGGACACATTCCTTTTTCACCCGAGATAACTGAAAAATATACTGCAAATTGCCTTACCAGGAGAGACTTCCCTGCTTTTGGCCACCCCATCCTTATTCCCATGGACCACAGAGGGACAGCACAACCCACTAAGGTGACAGGGAAAGGCTCTTACCCCCATAGCCCTGCCAAGGCAGGCGTTTTCTCATCTGTCTCTCTCCAAATTCGGGGGTTGAAGGCCTCCATCATTCACAATCCCAAGCCTTGAGCCTTGTCTCCCCACCTTATAGTCCCCATGGGGCCATTTTTCACCTGAAATTTCCTCATACTGTAGCAGGTTAAAGTGTTCCTGCATACAGGATCTGTGGGTGCAGTTTTTGGGGAGGAGGGGGCAAAGGAAGCCAAGAAAACAGGATTTTCCCCAAGGTGAAAGCTCTGACCGCTGTCGTGCAGAAGATGAATAGCAGCTTTGCTAGTATGTTCCTGAACGCAGACATTGTGCTATGCTAAAACACTGCTGACAGCAGTACACTTGGTTTGTGCCAAACATGCCCAGGTAGTAGCTGCTGAGGCCTCGGGTGCAGGAAGACATGTAGTAATGTCAGCAGCCTGGGTATAATGTGGCACCTGGAAAAGTGGTCTGGTGCCAAAATTGATTATTCTATTAATTTAAGCCCAAATCTCAGTGTAAACTGCACTTTAGCTGTTTTAATGGCATTTTGCTTATGACACTTCCCAGGGTTCTCGGTTCCCCAAACTGGAAATTATATTCCCAGGTATTAAAACACCTGTTGATTTGCTTTCCCTTAGTGCAAATTATCTGTGAAATGATGTTATTTAACGGGTGTAGAATAACGCTGGCTGTTTGCTTACATCTCAGGAGACAAGAAGTCTGCAATGGCAAGGATAATAGTGGTTTGTTCATTGGGTGTTGGCACGCCTGAAAATGGTTGGCAGTGTTTGCTCAGAAATTGGGAAGGGATCTAACGATCCAGAACTAATCTAATTTGCATGGCTATTTTACCTTAAATGACACCTTGAACAAAATTTAAATTCTGCAGAAATGTTTAGGAAGGTAGGTAAGATAAGGTTGAGAAAATGGAAACAAACAGAAAACAATGTATATCTTAAGGAGGTTGAATTATTCTCTTGAGGTTCTCATCTCTCCCCATGAATTATACAGAGACCCTGAGCACTCAGGTAATCAACTACAACTGTATACTTATTTTTAGCACCCAGTGTGTCAGGACTGCTTCTCTCTGAGCATATAAATGTCAGTTGCTCATCCCCCTCTTGAAACCAGAGGGTCTGATGGTGACATCCTGAGCGCAAGACTGTCTCTTAGTTCTGTCGCTGTGTGATGTTAATAAAGGCTTGGCGTAACACGTCACTACTGAAAGTTTAAACAGTTCAAGAAGTGGAAATGTGGCCCATTTGAAGGCAGGTAGGCATATTTGAAAAGTCATGGCAACAGCAGAAACTTGTAGGAGGTGAAGAGGAAAAAGAATCAAAATAGAGCATATGGCATGTTGAAGTAGAGGGTTGGGCAAGGCAGAGGCAGTCAAACTGCAGTCTCCCTGCTGAAAAGAGGAGATTCAGTCCCTCTTAGAGAAGCTGGATTAGAGAAGGGTTATTTCTGTCACTGCATTTTGAGTTGGTTGCAAAGTAAGCTCTTACTTGCTTTCAGGTAGGAATAGGACTTTGCCTGACTCCTGCAGAGGAGCAGGAGGGATGGAGCAGAGGAAGGGGGGGACTGCAGCTTTGCTGAACTTCTCAGGCTACAAGGCACCAGGGCAACTACAGATGCATGCCTGCTACAGGTCTGCTGCACATTATCTTCAGATGGGTGATACCCCAGTGACACAGTAGCATTGTGTTTCCACACATCTACAACACAACATGAAGAGCTACCAAACGTGCTGGGTGATCAGGCTGCTCCTTCAGCTCCTGGGCCTGGCTCTACACAGTTCTGCAAATGCTGGGGAAGCCCAGTCCCTCCCAAGCCTTGGCAATTCCCCGAGAGGGGTGTGATGCTGCAGAGGGGGAGGAAGGCTCCAGCACTCTCCTCCTCTGCAGCCTCCACCAGGAGTGATGCCCCAGTCAGGCTGGCTGTCAAGGTGGTGGTAATGATGGGGAGATCACTGAGACATCTTTGATATGCCTCCAAACTCTGCTGGTGAATCCAGCCACAGTACTTGGTGGCATCAGGATCTATATTATGTACCTATCTGCATATTTTTCTTTTTGTGGGGAGGAGGGAAAGGAGTTAGGGGGTTCAGCATCATCAGAGTCACCCACTATCAGACCTCATTGCTGTGGGTCATTTTTTTGGTCTAGGATCTCTCCAGTAGCCAGTTGAATCGAACTTTCCCCCCCTTCACTGCAGGGTTGCTGGCTTCAAGATCAAGTGCAGAGCTGAAAGAGAAGGAGGAGCAGAAGCAAAAGCATGCGAAGGCGGAAACAGAAAAAAAACGTGCAAGAGCAAATGCTGCAGCAAACTGCTTCTGACACCACTCTGGGACCCTTCAGATCCAGAAAATTGTTCTGGACACACAAATTTTGCATGGATAGATGCTAAGTAAGTTGCAATTATTTTTCCATTGGCCTCCTCCCTCCAGGGATAGAGCAGGAAAATAGCAGGTAAAGGGCCAGCAGCAGCAATAATGTCAGGTGTCTTGCAGGGGCTGTGTCCTCACAGCTGCTCCTCTGGCCTGATGGTCCTCAGAGGTCCTTGCTGATGGTTTGAGTGACAGCAGCCTTGGCAGGTTTACATAAGCTTCCTCTTACTCTCCTTTCAGTTTCTGCATCTTTCCCCAACCCACCTCTAATTCTTCATTGCCAGAATAAGTGAAATGAGGGCTGCCTTCTTTTCATAGAGCAGACACGAGAAGTACAAGAGTTCCCTTATCTCTGTGGCCTTTCTGATGATCAAGCCTTGATCTTTCCCATAAGGGGATATCATGGTCTGAGGGACGTGCAGTTGCAATGAGGGAGGGATGCCTTTGCACTATGCCACTCAACAACGAGCCTGGATAAGTGGGGATGTCCTCACAGGCACAGATGGCTCAAAGGGAAGGGCAAAACGTGTGTTGCCATTCAATTTTGACTCCATTTGCATCTGCAGGAGGATCATAGCTGCTCCTGCCCCTGCAGAGCAACACCTGCCTCCACCAGAGCTTCTTCTCAAAAGGTCTGGACAGAGATGCAGCAGGCACAGCAGGAGGAGAGCATCCCTGGAAGGAGTGGTGGACACCTCTCATTCAAGGCACACAATGTTCACACTGATCACAGCTCTTCCCCTAGATGGTGTTCACATGAGGAACCTGAACGTACATAACTCTATGGGACCTGATGAGATGCACCCCAGAGTCCTAAGGGAACTGGCTGATGTAGCTGCCAAGCCACCATCCATGATATTTGAAAAGTCATGGCAGTCAGGTGAAGTCCCCAGTGACCGGAAAAAGGGAAACATTACACCTATTTTTAAAAAGGGTAGAAAGGAGGGCCCTGGGAACTACTGACCTCTTAGACTCACCTCTGTGCCTGGGAAGATCATGGAACAGCTCCTCCTAGAAGCTACACTAAGGCACATGGGGGACAGGGATGTGATTTGAGACAGCTAACATGGATTCAACAAAGGCGTATCTTGCCTGACCAACCTAGTGGCCTTCTATGATGGAGTCACTACAACAGTGGACCAGGGAAGAGCTACTGATGTTATCTATCTGGACTTCTGTAAGGCCTTTGACATGGTCCCCCACAACATCCTTCTCTCTAAATTGGAGAGATATGGATTTGATGGATGGACTGTTGGATAAGGAATTGGTTACATGGTCGCATCCAGAGGGTAGTGGTCAATGGCTCAGTGTCCAGATGGAGATCAGTGATGAGTGATATCCCTCAGGGGTCCATACTGGGGCCAGTATTGTTTAATATCGTCATCAGTGACATAGCCAGTGGGATCAAGTGCACCCTCAGCAAATTTGCAGATGACACCAAGCTGAGTGGTGAGGTTGACATGCCTGAGGGACAGCATGCCATTCAGAGGGACCTGGACAAGCTCGAGAAGTGAGCCCATGTGAACCTCATAAGGTTCAACAAGGCCTAGTGCAAGGTCCTGCACCTGGGACAGGGCAACCCCTGTCATCTGGGGGATGAAGGTAGGCTGGGGGATGAAGGGTTTGAGAGCAGCCCTGCAGAGAAGGACTTGGGGGTATTGGTGGATGAAAAACTGAACATGAGCTGGTAATGTACGATCGAAACCCAGAAAGCCAATCATATCCTGGGCTGCATCAAAAGAAGCATGACCAGCAGTTTGAGGGAGGTGATTCTTCTCCTCTACTCCACTCCCGTGAGACTCCCACCTGGAATACTGCATTCAACTCTGGGTCCCTGTCGTGGTCTCAGGTCAGCTCAGTTGGTAACAAAGCACCATGAAGCCGCTCGCTCACCCCCCACCCCCTCGCCTGGCCACGTTGGGATGAGGAGAAAATCCAAAGGCAGGCTCATGGGTCGAGACAAGGACTGGGAGGGATCACTCCCCACTTATGGTCACGGGCAAAAGACAGGCTCAAATTGGGGAAGAAACAAAATGAATTTAATTTACTACAAATCAAAACAAAAACAAAACACAAGGGTATTAGGAAGGGAAACTAAACATCAGAACAACCTCCCCCCACCCCTCCCGCCTTCCCGGCTCAGCTCCACTCCCGATGATTTCTACCTCCTCCCCCCGGCGGCGCAGAGGAATAGGGGATGGGGGTTGAGTCAGCTCGCCACACATCGTCGTTGCCGCTTCTTTCCTCAGGGGGAAGATTCCTC
>VYZV01039854.1:0-24781 GCA_013401275.1 Pandion haliaetus | reverse complement strand
GGTCCGACATTTTGGTGCGCGGGTCGGACATTTTGGCGCGCGGGTCCGACATTTTGGGGCAGCGAATTCTTCCAGCAACTTCTTAAAG
The DNA here is from genome assembly GCA_013401275.1 of Pandion haliaetus. NCBI lineage: Eukaryota > Metazoa > Chordata > Aves > Accipitriformes > Pandionidae > Pandion > Pandion haliaetus. Next base: position 24,693 of record VYZV01039854.1, on the reverse strand, counting down.
GGGCCGCCTCTGCAGCCCCCCTCCCCTGCCACCAAGGAAAACCGCGCCACACAAACCATAACAGGCCCCCAACATAAGAAGGACACGGACCTGTTGGAGCCAGTCCACAGGAGGGCCACGAAGATGATCAGAGGGCTGGAGCACCTCTCCTATGAAGACAGGCTGAGAGAGTTGGGGTTGCTCAGCCTGGAGAAGAGAAGGCTCTGGGGAGACCTTATTGCAACCTTTCAGTATATAAAGGGGGCTTGTAAGAAAGATGGGGACAGACTTTTTAGCAGGGCCTGTAGCAATAGGGTGAGTGTTAATGGTTTTAAACTAAAAGGGGGTAGATTCAGACTAGACATAAGGAAGAAATCTCCGATGAGGATGGTGAAACACTGGAACAGGATGCTCAGAGAGGTGGCAGATGACCTATCCCTGGAAACATTCAAGGTCAGGTTGGACAAGGCTTTGAGCAACCTGATCTAGTGGAAGGTGTCCCTGCTAATTGCAGGGGCATTGGACTAGATGGCCTTTAAAGGTTCCTTCCAACGCAAATGATTCTATGATTCTATGGTCCTTCATTTCCTCTTCTTGACTATACACCTACAACATCTGAAGGAGTCACATCAGGTTAACAGTTTTGGATGGCCAAAGTGGAAATAAGACCAGTCTATCTTGTTATAAAGGCAATCCAACAAAAGGTGGCCTATAAACCCCAGCTGCCCAGGTATGTGCCCCAGGGAGGACCTCACGGCCATTTAAGCTGCCCAACTTTGACTGCATCATGTTGGTGCAAGAAGAAAGAAAATGGGTGGCAGCCTGGGTGAGCACAGCCACCCCATCCCAGTTGCAGGCAGGGATGAACATGAATCAGTGCTCCTGGGTGGCCAGGGTTCAGGCTTTCCCCATTTAGACAACACCAAATGTCACCTCTAGCTCATGGCTGAGTCTGGGCTGGTCTCCATGCAACGTGGGCATAATATTAGGAACCAGATGGGGTTTGTGAGTTTGTTCAAACTACAGTGTGGAGTCTGCTGCTGAGAAACAGCTAGCATTTAAAATGTTTGTCTCAGTATTTCAGAAAAAGTCCATTTTTGTGCTTCTTCCTTTTCCTAATTTAGATGGCTGGAGGGTGCTAAAGAGCAGCATACTGGTGTCCCTGCAGCTCACCAGCTCCAGCCTGCCCAGCATCCTCAGCTTTTGAGCTTCAGGCACTGGCATGGGTGCAAGATATATCAATCACCACTGTGCTGCAGAAAACAAAGGAGATCTCAGCACAGCAGGAGCCAAAGATGCCTGAAAAACAGTTGCTCCTTGTTCAAACATGCAGGCTGCATATATGCAAGGAGTCAGGCCAGCCAAGTATAAAGTCTTGAGAAAGGGAAAGGATCTGCATTAATCTTCATCTGTTAGTGAGACAGCCTGCTTTCTTACAAGCTGAAATTCAGCATTAATTAAATTGCTCACCTTCCTCCAGAGAAAATAAGTGCACTGATAAACAGCATGGGATTTGAGTGCAAGTTGGCAGGCAAAACATGGTAGCTTAAGTGAAGAGGCCTGTGACAACAGGCAGCCTCTCCATCTAGAATGAAGGCATGGGTAACGCTCCCCTGTGGGGAGCCACAATGGCCAAAATTACATGTAAACCCCTACCCTCAGTCCTCTTTGAATTTCACAGAAATTCTCTGTGGGGAGCTGGCAGGGTGCTGTCACAGCTGCTGCGGGGGGGGTGGCAGGTGAAGGAGACCCCCCCCAGCATATGGGAGTGGGTGAAGTCAGTGAGTTGGGCTGCAAAGTCAAGGGACAGCTGACCCTGGGGGGCTGGTAGGCACTGAGTCTTGTGGCAACTCACCATTCTTCTTCCAGCTCTGAAGCTGGGTTAAGAGCTAGTGACCTCCAGTGACCACCTTCAATAGAGGCCACCAAAATAACTCAATATGTGACTTTCCTGCTATTGTGGGCCATTGTAGAATCACAGAATGGTTGGGGTAGGAAGGGACCTCCAGAAGTCATCTGGTTCAAGCCCCCTGCTCAACCAGGGCCACCTAAAGCTGGTAGCCCAGTGCTGTGTCCAGGCAGCTTTTGAATATCACCAAGGGTGGAGACACCATAACCTCCCTGGGCAGCCTGTGCCAGTGCTCAGTCACCCTCACAGTGAAAAAGTGTTTTCTGACATTCAGAAGGAACCTTCTGTGTTTCAGTTTGTGCCCCTTGCTTCTTGTCCTGTCACTGGGCACCACTGAAAAAAGCCTGGCTCCATCTTCTTTGCATCCTCCCTTCAGCCTTCTCTTCACACTAAAAGTCCCAGCTCTCTCAGCCTTTCCTCATAGGAGAGATGCTCCAGACCCTTAACCATTTTCAATACCCTTCATTGGACTCTCTCCAGTATGTCCATGTCTCTCTTGTACTGGGAAGCCCAGAACCGGACCCAGTACTCCAGTTGTGACCTCACAAGTGCTGAGTAGAGGGGAAGGATCACCTCCCTTGACTTGCTGGCAATACTTCGACTAATGCAGCCCAGGATACCATTTGCCTTCTTTGCCACAAGGACACACTGCTGGTTCATGTTCAACTTGATGTCCACCAGGACCCCCAGATCCTTTTCTGGCAAGCTTCTTTCCAGTGGGGCGGGTCCCAGAATATACTGGTGTATGGGGTTGTTCCTTCCCAGGTGCAGGACTTGGCACTTTGCCTTGTTGAACTTCATGAATTTCCTCTTGGCCCATTTCTCCAGCCTGTTGAGGTCTCTGGATGGCAGCATGACCCTCTGGCATATCAGCCACTCCTCATGGTTTTGTGTCATCTGCAGACTTGCTGAGGGTACACTCTTCCCCCTCATCCAGATCATTAATGAAAATGTCAAACAGGACTGGACCCAATATAGACCCCTGAGGTACACTGCTAGCCATTGGCCTCCAACTAGACCTTGTGCCACTGATCACCACCCTCTGGGCCCAGCCACTGAGCCAGTTTTCAATCCACCTCACTGTCTGCTCAACTAACCCATACATCAACAGCTTGTCTATGAGGATCTAATGTGAGACAGTGTCGAAGTCCTCACAGAAATCCAGGTAGACACTATCCACTCCTCTCCTCTCATCTACCAGGCCAGTCATTTCATCATACAAGTTTTTCAAGCATGACTTTCCCTTAGTGAAACCATGCTGACTACTCCTGGTGACTTTCTTGCCATTCCTGTACCTGGAAATGGTTTCCAGGGATGAAGTTGAGGCTTATCAGCCTGTAGTTCTTTGGGTCCTCTCCTTCTTGAAGATAGGAGCAACATTTGCTTTTCTCCATGCTTTGGGCACTTACTCCTGCTTTATGGTAAAATATGCCAGTCCTTAAAAGATGTGGTAAAACAGCATCATCGCTGAGGAGACTGCATGTAAGAAAGGGTTTTTCTGGCCTGGCCTTGCTGGCACAGAACAGGCTTCAATATTTGCAAACACTTCAGAGATAAAGGGTGCTAGAAGAGGAAACTAGAAGAGGATTATTTTGACTCCAGCCTTCTGTGTTTCAACTCCAACCATGGATTCACAAATAACATCTGGCATGCCTCTGCTCAGGTGATCTTGTGGGCTATGAAACGTTGCGGGTGCAAAGACTGGTAAAAAGAAGTTTAAGTCCCTGCGGGTGTCTTTCCCTAACAATTCACTTCTGGTGTGACATGGAGCTTGCAGCACTCTCAAAGACTGGTCTGCACTCAAGGGTCCCAGCTCTGCAGTGAACTGTGTCAACCATTCCCCACTTGGCAGAAGGAATGCCTTGATACTCATCCACACAGTAAATGAAGTAAGAACAACAACAAAAAGATAATTAGGGAAAGATATCCCATAGAGATGCAAATTAACCTCCCTGTACAAAGCCCTTTACAGATCCTGGGATTTCGTGTACTTATTACTTCTATTAAATGTGACATATTGAAAGCTTCCTTTTGCCAAAAATGCTCTTTCACTCTTTCTCTCTGACCTCACTTAGCTAGTTCATGAACAAAAGGACAGATTAAAAGAGAGATAAATACAATTTATTAAACACTTGGGGTTGTTGGAAAAAATGCCATGTATAAAATCTTCATAAAACATACAATATGTTGTATTTTGTCTTCATAAAACATACAAAATGTTTTATTTTGCTGGAGGTTTTGAACTATTAATTACAAGTAACATTCAAAAGTTCAATGTTTCCCTTTCTCTACCAACCATTCCCTTGCTTGTAAGGAGCTTAACCAACCCCCTCCACACCATCCTTGCTGCTTCTCCTGTTTCCTCTTTGCATCCAAGCTTGCAGCATGCTGCCTGATCTAGGTGAAAAAAAGCACTAAATATATCTTTGCTCAACAAAGAAAGGCTGTTTCTTGAAACAGGACAGGGTGCTTGCTTAATGTCGAAGGTCGCTGGCAGGCCAGCACACAACCAGTGCATTTCTGTGGTCTGCAACCGCAACATGCATGGTGAGGCACTGGGTAGAGGTCATTAGGGGCTGGGTCAGTTAATGGGAAGCAGGCTTTACGGAGTCCCAGTCATGGGATAAGCCCATGGGGCAGCAGAGCCCATCGGCAGGCTGATTTCTCACTGACATCAAACAGGCAGGCACAAGTACTTTCCTCCTTCTGCCCATCTGTGGCTTTAGTCTCAGCTCCCAAAATTGTCCTTTGCTAGTGCAGGGTCCCTTGGGTTTCAGCAGGGACATCTTGTTCCTTATTCACAATTGGGATTGGATGAAGCTTCTGGTGGTGGAGATCTCTGCGGAGGCAGTGCCACCAAAGCGCACCTCCAAAAGGTGCACAGCAATCCCATGTGCCAGCCCACATGCCAACTAACTCTTCCCAGCTGCAATAGTTGGAGACCAGCCATCCTCAGCAGGCATGGATTTGCTGACAAAGCTAAACGGCCATGAGACCTTGGTAAGCACTGGCCAGTGTAGGGCTCCAGCATGTGGTGTGTCTGTGGCAGGACGTAGCTTGGGTGGAACCAGCATGGCTGGATGTGAGTGGAGACATCCTAAAATAGCCAGAGGCAATGACAAGGGCACAGAGAGCATCCCAAGGAATGGGAGGCATATTCTGCGTGGCAGAGGGTCAGACGTGCTCGCTCCCATGCATAGTGTCTGGACTGACATTTCAGCCTTCGGGAGATATGAGGCAATTCGGTGTAGCTGTATCCTCTCTCACTGAAAGCTAAATGATGTCAAACTTAACCTCTGCTGCCAGAGGCTCAGATCATGCTTGGGCACTTGCTGCTGCTGAGGTGCTGTGTGATAACTTGCCAATCTGCAGTCATATTTTGGAGCGTCTTAACGAGTGCAAATCAGGAGCAACTCCATAAAAGTAAATGACACTGGTGCAAAGCATTGGCAATGAGCCTTCTGCGCACTTATCAGTGGGGCTAGGCCCATTAGTCATGTGTTATTCAAAACTACAGAAAAAAAAAAAAAGCCTGACTGATGCTCATTGAAGTAACTACTTCAAGCTAAGATTTATGAGAAATGAGCTGTGTAATGGGAAACAGATCTTTCCTACTGAGCTCATGTGCCACTGAATAGTTGTACTATCTTCCACGTGTCCTTGCCAGTCATCTTTTGTCATGGCAAGTGCATTTTTTTACTACCATCCTTTGGGAAGTCATGGTCAGCTTGGGAATTTTTTTATTTAGAAAACGTCTTCCTTGGGACTGAGTCAATGTAAAAAGCTCGTGTAGCATAGCGAGAAAAAAGGCAGTTACGAGAACTGCTGTGCTCTTGCTTCATATTGTGACTTCCAGCAAATGCCCCAGCAAAGCTGCAGTCCCAGCACTTGGGTTGGACCCCTGGGGAAAGGCAACCTGCACCACCCCTGCGGGCCAGGTATCAGAAGGACTTTGCCTATGATGCTGAGGTGGTTGGTGGTCCCTGGCAGATATCTGGCCCTGATGGTTTCCCCAGATCTGGGAGCCAGCTCACACCATGGACAACTCCTACAATAGTATGGTCCCCCTGTGCCAGCTGGTCTCAGGGATGGAGGTTCTGCAGGGGATAATCTACCAGTAGGGTTGTAAGGTGCTTTTTAATAAACACCTGAATACTCTTGTGCCTGCCTCTCCATCTGGAACAATATATCTGCTCCCCAGAGAGGTAGACTCAGAAGCTGCTCATTAGCAGGTATGGGCTCCTCCTGAAAATATTAATAGAGTATGATCAGGTCATTTGCCAACCCACCTCCTGTTTCCTTTCCTCCCCAAGAACTTTGCAGTCCTGAAAACTGATCTTTGCCATGTCCTGGGTTTCAGTGCTGGAGTTTTTTTTACTAAAACCCAGGTGTTCCTGTGCCCAGGTGCAGGCACAGGAGAGAAGAGCCCCAGCATGGCAGATGTGCTTGCCCTGTTGCAAAGAGAAAGCCATTGTCTCTCAGCCAAACACTTTCGCAGCAGCAGTGGTGCAGTCTTTCCTTGAAAGTCTGGGCCTAAAGAAAGTCTGTCCTCAAGAGAAGAGCACAGCCTGCTTCAGATGCAGCCCAACTGAAATTGCTCGCATGCCACAGCTTATTCTAAAGTGTGAATAGTCCTGGATGGTCTCGTTAAACACTGAGCTGTGCAGGGGGAAGAGGATTAACAGCAGCTCTGCTTTGTGCTGTGCCTGACTAGACTCTGGTCAGAAGACCACACATCTCTGCTGTGTGACCCCTTCACTGGCTGCACATGAAGCTGCTCTGTGGCTACAGCTGGGCTGCCCCAGGGCAGGACAAGGAACCCCAGAGCTAAAGCATTTGCTCTTCGAGCATAAACCAGACGATGGTTTTGGAGGGGGCAGCCGTGGCTGTATATATCTGGAGTAGTGCCTCAGGGTGCATGTCTCATTGGGCAGGGCTGGTTTTGCATGCTGAGACCTATGCCTGAGCCCAGCTCGCCATCCTGGGCATGTCCTGGGCCAGCAGAGAAAGGATGGGAGTAGCACAGCCTGCAGTGAGAAGAGGTTAGGCAGCACTGCTCGCTCATGGCAGGAGGTACCTTCTCATGCCACGTCTGAGCCTTAAAATGCTGTGTTAAAATTTCCTCGACAGAGGCTGAGATTTCGCCATCCCAGGTGGGTGTCCTGGAGGATGTATTGTTGAAAAAATGTTCCCCAGGAGAGGGCAACCAGACTTGCTGAAGCACATGGCCATGAAAAGGTGTGTCTGAAAAAGGACATGGAGTTTTCTTTCCTATTGCACGTACAAATCACTCTTCAGCAAATGGCTCTTTCCTTTGTGGGGCCAAACTCAGGACCAGGTGGCACCATAAGACAATGGCTACTACAGCCTTCAAGCAGGGTGTTTGCTAGAAACTAGACAATTTTCCCACCAGATTATAGCAGTTATGAAGGTAGTGACATGAAGACCTTAAAACCCAGAGCATCGCTGGTAACAGATGTTCTCCCAGTGAATGTAAATCCATCACTCACTTTGCAGCCCCCACCGAGGTTGCAGACCACAGACAAGCACAGGAGACATATGTGACCATCGGCAACAAAGGGAGGGGGAGGCAGCTCTGCATCTATGAACACATCAATCACTGCTGCCCACAGGGTTATTTTTAACCACCTGTCTTCTCTAGGGGAACTCTTTCATGCAGCATTTCTAAAGGGAAAAGAGGAGCTTGACATCGCCGCCGTTCCACACTCTGTGAGAACAAAGTGCCTACCAGCAAGAGATATGCCCAGCCCTCTGCAAAGGCAGCTTATAGCCAAAGAAGTTCAGTTTTAGGAAACAAGCAGCACGACCCTCAGTCCCACCTCTGCATCGCCAGCTGGTGCAGAGCTGAGCACGGCTGCACAGACCTAGGATCTACCACCAAGGATCCCAGCCCAGAACTTCAGTGTTTGGATCCAGAGTCATTCAAGATGGATAGACCAATGCAACAGCACTTCAGAAGCCACCCTGCCCTGCAGGGGATTCATCAAACTGGCTGAAAAAGCTCTGGATGTCTCCCAGCTTGATTAGCCTGTGATAAATAAAAAATCTGGCCCAGCTCAGGTGAGGACACAGTGTCACTGTGAGGGTGACATTGCTGTACAGAGAAGCCTTTTCACAGAACACAGGCAGTGGCATCATCTGCTTTTTTTGAGCTGTGCCACTCAGTGTTTGTTGACATTATGTACAACTAATTCCATTTTTTATTGTCTTTTACAGCAGTAGCCAGATTAAGTTCTAGGTGGGCTTTGGCCCTTCTAATTTTCTCCCTGCATAACCTCACGACATCCTTGTAGTCCTCCTGAGTTGCTTGCCCCTTATTCCGAAGGTCATAAGCTCTCTTTTTTTCCCTGACTTCTAGCCAAAGCTCTGTTCAGCCAGGCCAGTCTTCTTCCCCGCCGGCTCATGTTTCGGCACATGGGGACAGCCTGCTCCTGCGCCTTTGAGGTTTCCTTCTTGAAGAATGTCCAGCCTCCCTGGACTCCTTTGCCCTTCAGGACTGCCTCCCAAGGGACTCTGTCAACCAGTGTCCTAAACAGGCCAAAGTCTGCCCTCTGGGAGTCCAAAATAGCAGTTCTGCTGACCCCCCTCCTTACTTCTCCAAGAATCAAAAACTCGAAAAATCAAAATCATTCCGTGATTGCTCTGCCCAAGATGGCCTCCAACCTTCACATCACCCACAGGTCCTTCTCTGTTCACAAACAACGGGTCCAGCAGGGTGCTTTCCCTAGTTGGCTCCCTTACCAANCCCCTCCTTACTTCTCCAAGAATCAAAAACTCGAAAAATCAAAATCATTCCGTGATTGCTCTGCCCAAGATGGCCTCCAACCTTCACATCACCCACAGGTCCTTCTCTGTTCACAAACAACGGGTCCAGCAGGGTGCTTTCCCTAGTTGGCTCCCTTACCAACTGTGTCAGGCAGTTATCTTCCACACACTCCAAGAACATCCTAGACTGTTTCCTTTCTGCTATTGTATTTCCAGCAGACAACTGGTAAGTTGAAGTCCCCCATGAGAACAAGGGCTAGCAATTGTGAGACTTCTTCCAGTTGCTTATAGAAGATTTTGTCTGTCTCTTCATCCTGGTTGGGTGGTCTATAACAGACTCCCACCATGATATCTGCCTTGTTGGTCTTCCCCCTGGTTCTTACCCATAAACACTCAACCCTACCATCACCACCATTAAGCTCTAGACAATCAAAACTCTCCCTAATATACAGGGCTACCCCACTGCCTCTCCTTCCTTGCCTATCCCTCTGGAGTGTTTATAGCCATCCACTGCAGCACTCCAGTTGTGCAAGTCATCCCATCAGGTTTCCATGATGGCAACTATATCAAGTTTTCCTGCTGCACAATAGCTTCCAACTCCTCCTGTTTGTTGCCCATGTTGTGTGCATTGGTGTAGGTGCACTTCAGTTGGGCTATTGATCCTGCCACCTTTTTTGGGGGAGAAGCCCTAATTTCTACATGACCATTCTCCGGTGCTTCTGTGGTTTCTAACACATCAGTAACACTTGCATCTTTTTAGTTAACTATGATGCACAAAAAGACTCAGGTGACTCTTGGGCTTCCCAAATGCCATTTGAAGGATGTAGCTTCAGAGTTTGACCTTTGAAAACTCATTAGCTGCCTAGTCCTGGTGCATCTAGTGTCTGCAAACCCCTCAGACACTGACATTTAGGTCCTCCAGGTCAGTGATTTTCCATCCATGGGTCACAACATCTGTGAGCTGATGTCTAGGTCTTCAAACTTCAGAGCAGCTGCTGAAAGCCAGGTCCACTGTCAGCAGGCTTATTCTCATCATACACAGGTGGACACCCACCCTGTGGTTCACAAACTGGCAAAACTGAATGTCACAGATTTAGGCATGTTTCTGGGCACACCCAGAAATTCTCAGTCTTTTCCTTTGCTGAGTAGGATCAAATAGTGTTTAAAACACATCTGGGGAGGATGTGGCAAGACCCATGTTTTATGTTCTAGGTCAGTGGTTAGGCAGCTGCCAGGGGAAATGTGCACAGCCATGCCTCCCTTAGGGGAGATGAACCTGTGCCTTCTTCCTAATGGGCAGATGCTTTAAGTGTCCGGCCAGCACAGACTCTGGACAGGGATACAGTCAGTTTTTCTTGTGAAAGGTGTTTTATTTTGTATCCATTGGGACAAAAAGGGTGTGAATTCTGGGTAGCACCTGGGAGTAGGGAAACCTGCTATCAACCCCCACTTCAGGGGATCACTAGTGTAAAAATACATATCCTTCCATTCATCTTAGGGAGGGACTACAATCAGATGCATACCTTCATGTCTATATTATGGAGACATACTTATTACATGCACTCGATGGCCTAAAGAGCATTTACTTTTCCTATGCATACAAAACCATGAAATAATGTTTATGTTTAGGGGAACATCAAACTCCAGAAAACTGTTTAACATAGTGAATTAGGTTAAAAAAAATTCAGAGAGAGGGGAGAAATGAACTATGGTCTCCCATGCCTGGAGACATCTTACTAGCCATGCAATAAATGATAGTGCCTCTTCCAGCCCTGCTGTGGGGAGTGCAAGGGGAGAGAAGAGAAGGAGAGGAGGAGAGGGAAGGATTAAGGGCTTGGGTCTATCTGTTCCATGAAGAATTTTCTTTTGTGTATGAATTTCCTCCAACAGGTAAGACTTGGATCATGTGCTCAAAAGTAGATCCATTTTTTCACCCAGTTACATCAATGGGACTACTGAAAAATGCAGACTGTCCCTACAAATCTGACCTGCTTTTGTCCCTAGATGACTACAGCTGGAACAACATCACATCTAGCTCTTCTCATCTGCAAAATTCAGGCCTGTCAGGATGCACACGTTCCAGAACCAGAACAGACACCTACAAGGGAGGTGTCTCGCTGCCAGGCTGCAATTCTTGCAGTAGTTCCAGCCCCTATCCCACCCGTGTGCACCCTGCCTTGCCCCCTCAAATGCTCTGCCTGGATTAGCCTCATGTTTTAGCTACTCTGTGGCTTTCACAAGCACTTATCTCTGCTTTTTCAAGATGGCCAGAGAGTCCCTGGGCTGCAGATTTGCTCAGGACAAACTGTCCCCCATCACCATGTTCATGAGCTGGCTGTCCCCAGGCAGGTAGTAGCAACAGTGGCAGTCATTAAAAACAGGCAAATAAATAAGGAACTAGTGATTGCTGCAACAGACAAGCAAACTGCCAAAGCAGCACCTATGGCTTCCTAGTCCTAAAAGCTGTGGGGAGAAGCAAGGTCACCCTGACAGTGAGGGACGTGCTTGGGTTTTTGCTAACAGTATTTCAGCCTCTTTATAGCAAAATTGAGCACTGCTGTTTTCCATCTCTGTCTCTCCCCTAGTGGTACTGTGTTGGTGTTAACAGTAACAGGTACTTTCAGTTATCAAAAAATTATCTATCGCGTGCCATGTATAAAGACAACACCCAGTCCTGCAAGTCTGTACCCATATGAGCCTCCCCACTGGAACCAGCAAACGAAACCTGGGTGCATCTACCAGAGTGTTTTGCCTTGGATCAAGTGGGAACTTTTGAAGAGACTCTCCCTCTCCTCCCCACCTACTGCTTCAGTTCACGTCAAAGAAAAGTCCAGGAGAAAATAACGAATCTTTCAGATGAAATGACTGGGTGTCGCAGCCCTGGAGCACACTTCTGAAGGGCCCTTGCTCCACAGGACCTGTGAGAGGTAGCTCAAGGTAGCCCCCAACCATGCAGAGTGAACAGTGGGGTGTTGACACTGGCTTTCACCAGCCCACCCTGCTCCCCCTGCCCCACACTGCCTCATCTTTCTCCCACCTACCCCCCACATTTCCCCTTCCTTATCACACAATGCAGATTTGCAGAACTCTATTTCCAAGCACCTCTCCCACCCCGTCTGCGGCAGCAGTAGACAACACAGCCGCACAGCGACAGGCTTGGGTGTGCTGGCTCGCAGCAACACCCCGGGCTCCGGAGGGAACTGGCAAGAGAAGCGGGGCTCCTCCTTAGCTGCTGTCGGAACAAACCCCGCTAACAGATTTCCAGCCTCCCGTGACTGTTTGTGAAAGCAGGGCCCGCGAGCCCTTTGCCAAGAGCGTGTTGTATTTGACTCGGTTGCTCAAGGCAGTGTCTCAGGATGGGGTTGGGTTGAGTTTCTTTGCACGCACATGAAAAATGGAGTAAGGGGTCAAGGGCTCCCTCAGTGTCCACCGCCAGGCATAACTTCTGCTGTGCCAGCTTAGGGAGCAGGACTAGCACAGCCTGGCTTTGGGCACACATGTGTGATTTGGTTTAACCCTCAGTCCAGCATCACTGCTAAGAGATCAGCCCCAGGTAACTTTGGAGGCAGTCCATGAAGCACCCAAAGGAGGTCAGAGCACACCAGAGCACTCTCTGGTTTCCTTGCATTTCTCTAAGGGGACTCAGAGGTTTTATTTTAAAAAGAAGCACAGGCCCACATCAGGTTAGAATAATTTTTGTGTGACAGGAGGCACGAAGGGCAATTTGTGCCGTGTGCTCCTTTTGACAAACTGAGCTTAATTACTGCGTGCAAAGAGCCTGGAGCTTCTGTAACAGGACATATGGAGGAAAGGCATGATCTTAATTTTACACATACAAGGTTTTATATAGGTGCATGGCCCTTTGGATAACTTGTCAATGAAATATTATTCCATTATTGCATGAGATAAGCGGCTTTAATCTTTGGCTGGACAGGCTGACACCAAATGCACCTTTTGCAAAATCAGGAAAAAGAGCCCTTTGGGGGAATGAAAGAGGTGGGGGCACCACTCTCCAGCCCCTGTCTGCACAAGGAAGTCAGGATGGTGCTTATTTTTTGGGTGTAAATGCTGCAGTGCAAATCAGAGAGCTTGTCTCATTAAAATCCCACAGGCCAGCTGCAGGTACAGTTCCTTTTCATTATTCCTTTATTTATCACCCCGGCTTTCCAAAATACACCACTAATCCAACTGATTGCAAGAGAGCAAAAGGTATTTTTCTCCTCAAGTGTCCCCCCTTGTGGGTTTTAAAACATTCTTCACTTTGGGTTTGAAGGGAACCTGGAGTGAATACAAACTCTGTGCAAGAGCACAGTGAAAACCCTTTGCAAAGATTTTCCCATCACTTTCATGCAAGCCTGAAAAACTGCAGAGCAATGAGATTTCCACCACACAACTTGGATGTGCCTCCCCTTTGTGCTGCTGCCTTATCCCACCTCTGCTTCCAGACATGCAGACACCCTCTCCCCTTGCCTGCTCCTGGCATCTCGTTCCCCCCACCAGGTCACGGTGGTAAGGAAATGCTGGTGGGGTTAAACAGCACACGAGGCAACACACCTGGGTTTGGATTCATCCCTAGCACACCACCTTCATGACGGGCAAGTAATCCACTGATGTCACGCCACAGCTGCAGTCTGCTACCTGATGCTGTAAATATTTAGTGTCTTCACAGCTAGAGAATGTACTTTTTTTTTCCACTGACAAGGTCTCAGAGCCCTCTGCTCTTCTGCTTAGGGAGGCAGCTCTTCACATGAGCTGTCAGTCTCAAGGAGATGATGCTCAGCTCCCTTCCTCCTGCTGAAATGCAGTTAAGTTGTGAATGGGTGATTTAGATTGCTTAAAGAATCACTTTCAAAGGTATTAGCAAAAGTGGTTTTAATATGTAGTTGTAAAAGCACGACTTAAGGAAGTTTGATGGCAAGATTCACTCTATTACTGTACAGCACAATCATTTGAACAATGATTTAAAACTACCAAGGCACAAATCAAAGTTACCAAGACAAAATCAAAGTTACCACACTATGAGGTTATGCACGGTATCGGTTGCTTACCAAAGATCTGCCATTGGTGAAAGGTCTCTCTGCCTCAATGAGCAATCCTGAGAGGTGTCCCAGCTCAAGGGGAGATGACTGCCATGCAGCCAGGCTGCTTAGCCAGGAGAGCTCAAAGAAGGCTCACTTAGGCTGTCATATTTATGAAATAAAGTGGTTGGCTCATAGTCAAATTACATGTGATGTGAAAGGTATGCATGAGACTCCTTGTATCCACAACTTACTTTGTTCCTTGATAAATAAGTCTTGGAAAAGCCACCCGCTAGTCATATGTTAATCGCATGATCAGTGTTCCAAGCTCATATGCATAGATGCTCACTGTGTCACTCTTCCCCTTTGTGGGTTTTCAGAGAACAGACTGAAACTAGAGAAGTTCTTGGCCCCTTTACAGCTCAGGCCATTACCTCCTTTGGAGCCTGTACCAAACTACCACCAGTTTGGTTAAGAGGTCAAGTGCATCCATCACAGGTTAACAGTCATACCCCTCCAAGGATGCAGCGACACATGACAGCTGAGGTCTGTAGCAGGGCAGAAAATTGCTTCAGTTTTAACACCAAAAAATGAAACTTTATTAAAACCAAATTGAAACAGGGCAGCGTCTTTCTGAATGAACTTCTGGTTTTCAAAAGTTTTATTTTCTTTAGAAAAGCTCTCAAAATTGTTCACACGTCTCATCTCTGGCTTTTGGTTCAAATTTAAAATAAAATTATAATTTTATAGTTTTAGGGGAAAAGCTATATTCCAAATGAAAACCTACTTCCATTGTTTCTGGTCAGTGCTTTCTTTTATGGTGTTGGTTAGGAGGTTTTCTTTGTCTGTTTGAGATTCTGCCTTTCTGTGGTGATTGGAAACCGATATGTTTTCTGAAACCTTCAGATTTCCCTATGAATAGATCCACTACCCCAACACCTCCCGCTACAGCTCTCCCAGGATTAACACGTATGAATCAATTTTTTAAAGACTCCCTGTGAAATGCACTTTTGCCACGAGGTGAGTGCATGGCAGAGAGGGACAGACCTCTGCTTACCCACAGGAGATGGCCCATCATGGCTTGAGAGGAGATGAGTCCCACCTGGGACAAACCACCGTCTCTCCATTTTCCCTGCGTTGGCTGACATGAACCTCCTCACATACCCACTATCAGTACATTTTTTGGCTGGCTTGTCTGCTAACAAATGACCCAAAGCACATGTGCAGGAACAGGCCCAAAATAATGCTCGTGGCACAGCTCCAGCCGATGGGTCCCAGCCTGGAATAGCCTCCCGGCAGCTGGCGGGCGGCTGCGGCCACTTCCTCCGCTTACAGCTCCGGGGAGACCCAGCATGACTTTTGGGGAGAAAGGCTCTTCGGGCAGGATCCATTTCATCTAAGTTTAGATGCCTACAGTCTGCAGCTGAGCAAGTTGGCCAAGGTCCCTTTTAGAGGAGAACAGGCACTTCCAGAGGGTATGTCATCTCACCCCAGGTTAGATGAAGGTCAGATGAAGCAGCCTGGGAACACCAGTTGTTTTCATTGACTAAAAAAGGGTTCTCAGCTGCCAGCTCTGAGATAGGAAAAACCACCCTTGAGTTTTGGTTCTTTTGCCTGAACACAGATGTCTAGTATCTGCTTGGCCTGCAGCTGCTGGCCCCCAAAAGTCTTTCCAGGCTGATCCTGGGTGCCACAGTCCCTTTGGAGCTGGACATTGGTGGCTGAGAGACGTGCTTGCAGGGCAAGTCTTGCTCAGCCTCCTCCTACACTGGGCTTATGGAGGAGAGATGTTGTGTCCACTGGCTGGCTGCTGATGGGCGCTGTCAGGGGAGACCACATTCACAGGAAAATTTACAGAATTGCCCACAATACATTAGGGTTTTTTTCCTTTTTTTTTTTTTTTCTTTCTTTTTTTTCTTTTTATCATACAGATAAATTTGGGAAGGTTTAGGCTTTATTTGTCTGCTCCTAATTACTAAGGCAAAAGGCGCAACTCTGACATCCAAGTGATTTCTACGCTGATTTCCAAACCCTTCTTTCAAGACATGGGATTATAAATCCTTCTCATCCACACAGTTTTAAGAAAAGATATGTGGACTCAAAGAACTTTCTACAACTTCATCTGAAGACTGCAGAACTGTTTGAGCCGAAGCTTTCTTAATATCTCAACTGGAGCCAAATAACCAAGCATGTGAAATGTTACCCCGAACAATTAAAATCTGGCAAAGTTTGAGGAACTAAAACCAATGTCCTATAAAGGAAATGGCTAGACATATTTATCTGCAGCAGGAATAACTTGCCACTTAATACTAATAACGATCATGTTCCTATTGGTTTACCCAGGTGCCAAATGGGATTATTGTCTCATTTGCAATGTGTAATCAATAAGGAAAGAATAACAGGCAGCCTCCAGAAACAACTCAGATGCCAGCAAACTATGCTTTTATTCATACTCCAAAATCTCACTTCTCGCTCTCCCTGCAAGTTCCCTGCCCTACACACACACGTAACAAGGTGCAGTGATGGCAGAAAGACCCACTGCCAACAGCCTGCCATGCTTCGGTGACCCGAAAGCTTCTGTGTTAAATCACTGACCTTGCTTTCCCTTCTTGTAAAGTGCATACTCATGCTCCTACGTAACTGCTTGTTAGTCAGCATTTCATCACGCTTTAAGTATTTTCATAACTGTGTTTCTAAGAATCAGGACTGCCATCAGTACATTGCTTCCAGACTGCAACAAGAGAATACTCAGCTCAGCCTCTGCAGCAGCCGATACCATTTCCATTTCAGGCCTGGTTACATCCCTGCCCGTGCTGAAAGGGCAGCAGCGTTTTTCTGTTCTGTTCAGGTTCTAGGAAACTGTGCAAAACCTCAAAAAAAAAAAAAAAAAAGGGGGCCTATCCCATATATGTATCCAGTACCTATTTTTTTTAGGAAACCACAAAGGCTATAGTCCTAGCGCTTAATCCTGCAGGAAGCCACACAGACGGCTTTCTAGTTTTTATGCCTCTGAAGGCATCTGTGGTTTTTTCCTGTGACAACATAACTATGATTTCAAAAAAAGTTTCCCTTTAAAAAGTTCTGTCTTGCAGTGTTCTGACACAAATCCGGTAAATGCTTTATTCACACCGATTCTGAGTAGTCTGTAGTGGCTGAACAGAGACTGGATGGGGCAGAGAAAGGTGACTTTTAAATGAATTTGCAGTTTGGGCCTGTTTTGCTGACATAATAAAGAAAACAGTTAAGCTTTTCCTCTTATTTTTAAAGGTCATTCATTTCCTTCTTATATTTTATTGGGAAAAAGTAGGAGGAAACCCAGATTCTCACACCCTTAGTATTGGGGAAACTCATTAGCGATCCTAAAAAACATTGTTTTTCTCACAAACATTGTTAGACATTTTAAAATGAAACAGGAATTCAACTGGAAAAGAAATTAAAACTTGTAATACCAAAATATCCTGTCCTACTGCTAGTTTTCCCTCCCTTTCATCCGTTGCAATGTCACCAGTTCCCTGGCTGTCCAGCAGTCAAAGTATCTTGAATTTCTAACAAAACAGAGAAAAGCCAGGCAAAAATTTTTCAGAGGGAGAATATTTCAGGTCACCCTTATGCACAACACAAAAAAGCTAAAACAAAACAGAAAATCCCTTAACCCACAATATTGCTTTATTTGTATTTGTAGTTTAGCCTTGAGGTTCACAACCAATATAAGAAAGCAGATAAATCTTTTGCTGGCTCTGCTACAGAGTCACTGTTTAACTGTGGGAAGATTAATAAGCCTTTCCATTTTTTCCATGTTCTCATATGTGCTATATACATACATATCATCAGACAGAGAGAAACACAAAGCCTATAAATGACTCCAAAGTCTTAAAATCCAGTCTCTACTGAAGTGTATAAAATAACTGAATATTGTTTTCATGAAATGACTATTATTAAAATAGCTACAGGAAAAGGAAAGGGAGGCAGCAGGTCTCCGACAGTTGCACACAGGTGAATACCCCAGCCCCTGGGCAGGGACATGGTGCTGTGCTCACTTTGTCACTCTTATCCAGCACATTTTGAAGTGTCCCTGCCAATCAGCACAGTCTTCACAGCAAGGCGAGACAGCAGACAACAATGATACCTGCTATCCTGGGATCTCTTACTGGTTTCTAATGCTGCCCTGTGTAACTCCCTGTGTGGACCTCTGGTAGAATTAAGAGATTTGTTACTCAAACATGGCTGTAGGGAAACAGTTTTATTTTTTTCCACTAAACTCCTAATTTTTCTCTTCTTATCATATGGCTGAGCCAAAAAACCCTATGATTTTCTTTCACAAAGCTGATAAATCTGCAGGTCAGGTGGGAAAGAGAAAAAAAAAAAGGAAAAAGGAAAAAAAAGGAGAAAGCAAAAAAAAAAGAAAAAGAAACAGCAACAGCAATAGATTAAAAAAACTGTATTAAATGCAGACATTACAGATTTCATCCACAGTAATTACTGGATAAGCCACTGTAGGTCAGTACCTTGAAGGGGAAGGCAGTCAATCTGGTAATTACTGCATTAAAAGGAAATGGGTCAACTCATGACTACTCTGCAAAAGAGTTGTTTATGCACAGACTTGCAAATATGGGAAAACTGGAACTGGTAAATCTAGCAAGTGCAACACCATTCAGAATAGCTTGGCCAAAAGCACTCCTTTGAGCACAGCCTGGGAGCGTGGAGCACAGCCATACCAACACCCTGCCACACGATCCAGACTGGTTTGTGTGGTGCCAGCTTGGAAAGGGGAGGAAGTGACAGCATCTCATAGTGACCCCCAGCCACTGTTTTTTGAGCCAGGCTTGGGACAGACAGTCTCCTGTCTTGTTGCTTAAGGAAATTTTTATTTCTTCTAAATTTTTTCTGGTACGCTGCCTAAAGTACTCACCCAGGAGGGGAGAAATACAGGCCTTTTGCCTTTCTCTGCCTCAGGGACTTCTGAATCTCCATCTCCCATTTCTCCAGCAAACATGAAGCAAGGCAGTGCCAAAATCATGCTTTATCTTCCCTGCTGAAACTGGAAATAAATATGATTCCTAGAAGAAGAAATGGATTTTATAGCAAGTAATAAGGACATCTACTTAGGAGCAGGAGATGTGGGAGTTTGTTTTCTCCCCCTGCCACTCCCACACGATACAACATTGTTCCTTTAGTTCAGGCAGTTTGCTTATTGCAGAACTCACTAACACCTCGAGAGCAGAGACAGATGAGCAGAGACTAAGCTGTTATATTAAGGACACCTGACTGGGTATTGTGAAATCCACTCCAGCAGCTGCAGGCCAGGGGACACCTGAACCTCCACGTGATTTTGCCCCTTCTTCCCTCAGTGCAACCCCTTACTGCAAAGGTGGAAGGAAACAGGCTCAGGTCAGCTGGATTTTGGGCTCAATTTACCACCAAACATGCACTGATGACATCAGCAAGTGTGGCAGCGCAACAGGAGAGGATTTGCAAAGTGAAGCAGCTGGTGGTAAGTACCCACTGCTCACATGTACACATCTGGGGGAAGTTACTTCTAGTTGGGTCCTCTGGACCCAAGTGTCCGGTTTGGTCCATGGCAGCTCTGTGATGGAAACCAGCATATGGTAAGTAAATGGAGCCAATCAGGGGATTTGCTATGAAAGTGCTCTCTTGAGCTAAACTAAACCACTGATGAAGAGAGCCCCAGATTTCTTTTTCATTCTTCATGAAAAAGATGAATGTTCTACATCATTCCATGTAAAATTAGTTTTCTTTTTAGGTAAGGCATTACAACTGTAATTAGACAGCAGTTCTGGACACAAAAAATTCCTTTTGGGGACTGTACACAAGATTAAGTATGTAAGCTATTAAAGGTCAAGACACAGGAAGGCATAAGAAGGAAAACAAGACATAGTAGCCTGCAAATTTGATTGCATAAGGCAGGGAGAGAAGCACTAGGTAGCTTTGATTCTCAGCATTCAAGGTAAAGAAATGATTATTTTTGTTCACAGTAAGAACTTGTTAACATACCCAGACATTATCAGACTGAACCATTTCTATAAGCTCCTCTGAGGTGAAATCAGTGGCCTTAAATTATTATTACCAACAAAATAACCTGAGAAGTTTGCAGTCATTAGCACAAATTCCCTGGATGAACTTAAAAAGCAGGGAAATTAGCAGAGAAGTAAGAAAAGTGCTCAGTAAATACCCCAGGAATTTTGTAATTTTATTTTGTTTGCTTTTCTGTTCATTAGAAAAACCACAGGGCCCATCTCACCGAAGAACCATTAAATGAATTGTTCATTTCAGTCCTACAGCCCCAATCTTTCAAGGGAAGTGAAAGGCTCTGGAGCTCTGTGTATAAATCAGGCAGATGTCTTCTTTCATTCTGTCCTGTCTCTCCCATTCTCAGTGGTGCTCTCCAACTTCATCAGGCTTGACAGTGGTGTCACATCCTATTCCTTTACCTCCTCTCTCAAGCATCAGCATCACCAGGCTTCTAATAATCTGCATGGGATTTTGACAGTTTAGATTGACTGTACGACTCTCCCAGCAGTCACAGGAAGCAACCCTTCGATGACATAAATGGCATAGAAATATTGCCTTTGGCAGAAAATGGCTAAATCACATTCACAGATTATTTAATGCGTTCAAGGAGAGATTGGTTTGTAATTTTTTACCAAAAACCAACAAAATGATTGGTCCTGATCATCCTGATTTGGCTGGATGACTGAAACTCCCACATTAAGATGGCACAATGACCACAATGCTTCCCTACGGCTTTAACAGCTCCAAACCTGGTATGATGATTCCTATGTACTTGATAATAAAAACAATATACCTGAGGGTAACAAACCATGGTGGCTGTTAATGCAGCAGGGGCCAGTGGGCTGTTAGGTCTTTTTGTGTTTGGTGATGACTTCAAACTCTGAGGTTCCCGAGCACCTCACTGAAAAAGAGCATAACATAACATCAGATGCTCTATTTAGGGGTTATTCCACTGAAATTTGCTGGGTGTTGTGATGATGCCATTTGTTGCCATTTGCCTCTTACATTTGACTTCCTAGGCAAATCATAGTATCTACTAATCTTACCATTAAGGGTAGGATTTGGAGGAGCATTCAAGAACAGTTGAAATTTTCCTCTGGTATCAGTAGGACTTTTACTGCTCACTGCAAATATAACACATACATGTCAAAAGTGACTTTTGAAAAAGTATATATTGCAAATTAAAATTTCCACTGACTTGAGGAGTCTCTCCTGAGTAAATAGGAGAAATGGCTTTGTTGTTACAAGGCCAGTGGATGGATCTTGCTGAGGGTGCCGGGAAGCAGGATGATAAAGACTGAGGATGTTCTGTTCTTTCAGTCACCAAATCCTCACTGACTCATTCAGCGTGAGTTTTGGGTTAGCCCAATATAGTATTCTTCACAACAGCCCAAACCAGATGATTACAGCAAAATAAAAAAATATTTGCATGTTGAATATTCTCATTTCCAGCAACTTGTAGCTCAAGGACTTCCCAAGCTCTAAGTGGCATCTTTAATAACCCTTGATAGAGTTCTCTTCCATGAGTCTAACCAGTGTCTCCTTGACCCCATATAAATTTTTAGCATCCGTAACATCCTGGTATGAATAAAACTTAGTCCTTAAGTATCTATGGCTAACCAATCTTTTAAGCAGCTTCACTGACTTCTGAACTCCCACAGCAGCACTTAATTTGACTATTAATTTACCATCATCACCTTTCACTGCTAATATTTTTACTCAAAGCAGTGTACCCTACAGATGGTTCTCTAGTACCACAGGCACATGATTTCCCTTCACTTCAATTCGTCAGGCTCAATGCATGACATAAATACGAGTAGTATGCAGAAGGCTATAAAGGAAGATCAGTGATATGGTGAGGGCTGAAAAAATTGGATCAGAAGGGTTTAAACATAAATCAAGGAAGGAATGGGTGCAATACAGAAAGCAACTGAGTGACTTTTTCAGTCCTGTTGTTGATGTTGATGAATAGTAAGAATATAGATAAAACCTCACAATAAACTCCCTCTCCCTGACTTACAATGTTTAAACTGTCACAGATGTGTGATCACATCGATCAATAAGAAACGTGGTTGATGCACACAAAAAGATTCAAGAATCCTTGGTGACATTAGTGACAGTCACATTTTTAAGTGAAATGCCAGTGGTTTCTTGTATTCTATATTAAATCTAACAACCACGGGGATTGGTCATTTAGTCTCCTTTCATTAGCTAATGCCTTAGGGCCCCATGAGTGTGGTGGATTTTCATGACTTTAAATCACAGGCTGACTTGTGTATTCTGCTGTAGCAAGCTCAGCTTCTTTGCTGAAGCTAACATCTGGGCAAAGATTAGCAGAAATACCAGTTTCAATTAGTGTATTTTTTTAGACCCAATGCAAATTGTCACTGACAGAACTAGGCCTTAAATGCTACATGGGAATTAGCTTTGCTAAAAATTCAGCAACAGAACTGAGCAGATGACCCACAGGTCATCTGTGAAATACCCAGCTAGGTGAAATCAGTATTTTAACTCTGACCCAAATAATGAAGTATAAAGTGTTATTTCTTAATTGGTGCTGTACCACGTAACAAGCAGAAGGTTATGCAAAACAAGCAGCAGCTTCTAAAGCAACAAAGATACCTATTTATGAGTTCTAATCACTAAAGAAAACATCTTTTGTAAGGGTTTAAATATAACTCTTGCTTTTCAAATCTTCTGATGAGCTAGCTATTACTAATGCCAAAAGGTGATGCCCATCAGCCAAGAACTACATTAGAGTCCATAATTGAATTTCAAGAGTTGTCAAGAGCAGGCTAATAGCTGCTACTAGAAGTGATGTATGAAAAAAAAAAAGTACGTTCTGGTCTGGCAGGATGCAAAGTATGTTGTGTGGTTTCCCTATGTCATTTCAAATAATATGTTCAATTTTTCTGGGCTACATTTGTCTGACATTCTCCTCTTATATAATAATGATTCATTATATATAATTTATTCAAGGACTATAACTCACCTCAGGTGCCTATAAATATTACTGCAGCTAGACATTTGCATTGTAAAACAAATGTGTAACACTGGGATTTATGAAGGATCCTTTTATGTTAGTTCCTTGACAGGAAAGATATGATTTTTTTCTGAAGTAAAACATTGACCTTAAAAATCTAGCACAGGAAACAATTAACAGCTCTTCCTTCCCTGTGTTGTTTAGGTAATTTGACCATTTTAGTGAGGGCTGGGCAGCAAAGTATTCCTTGGCCATTCAAAATGGATACAGCTGTTGTTACATCAGCATTACTGGGAATGTTCCCATGGTTATGATGGTAATATATAACACCTACCCTCCCACTGCTTTGCAAAAGGATGAGCCATTTCTGAGTGGAGCTTTTAGAGGTGATGGAAGGCAGACAGACGACATTGCTATGAGGAACGGTGAAAGAAAAACATAGTCCCAGCTGGAACAAGGGCTGCACATCGTGTCACTGCACCAACTGGTGTTAATGAAAGGGAGTGGGATGCTGGCATCCATTATTGCACCTGGTAAATTGGTATGTGGATATGTAGCAATTCTTCTAAAAACAGGGGAGAAATCCAATGCAAGATGACAACATTCATCTAGGGCACACCAAGTCATGAGAAGCTGGTACTGTAGTGATGTCCTGACCTGTCTTGCTGCCACCCTCGCTGGGCAGAGTTGTTCAGTCTAGGAAAGAGACTGAAAGGAATATACTTTGTTCTCTTTCTGTGGTGATGAGAATTAGAAGTAACGAGCTTAAGTTGCAGGAAGGAACAGTTATGTCAAGCAGTAGGAAAAAATTTCTAATAGGATGGCAAAGAACTGTAATGGCACATCCAGGGAGGCTGACATCTCCAGTGCTGCTCTCCAGCCAAACTTTCAAGGACAGGTTAGAAAAATGTCTATGAGAGATAACACAGGCATAATTACTGCCACTGCAAAAAATAATTCAGTGCCCATGCTCAGCTATCTCTCCAGACTAACCATGTTCAGCCACCATGTCCTGCTCTGGCATCTACTCTTCCAGTTGCAGCCTCACATCAGTACCACCTTGTCCTGGCCAGTAAGAACTGCCACCAGCAGGACACAGGCCAGATGTTCCTGCCTAGGGCGGCACAGTGGACAAACTGGTCTTCCCAGGCTGCTGCCAGCTCTGTTCTTCTATGATTTGTCTAACTTACTTCAAGAAATCTTAATCCTCTTTCTTTGTTGATCCCCCGCTAACGGTGGATCTGCTCTCAGTCCACTGATCATTAAATCCATGGCCCTCGGCATGGGTAGTTTTAGCAGTGTTCAGGCCATGTGATGGGCTGTAGGCCAAAAATACAGAAATGCAAGCAGTCTCCCCGAATAGTGCTGAATAAAGAGGAGATCAAGACCCCTCGGCCCTCAGTTAAAGATACAGTGGTTGTTCATGACACCAGGTAGTACCATGGGAAGGCTGTCCTGAATTAGTATCTCCTGCCTGCTATTCTCTGCCTCCTCTCTGGCAAGTCCTTTATTTTCTCCTCAGTGTTTTTGTTCCCCTTTTGCAGGATGGGATAAACAAGATTCCTAATTGCACCAGGACACTGTGAGAACAGACAGAATCAGGTACTACCTTTGCCCGTATATAGTTTTACCTTTAGCTGCTCTCAAAGGAAATATGAGCACAGTTACAGTCTTGGGTTTCATTCTTATTTACACAGGGTTTTAGCAAAGCATGCACTTTAACACCATGTAACACTCCTCATGTCTTAAATGGAATCCATCCTTTAACTCCAATTTGCTGCTACTGTACAACCTACAGAACAACAATAACAATAACACCTGCAGGTTAGCAAAATGTTTTATTATACTGAAACATACTGTACATAGATGAGAGCCAATGCTTACATTTTATCTGTCCCATCAAACCAAAATACTTTTTTCATATTTTCCATTGGCTTAAAAAGGAAATACTAATAGAGATAATTTCATTATTAAATATATATATATAT